>CM028365.1:44130834-44340834 GCA_016624345.1 Platycodon grandiflorus
CATTCTAACCTTGAGAAACCTTATCACAAAACAATTATGCTTTTTTTTTTTTTTTTTTTGATAACTAAGCGCCAAAACAGGCGAAGCATCCTTTGTACACTAAATGTATACTCAACCCGAATTACTCGAAGTTGGATCTATTTACAAATCAACAATTATGCATTATATATATAGCCTTGACGAACCCAATCATACTTATCGGTTAATACGTACTATAATTTTATACTTTATGAAATGATCAAGCGCGTAACCATACTAATGCATGTAGTAGTTAACTTGTAAGATCACAGTTGCACTAGTAACTCCCCGGCCTGGATATCAGCCTAGCTAGCTAGCTAGCTCAAATTTAAAAATAATCAAATTCAATCTATTCAGGCATTAATATTTCTAATCAAGTTCGATCTAATTTAACTGCCTCTTGCCTCTTTGTCTTATCAAGTACAGTGTCTGCTTAAAGCCTCTTAAAGTTTTTGCCATCAGAGATGAGAGTGTATATACTTACACGCTAACTACTAGATGCATTAAAATGAAATACCAGCATCACCACAACAAAAGGTCATTAACAATATTTAAAAACATTGTAATAGACTTTTCAAAATGTTTCCTTAAACGTTGTCTAAGCCGACGTTGTAATAGGTCTCTTTTAAGACAACGCTTTAGAAAATGTTGTCCAGAAACGTTGTGTTATGTCCTTATAAAATCTCATTTCAACACTTCATCTGGTTTCTACAACTTTTACAAAAACGCTGTCAATTCTATTTATTACAACGTTTACAAAAACGTTGTCAATTCTGGTTATTACAACATTTACAAAACGTTGTCAGTTCTGAATATTACAATGTTTACAATAAAACGTTGTCTTATTAAAGTGACTCACAACGTTTAGCATAAACGTTGTGAAACCCCTTTTTATTTAAAAATAATAATAAAAAATTGGGCAGTCCCTGCTGTAATTGGTTCTAGTTCCTCTCAACTTCTGCTCCCTTCTCCCTGCAGTTGCTCCTCCTCCCGTGGCTCTCGACTATCACTCTGAAGAAGTTGGTGCTTTAAGAAGAGCCATTTATATATGGCGCTATTATTTTCAAATTGGCATTATGGCCATTAACAACGTTTTTCTGCAACTGTACTCCTCAAGATTGTCTAAGCTTCAAGACAAGCAATCTGACCGCACACAAAAGAAGAAGACAAAGGTACTGAGTAGATAAGAAAAGGCAAGAAGACAAAGGTACTGAGTAGATAAGAAAAGGCAACAGCAGTAGCAATCCTATTACATGTTAATAACTCTAATAGAAAGTCAACTGATTCCAGAAAGATTTGTATACCAAATCTATTTGTGACCTCCAAATAGCAGCTGACGATTAAGAATAAAAGGAAATGCACTTTCAAGTAAGTCCTGCAACAACACCACACGAACTTATGAATATAAAAGCTAGTAGATCCCAAGGAATAAGGATAAAGATGGCCAAGACTCTTTTAAAGATTTACAATTTAAAAGATAAAAATGTGTTGCTTTACAAATGAATTATTAACAAGTTACGTAATCATAGATTGTTGAAAGAAGAATGAACCTGAGACACACGCAACAAGGGCAAATTAGATGGTACCCATAGTACGTAATCCAAAGAACTATCACTACCCTGCAGAAAGAATAATTATTGGAATCTATCGATAAATGTCAATTCTAAACAAGCATGGAAAAATGTTACATCTGCAACAACAAAACCTTTCAAAAATTTATTGTGTTCATAACTGAACAGTAGGAGGAAACGAGGGAAGCAAATCTCTAGAACATATTAACTAACTATAATTGGTACCCTCATGAAGCCTACTTCATTCTCCCCATATTTATGCATTAATTTAAGAAAATGGTCTAGGTTACCTACAACAGGATTTATGTCATGGAACTACCATACTGGTTGTGGCAAGTTGACTCTTAGACACACACTCACACCAACTACAATACTTGAGTCTGGGTTACTTAAATCGACAGATGCAGCCATACAAAATTAACTAGCTAGATGAGCTGAAAATACCACTAGAGGCGCATCCTCATAAAGTCAAAGGCATTAAACAGAAAAGAAACTCTTCCAATATGTAGATATGCATAGTAATGGAAAAAGAAGCAAAAGAGAAACATAAATATGATGTTCGTAAAGTATTGTCTAACAAATTTAATTGCTGCCACTACACAACTAAGGAGGCAATTTTTTTCAAGAAGTGCAAAAACTATCTGATATGACTCCTGATTCAAAAACTTTCTTTGATAAACCAATTTAAAGATATGGGTACTCATAAAATGAGCATATACAAATAGGTAATTATGCTTTTAACATTCCAATTAAACAAATTATCGAACAGATGGGGAACAACCTGGGTGAAGTCATGAAGAAGAGTACACAAGAAAGTAAAAAGAGATTGATGCAAAACAAATGTACTGCTTGTTATCGTTTGTTTCTACAACAATCTTGCTCTACCATAATTGCTGCAAACACTTGTGGATTCTCTGATTTGATGAACTGTTTATAACTGCCATGTAATTGTTTAACAATCTTGCTTTACCATAATTGCAGCAAACACTTGTGGATTCTCTGATTTGATGAACTGTTTATAACTGCCATGTAACTTGTGAACACCTTGTACACTTTCTCTTACTTAACAGAAAATCATAACTCGGACTTGGGTTAGATCCATCATAACATCAGCTTTTCACAACTCTTACAAATTCTTTTGCGGTGGGGGTATGTTAAGAAAGTAGGGAAAAAAATTAACTCACATAAGCTCCAGAGAACAAGGAACAGCCAAGATCTTAAACAAACAAAAGCCCCTACACAACCTTATCATGGATTCTCAGAAGAAAAAAAGACAATGAAGTGCTAAGAACTTCAATCCTGGCCACTAATAAACTTTATCTCAATTGCACATTATGACTTGATTAACAATAGGGGCAGAATGCTCTTAGTGACTACAGTTGCACGAGTGTTAGTGAGATTGAAAAAATATATACTTTATTTTATTTTCCCTCTTTATTGTTTGCTTGCTGTCCCTCATCATAAGTAGTCCTGAAAGGACAAGCATTATGAAGACAGAATCTCTAGCTTACAAACACAACAATAGAATTAGAAGTGTACTGTCTGCGTTAAGTTACGAGCTCATGTAAAAGCTTGAGTTGTTAGAGCGGGCACAAATACTGTATTTCACGCTTTAGCACCCCCACCCCACTGATGAGAATCAAGGCAAGCATGGTTCGGGTCAAGCCAATCATGTTCGTGAGCCATTAAGCATAAACGGAGGCCCAATGATTCGTGCACGTGCAAAGGAGATTCAAGTGGCTTTAACGTCACTTGTGGAAGAGATTAGAGGCCGAATTAAAGTCGAGAATGATCAAGGCCATTAAGGGAGATTTATTTGCATGTTGGAGGGCCAAATCAGAAGACTACTCCGTGTTAGGCACAATCATGCCTAATCTCACTTAGTCTTCTGCGATCCCAACAAATTCAGAAGACTACTCCATGTTAGGCATGATCACGCCTAGTGTAACTTAGTCTTCTGCGATCCCATGAAATAAAGTTACTCTAAAACGTTTTTGGTGGAAGTTGGATGGTTTTTTTCTTGAGACCTTGGTGTAACTTCATGGGTTACTTTTCCTTTTGTTATTTTCAGCCTTGGAGACATATAAAAGGCATTCTCAAACACTTGTAATGGGAATCTTGGATCATTGATATATGCTAAATTGCATTTTGAGAGTTTATCTCTTGTTTTCACAATGAGTTGTGAGTTTATCGGGTTTCTTGGACTAGGAATCGACCTTGAACTTATCAATCTCTTCCGAGTCGAGGTTGTGCTGTTTGTGGCCGTGGGTCGTTGGCAATCTCATCGACGGTTCTCAATCGCACCCCGAGGTTCCTAATCATTGCGATTAGCGGGTCGAGGGAGACTCCTTATCAAACTATCATTTCCGTTTATTCGTTGGTATTTGTTGCGTTTTTCCTTCGTTCGAGTGTTTGAGTTCATATTCCGCGTTCGTTACTGGGTGCGTATTCTTCGATCCGGTCTTGGAGCGAATTCACCCCAATCAATCGGCAAATTCACATCAATTGGTATCAGAGCAATCGAAGTGGTAACCCATTTCGTTCTATCGTTCTTCTTGTTCTTCGTTGATATTCAAAAAAAAATCTAAAAATTCAAAACGTTTCTTATCGTTGTTCATTGTTATTCGAATCTGAAAATTTCATATTGTTCTTCTTCTTCTTCTTGGTGAAAAATTCTAGAAATTGCCTAGTGTGTGTTCTTGAGAAACCCAAGCCCTAAATAAAAAATAAAATAAAAAAAAAGGTGATTGCCCATTGACAAAAAAAAAAAAAAAGAGTAAAAGTGGGCCAAAAATTGTTACGCTGAAATTTGAAAGAGAGTTTGAACATCGTTGTTGAATTATCATTGTGAAATTGCTAAAATTTGTCTTTTCATATCATCTCTTTTGTCATACAATTCATCATCCATTGGTACTTTTAATTCTAGTCTTGCTTTCAAGTGAACTTGTTTCTCAGTTTGAATCATATGAGCCCAAAGAATCTTAAGATGTTGATTGTGTTTGCCTAGAATCACTCTCGGAACGATCACAATACTTGACTCTAAAAGTTGGTACTTTCAAGGGTAGGCAACTATCCAAAAAAAATCTAGAGAGTGAGTGTATGAGGTGAGTGTATACACGAGCGATACATTTTGAGAGTTTATCTCTTGTTTTCACAACAGAGTTATGAGTTTATCGGGTTTCTTGGACTAGGAATCCACCTTGAAATTATCAATCTCTTCCGAGTCGGGAGGTAGTGGCGTTCCGTGGTCGTGGGTCGTTGGCAATCGCGTCGACGGTTCTCAATCGCACTCCGAGGTTCCTAATCATTGCGATTAGCGGGTCGAGGGAGACTCCTTATCAAACTATCATTTCCATTTCTTTGTTGGTATTTGCTGCATTTTTTCTTCGTTCGAGTGTTTGAGTTCATATTCCGCGTTCATTACTGGGTGCGTATTCTTCGATCCGGTCTAGGGGCGAATCCACCCCAATCAATCGGGCAAATTCACATCACCCACCCACTTCACGTGTGACCGGTGAGAGATAAACAATGGTGCAGCACTAGTTGCACCACCAACCAAACAGGGTGCCAACCTGTGCACGATACTGGGAAGCGGGGAGACTTGAAGCCAAGATATTCTCAAGCTGTGTGACCATGTTAAGTAACACTATCTAAAAGCTTAAACACTTAGACAGGGCACCAACAATGTAAATTGTGAGATAACTGTCAGCAAATTGGAAGAGGACGCGACTACAAGCAAGGCAATGCTCATGGATAAAATTGAGCGCCCGCCGACACAATTGAGATGGCTTAATATGCAGACTTTGCTTCCATGAGCTCGTTGACTTTAGCTTTCATTACTAATACACGAAATTCAGAACTTTGCACACTATGAACATCATTCGAAGTGCCCAAGTTCAGTTCATCTTGAATGAGTTCCTTCAACAAAATCAAACTAAACCCTGAAAATTAAACATTAACCTAGGAATTTATGAACTCAGCTGAATCAGTCTAAGTTCCAATTACTTGGGGTTGGCTAAATCCTTTTCCGCCATTCAATTCGATCCAAAGCAAGGAGAAAATTACTAACAATCAACAAAATCATTTTTAAAGACCAATGTACACCTAATGAGCACGATTTAAATGCCATATTTTAATCAAATTGTATAGGAAGCCAGCGCAATTTTCCAAATTAATTTTTGCTTACCTGCTGCCTGCTTGTAGTATTCTGCTTTCTGTCTTTACTCTATCTATACTCTAAAAAGTTATGTTCTGTATAGCTGCAAGCCGCTACAGTAGATTCTTTTTGAATCTACTTGTGTTATCTACTCTACTGCAGCAATCTCTTCATAACACCTCAAGTAACTTCCTATCATAAAATATAAAAGTAAAAGAAATGGTCAAAAGAACTTGTCAGTAATTGTAACAATCTTTTTCCTTTTATTCTAACCATCAAAAATGTTTACATAAAATTGAAATTAACATTTTAGCATCTAAGCATCTACTCTCCAACAAAACTCCAAGACAACTAATAACACCCCAAACATCAAAGAAACACGCCCAAATTGGAAAGTGAAATAAGCCAAAACATTCAGCTAAACAAAATCAAACCACCACCAATGTCCTAGAGCATCACACTTCCTTGAGAACTCCAAAACAAGCAAAAGAAGGGTAGAACTCAAAACCACCTTGAAGAAAGCCATCACAGTTCAGCACTGGGTCATTCAGCAATACAACTCAGAAGTTAACAGAGCAAAAGGCAATGACGATAAACTGATGCACCCATGCAGAGCAGTGGCCAACAGTTTCTAACAAAGACAAGCGCAGCACAGCCAAGCTTGAAGCACAGAGATGAGAAATCTGATTTCCACAAGCATGACAAAGATAGAGACGCCAGATAAAAAGACAGCTTTCAAGCATTATCATATTAACTCCAACAAAAAACACTACCTGCTGCAACAAAACATCCCAACAGCTTCACCTAAACCCAAATATCCAAACCGGAAGCTTAAACCTAAAATCTTGATCAACGGCAGAGATAAAAAGTCACTGTCACTACAAGCTTAATGATCACACACCACCTGCTATAACCATGATCTAGTATGGGGTATGCCACGCAATTTCCACGTCATTGACATGTGATCACCCCATCGTCTCCACAAATTAACCCTACTCTACATGTACAAACATACTAGGCCCACAGAGTTAGCCAAAAGTGGGGCGGAGAAAAAGTGCATTAGCCGAAGGGTTATAACACCTGGTTTCCACGGCCGCACAACTACACCATCAAAGGACTTCACGGTTAAACCAGCCCAAGGGTCATGGCACTTAGCAAGACGGACCTCTCACCTAGCCTTAAGAGATTGAGCCAGCCCTTAGATCCCTAACCTCTTATCAAATAAGGGTTCCAAGGAAATATCTCTACCCGCGAGAGTAGGGAGCAACAACCTACAACGCACATCTACCATGAAGATGGCCCAGGCGAAAGCATTGTTTGGTGGCTGGATCATGGTGTATTATGTATTAACCTGCTTCATTGCTTCAAGGCAAAGGGTCAGGCCCAGGCCAAGCAAGCCGACTCGTAGTCGGTCTCCGAGTTCAGCCAAGACATCAGCTCAAGAGTCCAGGCACGTATGGGAACATTGGGGGTTAATGTTTTGATGACTGGAGTAGAGTGTAAGTCACATGTTTTGCATGCTATGTCTTTCATGTGCAATGTAGCGCACATGCAACATGTGTGGTTTAATTATCGTGCAGAGAAAGAGAGAGAGTTGATTGTGGTTCCCATTACGAGACACATGTCCTATGATCCTTGAAGGGTCACTAGGATTATGACACCTGGCAAGGAATATCGGAATATTCCTTATATCATCAACTACTTATTATAAATAGAGGTTATTGCCTCACTTCCAAATCATTACATTCTTGCTAAGACTTAGAATACTGTTTGGTAGAGATCATCCTAGATATATTTCTCTCTCATTACTATTTCCCTCCTCTTTTAATAAGTCTTGACTCCCACCCCAACCTCTACCACTCCAGGTTCTTTGATTGCAACATATTACGCCAAGTATTTACCCAGAAATATCCTATTGCTCGCATTACACAAGCAATGCCCTGAACTCCAATGATCAACCACCAGAGTAACTTCAAGATTAGACAAGGAAAGAAGATAGCAATAACTCACAAAACACCCATCTCTAATCATCAAAAGCCCAAAACCAAATAAACAAATCAAAACATAAGTAAACTAGTTAATAGCAAATTATAGAAAACACCCAAAAATAAGCTAAGCAAATGACTTCAATAATATGTGGAACTGTGAGAAGGAATCTAAGATGCAACTGTTGTATTTATATACACTGTTTAAGTCAACATGAATGGAAGCTCTACTTCGTAGGGTAAGGCACAGCTTGGGAATCGATTATGGGCGACAATGGTCATTGGGGTTTTGCTTGTCCGCGTATCACTTTAGGTTTCCTTCGACATAACCACTTTGAGACTAAGAAGAGTCTATAGGAAATAATGGGCTAAGAAATGCTTAAATGGTGGTGAACGTGATCTGTTTTGCAGCAGACTTCAAATGAATATCTTTAATCCCAAAATGTACATCTCAATATGGAAACTATTTAAGGCAGTGTAGCAGCAATAATATTTAACAGAAAATTAACACATAGCAACCATAATACACGAAAGTTCATGTGGTTCACCCAACTTCTTCAGGCTACATGAACGAGCAATCAAGTAGACAGGAGCAGTGTGGGGGAATGAAGAAGCATACCAACACTGACTCTTTCATTATTTGTTATTAGTTATATGATAAAGGGATTAGGTTTTAGGGATACAAGTTTATGTTATTTATTTGTTATTAGTTATATGATAAAGGGATTAGGTTTTAGGGATACAAGTTTATGTTATTTAATAAGTAGGATAAGATTGTTCAGTGACACTTCTAATTTGACCAACTTTTTGGGATCATATAATGCAGATGGCATATTTGAAGGACCTTATTTGAAAAGGATGGAAGGAAGGAGCAACTCCTGGCATTGACAATTGTAAAATGACCAATAATGCACAATAGCAATAGTAAAATTGACCAACTGCCAGATTTTGGCTCCACCAAATTATTTTTGCATTTTGGAAATAAATCTAAAGTACTTTTATGCATAGGGAGTAACATATAATTGTGCCACTTTTTTCATATGTTACTCCCTTTATTCGTAAAGGTATTTCAGATATCCAAGTTATTATTTCCAAAATGCAACAAAGGAATTTTGGTTGAATGGTAATAACATGACAAAGTATAACGACCAAAATGGCATGCCAACAATGTGAGTGACGATTTTTGTAATAAGGATGAAGTACAGGGATGATTTGTCGCAACTTTCCAAAGCATACAGAACTAATCCACTTTTGACAAAATTAGCTTGTTTCTTCTTCTTTTCTTGACTTTCAATGAAATTAGATAATAAGAAGTGTTGAAATGGTGAATAGAGAAAGAAAGAAGATTGAAGGAATGCTCAAGTGTTTCTTGTGTGTATCTAACATTGTATAATGGATGCCCTGAACATTCTAATAGGCATGTCGATAGGTAATAAAGTCCCCCAAACAATCCAAGATGAGTGTAACGACTAACATTGTTTTCTTTGTTTTCTATTTTAATTTTTGAAGTGCAAAAGAAAATAAATTTAAAAATCATAAAGGATTTTATACAGAACTAGTGTCTGGACAGCCCTTGTTTCTTTTTATTTTCTCCTACCAAGAATCCAGACACGACTGTCATATGTTGATCAGGGTTTTTCAGTTTCTCATTTTAAATGAATTTAGGTTGTTGAATGGCATACCTTTTCTATGGTTTACTGCTTAATAGTTCCTTTCTTCGAGCATAACTCTATCTGCACCCAACAAGATAAGCCATTATACAAGTCGCAGACCAACCCCTTTCTCACCAATAGTCTCCACAAGACTACATTCCATTCTCCACCCTCGAAATGGTAAAGTCATTTCTAGGGTTCCCTGACATGACTGAGAACCTGACCAGGTAAGCTGTGCTATATGACACCAACCAAACCCCTTTTTCTCACCAGTAATCTCCACAAGAACACACTCCATCCTTGAAATGATGAAACCTATTCGCATCCCTAACAACTATCTCCCTGTCTACAAGTTTTGAGATAAGCTTTGTTGCGGAATGACAGTTCACACATGCCCGCAGATTTTTAGTTATCCTAAGAGTAGTTCCAGAAGGAGTGCTAATAAGCCCATAAGCAATTGCCAGTCTCTCACTGTGGTTACAGAGACTCTCCTCCTTGTCTTCACAACTCAAGTCGTGCAGAGAAGACTCTGTATCAGCAATAAATCCAGCCTCTTTCAACCTCCTCTCTAATCTCTCAAGCTCCTTAAATATCTCTTTCGTTCTTGGATGTGATTTGTCTCCCATACGAAAGGCATGGAGCTTCCCGTTAATCTCAATCATACTGAACCCGAGGTCCTTGCTTAGTCCTCTCTCCTTCATCAGTACTCTCACCTTTGCAACACCGCTCCACATGTGTACTGATGCATACAGATTTGAGAGCTGTACGTAATGTCCCGTATTATAAGGATCTAATGAGAAAAGCTGCTCTGCCGCATATTCTCCAAGTGTCACATGGCGATATATCTTGCATGAGCTCAAAAGTGCTCCCCAAACTGAAACAGATGGTTTAATTGGCATGTTCATAATAAAATTATAAGCTTTTTCCAAATACCCTGCACGGCCAAGCAGATCAACCACACAAGAATAATGTTGATGGCGAGGCTCAACAGCATAATCTCTCATGCTGTGGAAAATTTCCCATCCCTCTTCTACAAGACCTGAATGATTGCATGCTGTAAGGAGCCCAATGAAGGTGACATCATTAGGGCCTACCCCTGCCTGCTTCATTGCAGAGAAAAGGTCAATAGCCTCTCGTGCCCAACCATGCAAGCCATAACCCACTATCATGGCACTCCACACAACAACATCCTTATTCAAAGTTCGGTTGAAAACCTTGCGAGCCAAATCTACACTACCACATTTTGCATACATATCAATAAGAGCTGTGCTGACGAAAACATCATTCCTGTATTCACTATTGTTGATATACTCATTCATCCATCGCGCTTGTTCAAGTGACCCCGCTTGAGCACAAGCAAAGATCGTGGATCGTACTGTGATAGAATCCGGTCTCACATTTCTCGATATCATCTCCTGGAAAAGCAGTACGGCCACATCGGCGAAACCATTTTTCGCGTACCCAGAAATCATGGCATTCCACATAATCACATTTGGGGCCTCCACTTGATCAAACAACAATTTGGCAACCACCACTTGCCCGTGTTTTGCATATAACGTAGTTAATGCTATCTGCAAGTCAAGCTCAAACTCAAGACCCATTTTGATCACAAAACCATGAATCGATCTTCCTTGTTCCAAATCTTCTACATCCGTGTAGGCGCTAAGGACACTAACAAGAGCAACCCAGTCCAGCTCCACACCATACTCTCTCATTTGACTAAAAATCCTCAAAGCTTCCAAAGGCTGCCCATTTTGAGCATACCCAGAAATAATCGAGGTCCAGGAGACAACCGTCCTATAATCTAACCCATCAAAAACAACCCGAGCAATCTCAATTCTACTACATTTAGCATATAAAGCCACAAGTCCATTCTGGACAAACCCATCTGACTCAAACCCATGTCTAAATATCTGTCCATGTACCGCCCGACCTACTTCCACCGCCATCAACCCACCACAAGCTTTCAGAACATGAGGTAGCGTAAACCCGTCTGGACTAACACCCACGTCCTGCATTTTGGTATACATCTCAATGGCTTCACAAAACATATTGTTTTTCACGTGACCCCGAACAATGGCGTTCCACAAAAACACGTACGGTTCAGGAAATTCATCGAACACTTTGCGTGCATAGAAGACATCTCCAAGGTTGGAGCTCGCATGAATAAATTTAGTGACTATAAATCCATTACATTGTAGTTTAGATACAATTATCTGCGCATGAATTTGGTTTAGGTGATTCTTGTGGGTTGATTTATCGAGGAGGGAGGTGTAATAAGTATCGGGATTGAAAGTGTTGTCAAAATCGTTTTCGTAGTTATCTAGATGATGATATACAGGTAAAGAAGAAAAATGGCGAAAATTTTTAAATGGGGGTAGTAGAAAAACAAATGTGGAGATATCTAAAGGTGGGATTTTTGTAAGTATTCTACAGAAAGAAAGATTGAAAGCCATGTTAGGCTGCATATGCTTCGAGTAAACTAACCAATTGTCATTCACCAAAGAAACTTCAAGATGATAGTGTTCTGTGTTCCCATTGAATGCTCAATCAAACCATTAGTCAAACAGCTAGTGGGCGCGAATTTGTAAGATCGGACGGAGTACTTTGGTCCCGGGGCTGGGTTTATTAGTTGTTGCCACTGTAGGTTGAGCTGTCTAAACAAGTTGGCGGGATGTGATGACTCGCAACCCTCATTAACTCGCCATCAGTTGGGACAGAATTAGCTGACTCGCTAAAATAGCTGAACTTCAAATACTCAACCCAATCTATTTTGGGTTACGGGTCAAGATCCACCAAAAAAAAAAAGTGTAGTTTTAAAAAATATTACTAATATCTAACCATTTAAAGTCAAAAAATATATATATATTGTCATAAGACTCATAAAATTCTTCATTTTATTAGTATAAAAATCAAAAAAAAATTAACAAATTAAAGCTAAACGTAATAATAATAATAATAATAATACAATAATTATTATTATTATTATAAATAATAGTAATAATAATAATAATAATAGTAGTAATAATAATAGTAATAATAAAGTATAGTAGTAATAATAATAATAATAGTAGTAGTAATAATAATAGTAGTAATAATAATAGTAGTAATAATAATAATAGTAGTAATAATAATAATAGTAGTAATAATAATAATAGTAGTAGGAATAGTAATAATAGTAATAGTAATAATAGTAATAATAATAATAATAATAGTAATAGTAATAATAATAGTAATAGTAATAATAATAGTAATAGTAATAATAATAGTAATAGTAATAGCAATAGTAATAATAATAGCAATAGTGATAGTAATAGTAATAATAATAATAATAATAATAATAATAATAATAATAATAATAATAATAATAATAATAATAATAATAATAATAATAATGATAATGATAATAATTATTATTATTATTATAATTATAATAATAATAATAATAGTAATAATAATAGTAATAATAATAATAATAGCGGGACTTCAAATACTCACTATAATAATAATAATAATAATATTATTATTATTATTATTATTATTATTATTATTATTATATATAATATTATTAATATTAATAATTATTATTAGTAGTAGTAGTAATATTAATAATAATAATATTATTATTATTATTATTATTATTATTATTATTATTATTATTATTATATTAATATATTTGACCCAAAATCCTTTTCATAAAAGGTAGTATGCTCTACTATAACACCTGTAAGGACATTTTGTATAGCTAGAATAGTTTTGATGATGCTTATAAGGCTTTAAATAACCATAAATTATTAGTATTTATGTATAAAGAGTTTTTGACTAAGACCTAATTAGATGATTCAAGCAAACCATTGTCCTACACCACTAGAATAAAATGGAAAACTTAAAGGATCCATTAAAGGATCCATTATAATGACTGTTCACTTATCAGGATCAAATAAAAAGTTAGTTGAACTGTATTGAAGAAAACAACTAACCTCTAAACATAAGTATAAGATAAAAGTTGTGGATTATGATCTACGAGAAAACAACTATGATAAATGATTGGGAATCATTTATCAGGAACAAAGAACATCCGAGTAAAATCATTGGATGATAAAAAGAATAAGAGTTCACATCTTAGCCGTGCCACTTCAACAAACAAATGAACATGGCCAGACTCCAAAAACTAGCAGTTGTGACTCAAGCACTAAGGCTTGAACTTCTATAAGTAGATCTCGTCTCGAATCATTTAGTTACACCCTGAACCGGACAAAAAAAGAAAGAAAGAGAGAAGACTGTGTTTCTCCTTTAATTCAATCGAGTTGAAAACATCAAAGAGAGCCTTCTGTCATACACATCAAATTAACAGTCATTCAAGATTTTCAAAATCAACAATCAAGGCTCACTCAAGATAACTGTTTTGAAACAATGATCATTCTTCAAAGGAAAAAATTCTCAGCAAAGAATCAAGATCTTCATCGAGCTTTCATTAGACATTCAAGGGTCAATAATCAAGGAAGCATCACCAACCAACCTCGTGCTTCAAAACCAATATGTAGAAATCAATCTAGTTTGTGAGCCAAGTAGAAGAGGAAAATTCAAATTTTCCTTTCAATAATAATTGTATTTAAGAGAAATATAGTAAATTATTATTTCAGCAACTTAGAGAACTGTGAGGGGTGGAAGTAGGAAAGAGCTGCTTGGAACTAAAAGAAATTAATAACACACAAAACACTCCTAGACTACTAGACAGAACTGAAGTTAGCAAGAGAGAGAGAGAGACGGCAGTAGAGGAAAGAAGACAGAAAGTATCACACGCATAAAAGAAGAAATCCCAGCATAAGCAGGATGCTTCTCATTGATTGATGTTATATAGTATATACCCATTGTTCTTAGAGTCCAAGATTTACAAAGAGTTCTGATACAATCGTTTTACAACTGGAACAGAGTTCTAAAATATTTACTAAACTAACTAACTGTAAATTACAAATAATTAATAATTAACAGACTAAACGACACACTAGTCAGGTCGAAAATTATGTGCGCTATCACCCCCTCTCAAGCAAAGCGGGACATTGTGAAGCTGAAGCTTGACCGAGAGTTGGTGGAGGCGTATACGAGTTAACCCCTTGGTGAACACATCGGCGAGCTGATCGCGTGATGATACATACTGATAGGGGTGGATCCACTCTTTGGGGTGGGGGGGCAAGTGACCCCACTCAAAAACAAAATTTGGCTTACAAAACTGTGTTTTTTGGATAGTGATCCCACTCAAATTTTTTTTTCCTTTTTAAGTCATGCACAATAGCAACAATGAGATATATACTAGTGGTGAATTGTGATTTCTAAGTTTTTTATACGATAGTTAAATTTTGTAACCCCACTGAAAATATTTTCTGGATCCAGCACTTCATACTGAACTCGTAGAAAACCTTGATTTTGTAATTCCCGTACAAAATGATAGTCGATCTCCACATGTCACGTACGAGCGTGAAACACAGGATTGCGAGACATTAATCACATACATGTTGTCACAATACAAGATCAGAGGCACAAGAAAAATACCCAGCTCACAATATAAATAAGAAAACCATTTTAACTCCGCAGCAGTGGTGGCCAAAGCTCGGTACTCTGCTTCACTGCTCCATCGAGAAACTGTGCTTTGCTTTTTCGCAGTCCAAGCCGCTAAGTTGGGACCAATAAAAATACATGCACCAGTGGTAGATCGTCTGTCGTCCGGATCACATGCCCAGTGTGCATCAGAGTATGCCTTAAGAGCCAAATTTGAAGATTTATGCAATAAAAGTCCCAATGATACTGTGCCTTTTACAAACTGAAGTATTCGTTTAACAGCTTGGAGATGGATCGTCCGTGGTGCGTGCATAAATTGACATACTTGATTTACTGCAAAGGAAATATCGGGACGGGTGAGAGTGAGGTACTGTAACCCCCCGACCAAGCTTCGATATAGTGTAACATCAGAAATGAGGTTTCTAGTATGTGCCGCGCGAGAGATGTGACCCTGCAACTAATGGTGTGGAAGCTGGTTTACACGAGTGCATCTGAAATTTGTGAAGAAGATCGGATGCATAACGTGCTTGACTAAGGGTGAGTGTGGTATCGGACTATCAGTACGAGTAGCCTCAATACCGAGAAAGAAACTCAGGGGCCCTAACAAATGGCTATCGAACGTAGCACATATGCGCTCAATAACCCATGTGATCTCTGTGGGAGATGACCCTATCACAATTATGTCGTCGACATATACTAGGAGGACCGTGGTGGATGTAGGAGTGTTCCGGATAAACAGGGAGGTGTTAGATTTGTTGTTGAAGAATCCCAAAGTGAGAAGAAAATCATGAAGCCTTTGAAACCACGCCCTTGGGGATTCCTTCAAGTCGTAGAGTGCAAGATGAAGCTTGCACACGTGATGAGGTTGTGCAGAATCTGTGAACCCCGGAGGCTGCGACACGAATACCCCTTCATTTAACACTCCGTTTAAAAATGCATTTCGTACATCTAGTTGTTTTATCTCCCAAGACTTGGATTATGCAATTGCCAAGACAAAACGTATGGTCGGTGGTTTAACATAAAAGATTAAAGAAGCACAGGAAGGAAGAATGAGAGAACTAGAATAAAGCTGGACACAGAAGAACACCCAACCCACCTTTTAATTCTGCCAAGGCATCCTATATATACTAAAATACAAATTAGATGGTCCAACTTACTGCTAAAATACATTGAATTGAGCTTACAAAGAAAAAGCTTGACTTACATATATTCACTGAATTAAGACTATACAGAATAGAGGAAGGAAAATACTTTACACGTTCACATAACAATGGGACTAAAAGTCTCGTCGTAATCCACCCCCTCTTGCTGGGTGAAACCTTGAGCAACCAAGCGGGCTTTGTACCGCTCAACTGATCCGTCTGCTCGGTGTTTGACTTTAAAAACCCATTTACTCCCAACAACGTTCATCTGAGGAGAACGTGGAACAAGTGACCATGTACTATTTCTTTGGAGGGTAGCCATTTCTTCGCCCATAGCAGTTTGTCATTACGGCAACAAGACAGCCTGTTTAAAGGTGCGTGGCTCATAATCTGGGGAAGAATCGAAAACCGCTGTCAATGCACTGGGAAGGGGATGTTTGTATACTAACTCATTTATACTTTGAAATTTCTGTGGGACAGAAGTAGTGGAGCTGGAGGCAGTGTTGTTGTTTGTGAGATCCTCGGTTTGAGAGTTTAAATGACAGGGGATTGGGCTGTTACTGAAGGCTGGCCGAGAAAAGGAGAGTGGGCCCTTCATATACAGCTTGTTTGGGTCAGCCACTGACTGGTTTGGGTTAGTGGTAGCAGTTGGAGGTGTTTGGAAATTTGGTGAATTACGGCCGGTCCCTTTTTAAATATTTGTAATCGCTTCAGTCCAGTTATCTTTTTTTAAAACCGAAAAAAGGTATTTTTGGGGTGAAAAGACGATTATGCCATTAATGAAAGAAAAACACCCGTGCATCAGTAACCCAAGGCATCGCGATGAGTAATCCAAGGCATCACGTGGGTTAATCATCATGATGAACAACCAAGGTATCGCGATGAGCAACAAAGGCATCGCGATGAGCAACCAAAGCATCGCGATGAGCAACACAAGCATCGCGATGAGTAACCAACGCATCGCGATGAGCAACCAAGGCACCGTTTGAATTTCAACTGCTGGAGGGGACTTGATTTTTCAAGGCATCGCGATGAGCAACACAGGCACTGCGATGAGCAACACAGGCACCACGATGAGCAACCAATGCATCGCGATGAGCAACCAAGGCATCGCGATGAGCAACACAGGCATCGCGATGAGTAACCAAGGAATCGTGATGAGCAAACCAAGGCATCGCGAGCGCAATCAAGGCGCCGTTTAAATTTCAACTGCTGGAGGGGACTTGATTTTCGTTCCCGAACCCCCACGAAGGACGCTGTCCCCTCGACCCCTGCGACCTGACCGGCAGGTCGATCCCCGTTGCGTTGCCCAGCATACTGCGATTAATGAATTAAAACTCAAATCATTGATTAAAGTCCCAAAATCAGTCCAAGAACATCTCACTCTGTTTTTGGACAGCACACTGCCAAGCTCGATTTGGATCTCGAAAATAATATTTTTTGGTAGAAAAATTGTGCACAAATATAGTACTAAGTTAGAATAACAATATGAGATTGATTTTAAACAAATTTGAAGCTTAAAACATAGATTAAAGTGGCCAAAACAGCCCAAGAACAAGAAAAAACTGGATGAACTCAGAAAATTCGAATTTGATCAAATTCGTGTTCTAGGCATGAAAATTGATACCCAAACATGAGGAAAGACTATATTAACAACATGAAATCGTTTACAAGTTTTCAGTTTCTTTGATGTAACTAAATGTTTTTTATATTTGTGTGTGCGTGTGTGTTTTTTTAACGAATCTCCAAAATAAGAGTGTTCATGTTGCATAAGGACATTTTAGGAAGAAAATTATCAAAATGCCTTTTTACGGTTAAGAAAAAAAAAGGGTGAACTTTAGGGGTTAAACTTTTTGAACGGGTTGTTACTGTATTACATCTTTGAATTAAGAAAAAATTGACTTTCTATTACAAGTATAATTCAGTTGGTCTAATTTATATAAAATAATTAATATGTTCTTAGAATTCTCTCTATCTTTCTATCATAAACATACACAAATGACCTAACATTCTTCCCCTAGTATGCATTTCTAAGGGTGTGTTTGATATCATTAAGAGCTGAATGCCGAATAGTGAATAAACCTCTTAATGGTATGAATTGATTGAGGGCCAATGTTTAATGTTGAATGTTGACCAAATAAGTTTTTTTTGTATCTGAATATCAATGACATCTGATAAATATTATTTTCGTATCATACCCCTCAGAATTGCTTAATAGATAAGTTTGTTTATTGCTAAAAGAGTATTCAATTTTAGCATACAAGTATTTAAGTTTTAATCAAAGGGAGAGTCTATTTTCACTACAAATTTTGTTTAGAGAATTACTATTCACACCCCCTAATCTCCAAGTACACCCCTTCTCTAAGTTCACCACCCCCTAAATTGTAACCTCCCTAAATACTAAGTACACCCACCCTAATTTCTTATTTTACCCCACCAAATTTATTTTGAATAAACAACATATCATTACTAAGTACACCCCCTTCCATCCTTTGTTGAGACACCCCCAACCCAATACGCAAAATATCAAAAACGTACACACACAAGAGGTGGCTTAATTATGTAACATTATACACTTAAATATCACTTGTTTTACAAGTTATATGATAAATAATTTTAAGAGTTAAGTTAGCTATGATTTTCTTTACAATTTGAGCTCAAAATTAGTGGTTTGTGTAAAAAAAATTACATTTTAAATTGAAATTCGAAGTGACCTGGGCCTATATTGTTCGGACAAATTTGATTGAATACCTTTGGTGGTGTTCGGTCAGTACCAACCGAACACCTCTAAACTAAAGGTGTTCAGTTAGTGGTGATAGAACACACTTAGGGTTGTTCGGCCATCCGTGACCGAACACCCCTTAGTGTGTTCTATCACTACTGACCGAACATTAACAACCTAGGCTATTCGTGTGTGCTTCTTCAAATGCGGGAAATTAAGCCAAAATATATAGAAATACTTACTGAGAGTTTTATAGCTATGTAAATTAAAAAACAGAATTCTGGAATGTTGTAAATGTTATCAAAGATGTGATAACATCTAATGTAACATTCAGTAAAAATCGCAGCGGAATAAAAATAATAGAGAACAAATTGTTTTAACCTTTATCTACAAGTATAAATACTTGTAGACGTGCCAATATGGCAAAAATCTTTCACTAGAAAATATAGAACCCGTTACAAAGAAAACAACTAGTGAAACTAAAAAAAAAACGTTCCTAATCAAAGTATATCACTTAGATTATAGTTCACTACTGAAAAATCAAATATTATATGTTGTCTAAAGACAACAACCGTGGTTAGTAACTTAATCTTCAGATTCCAAAATACTTTGAGCAGAATGTGATGGAAGATGTTGCAACGTCCTTGATCACATCTACCTTGGAACAGCACAGCAGTTTCTCTCTCTGAATTCTCTGCAAAAACTCTATCACTGAATGCAATGGCTGCTGCTCTTTTAAATACTCCACGAGAATTCTTGAGAAGAAAGAAAGAAAACAAGAAAAGAACTAAACAAAAAATGTTAAAGTTAGTATAAATATATACTACTCCCTCCGTCCCGGATAATATTCCTACTTTCTATTTTGGGATGTCCCAACTAATATTCCTAAAGACTTTTGATTTACCTATTCTTCACCATTTTTCTAATATACCCTTAAAGTTTCATTTATTATAACACATCCCAAAGAAACACAACTATTTAAAATAGTTGAACTCAATTAATGTTCATGAGTATTATTGTCATAACACATTTTACAGCACATCATTAATTATATTTCTTAATTTCTGTATTTTATCCACTAGGAACATTTATCCGGTGCGGAGGGAGTATATTTAACTAATCTAAAGTCAACTATTATTTACCTAATTTAACATCAATCATCCTCTAATTAACTAATCAATCAAGATATACCAAAAATATCATCAACCACAATCTTGATTGATTCATCTCAAATTTTACCAAAAAAGGTAAAAATTAATCAATCAATTAGTCAATTACCAATTTACCAAATTGACCCAAATTAAGGATTGATTGAGAGGATTCTAAAATCCAACAATCTCCCCATTTTTGCCTTTCTGGTTAAAACACATTGTAGGACAAACAATGATCAAAGATCAACAACTCTTCCTGAATTTGATGAGAACCAATATTCAAATTCTCCCCCTACCTTAGAACTCTCTCCCCCTTTTTGGCCAGAAATGGAGGAGAAATTTGCAGGAAGATGAAGAAACAAATTGGAAGGGAAAAAAGCAGATCGGATCCTCTATTCCAAAATGGTGTTTCATCTCCTATTCCAACCGTTGGATGTGCGCCACATGTGCATGTGAATAAACAACATTAATTACCCCGTGATTTTTTATGCACATGTGGCGCACATCCAACGGTTGGAATAAAAGATGGAACACCATTTTGGAATAGAGGATCCGATTTGGGAAAAAAGAGTCCTTTGTGAGAATGGAACCGTCAACTTACCAAAGATAATTGGAGACCCAATTTTGAATTATGGTAATACGAAATTTCCTCCTTGTTGATTGCTTCACAAAGTCAAGGATGAGCCAAAAATACATCAAAAGATATTAGGCAACAAAATATTACCCAACATTTATCTTTGATAAAACTTCTACAAAAATATCATCAATTTGTCTCACTGCTCAAAAATCAAGAATCAATCAAATTATTTTTAGACAAACAAATTCAAGGATAAAAATTTTCATTCAATATACCACACTGGAATAAATAGATGGTGAGAAACAGCAGCATTAATATTTTTCACCAGATCAAATGCCCTATTGATATGCCTAACCATGAAGAATAAGACAATGCGCACACATATAAAGGACTTTGTTCAACGAATGTGAAGAAAAAAAGTGGGCACATTGAGAGACACATTTGCAATTTCGAATTCAATGGATCAAGATTCCTTTTTCCCAGTTCCTTTGAATGATAATTTTTGCCTTAAAGCTGAAGGGATTTAATTAACCAGTAGGTAGCTTTCACTCTTCCTCAAGGATAGCCCTTTCTCATATGATCACGCCAAAATTTCAAAAAATATATTTGATCTAGATGATAAGATCACATATGAATGGCTGCATACACATTGAGAATGTAGCTTTTTTCCCTCAAAGGCTTCCAATCACTACTTTGGCTCATTTAAAAAAAAAAAAATCACAAGATTTTGAATAGAGATCAACATTCAAAAAAATGTCTTGCAAATACCACATTTAAGAATGATATCATTTGACAAAGTCGTGCCCAAAACAAATGCAGGATGATGATTTTTTTATTTTTTAATTAATTAATTTATTTATTTTTTGTATAACATGCACATGTGGTCACACTTGGAACCACATTTTGTGAGACACTCAAATGACACACAAACTTAGAGATTTTCTAAGAGTATAAAATCTCTCAAAATCAAGAGTCTTGGTGAAAACATCAGCCAATTGGTTCTCACAGTTCCTATAAATTCCATGCGGACAATATTCTATTCAACCAAATCCCGAATAAAGTGATGTCGAATATCAATATGTTTGGTACGGGAGTGTTAAACAGGATTTTTTGAGATATCTATAGCATTGGAATTATCACAATAAACTACAAGAGTATCACTATGAAGCTCATAATCATTGATCATTTGGTTCAGAGCAACAACTACCAACCGCTACATATTCTCATTCAGCGGTTGATAGAGAAACACAGTTTTGTTTCTTATTATACCATGAAACCAAATTGTTCCCCAAGTAAAAACAACTTCTAACATTGACATATTCAGAAGACAAATAAGTCAAGCTTACCTTTTTCTTATAATCGACTTTACCTTTCTGTCTTGTCTTCATACCATCAAACACATTCCCTATCACTTGAGTTGTAGGGTGATTCTTTTGAATTCTGCTTGACACATCCAGGTTTTGATCAGTTCCAACTTCATTAACAGATTCAGAATTTTCAGTTTCTGATTCTGTTTCAACTGGTTTCTGAGTCGTTGGTAGATGTGTTCGAGGATGTCCCAACATCTTTGGACACATTTTTTTCTGAATCATTTGAGTTTTGATTCTGAATTTCTGCAATACTGTCCTCTAGAACACTTTTGTACACAGCATCCTTCACTAACCTTGCAACATCATCTTTGGCTGTTTTCTGTCCAAGAGTAGCAAAATCATCAAAAGTAACATTTATTGATTTCATTATAGTCTTAGTCCTAAAATTAAAGACTCTAAATGTTCTACTATTTGACGAGTACCCAACAAAGATGCATTTATCACTTTTGGAATCAAATTTTGCAAGATGATCTCTGTCATTCAAAAGATAACACCCAAAGACATGGAAGTATTTGAGATTCGATTTTTTACCCAAAAGAATTTCATATGGGGTCATAGTGCAACTGGGTCTCAAATACACACGATTTCTAATGTGACAACTAGTGTTTAAGGCTTTTGCCCAAAAACGTTTTGAAAGATTTTGAGAGCTTAGCATAACACGTGTCATCTCTTGAAGTGTACGATTTTTCCTTTCCGCTACTCCATTTTGTTGTGGAGTTGAGGGCTGAGCACTCATGAGTGATTCCTTTTGAATCACAAAATTTAGAAAAAGATGAATTTTCATACTAAGTGTCATGATCCATACAAATCTTAATAACTTTTAAGTCATATAGCTAGATTACGGACATTTTTGTACCAAATTTTAAATGCCTCAAAAGTTTCAGACTTTTCTCTCAAAAAAATAACCTAAGTGTACCAAGAGAAATCGTCAACACACACAAAAGAATATTTCTTTCTCCCTAGACATTCCACTTCAATTGGACCCATAAGATTCGTATGAATGAACTCAAGACAGCGTTTTGAAGAACGTTGTTGAAGTTTTGGGTAGGACACTCTAGTTTGTTTACCCTTTTGGCATGGACCACACACACCCATATTTTTTGTGTTAACCTTTGGTAACCTTCTTACAGCATCATACTTGATTATATCATGAATTTTATGAAAACTAGCATGCGCTGGTTTTTTATGCCAAAGAGAACTATCATTAACACTTGAGGTATGACAAGATACAATATCACCATACATATAACAATTATCCGAGGATCTAGTACCTGCAAGAATACATTTGTTAGTACCATCAAATACTTCACATGAGTTTTTATCAAATTTGACATGCAAATCATCATCACATAGTTGACTTATGCTAATGAGATTTGCTTTGAGACTGTCCACATGAAGAACATTCTTGAGTTTTGGTAATCCCTCAACATCGAAGTTTCATCTACCAACAATTTTTCCTTTTGCACCACCCCCATAGATCACACTTCCACCATTAAAGCTAGAATACTCAGTTTAGTGTTCATATGTTCCTGTCATATGACGGGAACATCCACTATCACAGAACCATGATCCAGCAATATTGGTTTTTAAGGAAGTGTATGTAACATTGCATGTTGCTTCAATTTTTTTGACCCATATTTTTCTAGAATTTCTGGGGATGTGCTGATTCAGATGTGGAGACATTTTCCACGACATTCTGTCAGAAGCAGATTTTTTATGAGAGTTTCTTGCCAAATCTGCTTTCATTTTGTAACAATAAGGTTTAATATGACCTGAAACGTTGCAGTAATGGCAGATGTACTGACATTTCCAATGTCTAGATCTTTTTTTGTTAACCTTTTTGTTTTGAATAAAATTTTCAACATTCGTTCTTTCCTTAACAAATGCAACGGGTTTGAATCCTAGTCCAGCCGTGTCTTCTTGACCATAAGTCAAGATTTCATCAAGCTTAGCTTTGCCTTTGTTTAGCTTGGACATAGTTTCATTTGCACTTTCAAGGTCAGTTTTGGTCTTTTCAAGATCAATATCTTTCTTTGTGAGCATGACTTCCAGTCTAGCTATGGAAGCTTTCTGGATATCGTTTTCTTTTGAAAGAAGTTCATTTGAAGCTTTCTGAACTTCATTTTCCTTTAAAAGATTTTCATTTTCTTCAACAAGAAGATTTAACTTCTCTTCCTTCTTTACCCAATCTTCATAGAGTTCTTTATAATCCTCCAATAAATCCAAATCCTCATAATCAGATTCAGAGTCATTCTGGACCTGACTGTCATCAACTATGGAGGAGTTGAGACAATTCAGATCTGGAACAAACTTTTTTAATAGATGTGATCACAAATGGGGCCACATTTAAGGCAACACCTTTAAATACACCATGAAGATTTATTTGCAACACATTTTGGGTTTCAAAAATACTATTTAGTGCAATTTCTTCTTCTAATTTTTCTTCTTCACTGTCACTTAAGGTATTTGCCAAACTTTTTCCCTTCTTCCTCGTGGTATTTATACATTCGGCAGCATAGTGACCATAGCCAGAACATTCTCCGCACTGAACAGATTCCTCATTTTTTTGATTCATATTTAGAAGGAAGTTTAGGAGAAAACTTGTCTTTGGAATTATCAATATTGATTTTGGGAAAAACCGTTCTTGGGACAAATTTTGGAGAGGTATTGGATTTTTGATAACTTTGATAATTTTACCCTTTGGTCATGATGTTATTAAACCTTTTGAACAACATAGCTCGAGATTCTTCTCCAAAATCTGTTTTTCCAAGTTCATTTGTAAACTCAAGTAATTCCTCGAACAAGTCTGGTTGATTTTGAAAAATAGGCAAAACAATACTTTTCACACTTTTATTTTGCTTTTTGTTCTGTAGAGATAGATTTAACTCAAAAGTTTGAAGAATATCAATAAGTTTATTCAAACTCATTCTTCCAGTGTCATGAGCCTCTTCTACTATAAATATTTTTATATTGAAGCGTTCTAAAAGAGATCGCATCATTTTGCTAACGAGTCTTGCATTGGAAATGAGATCTCCCAATGCTAATGACTCATTAGACAAATCAAACAACTTGGAATAGTAGGATGCAATGTCCTCATCCTCTTCCATTTTTAAAAATTCAAAATGGGTTGTAAGTAAACGTAGCTTGGTTAAACGAACACTATCGGTCCCTCACAATGAGCTTGGAGGGCTTCCCATGCTTCTTTGGCTGATTCAAAATGAACTATGATTTTAAAAATGTTTGGTTCCATACAGCCATAGATAGCATTAATAGCTTTTGAATTAAAATTTGCTACACTTCTTTCTTCAGTCGTCCAACTAGCCTCTGAGGTAATCTTATAATCTCCATCGAGATCAACAACTCTAGGTGGAGTCCACCCTGTAACCACAGAGAGCCATGTTCTTTCATCAAGAGACTTGAGGTACATGTGCATCTTGGGTTTCCAAGTAGAGTAATTAGACCCATCGAGGACAGGAGGACGTTGAGCACCATATTGAGAGTCAGACATAGCTACAACCAGGGACCTCACTTAGTAAAGTCAAGTGTAGGCACTGACACCAAATGAAAGTTTTATAGCTATGTAAATTAAAAAACAGAATTCTGGAATGTTGTAAATGTTATCAAAGATGTGATAACATTTACTGTAACATCCAGTAAAAATTGCAGCGGAATAAAAACAGTAAAGAACAAATTATTTTAACCTTTATCTACAAGTATAAATACTTGTAGATGTGCCAATATGACAAAAACCTTTCACTAGAAAATATAGAACTAGTTACAGAGAAAACAAGTGAAACTAAGAAAAAAAACGTTACGAATCTAATTATATCACTTAGATTATAGTTCACTACTGAAAGATCAAAGATCATATGTTGTCTAAAGACAACAACCGTAAACAGTAACTTAATCTTCAGATTCCAGAATACTTTGAGCAGAATGTGATGGAAGATGTTGCAACGTCCTTGATCACATCTACCTTGGAACAACACAGTAGTTTCTCTCTCTGAATTCTCTGCAAAAACTCTATCACTGAATGCAGTGGTTGCTGCTCTTTTAAATACTCCACGAGAATTCTTGAGAAGAAAGAAAGAAAACAAGGAAAGAACTAAACAAAGAATGTTAAAGTTAATATAAATATGGGTTAATGACACTACAAGTCCCTCGACTATGACCGATTCAACCAGTAGTCCCTTAAGAAATTTTTTTCAAACTTCAGTCCCTTGAGTACCAAAAAGTCACACGTCTAGTCCTTTTGTTGGATGCCGTTAGTAAAATTCCGTTAAGTGACCCATGTGCGTTGCACATGCCATTTTTTAAGGGTTATTATCAGAAATTCATAATAAATAGTTAAACAATAAAAAAATTACAAACACACCCACACACACATTCTCTCTCTATCTCTCTCTCTCACAGACACACACACATACATCCAAAGACACCACACATACCCACACACACATACACTCTCTATCTCTCTCTCTCTCTCACAGACACACACAGACACACACATCCAAAGACACGCTGAAAATGATTCCGTCCAGATCAACGGCAACGGTGGCTTCACATTCCCATCCTTCCCTAATCATTCTGTCCAGATCAACGACGACGGTGGCAACTCCCCCGAAAATGATGAATGTGCTGATTTCGTTGAATTCCCACTGCACAGTGGGCTGTCCCAACCCCAATCGCATCCCAAGCATGTGGACCAAATCCTAGAGAACTCGGTCTTCTTCAATTTTTTTTGTATCTCAGTTAGAACTCCACACAAAATCTCAAGACAATGTTAAATGACCAAAGAAACCCCGTGCGAGCATTAGAAAGTATCAGATCGTGGAGTTGAAGCCGAAGAGGACAACGCCGGCGAATCTGGCGGGACTCCATCGGTCGCCGGCGGAGAGAAGTTTGGAGTGTAAGAGAGGCATAGTAGTAGTGTCGACGGAGGAGGGACAGACGGAGAGTAGCTTGAAACGAAGGCGGTGATCTTTCATGTATTGGTAGAAGAGGGAAAAAAAAGAAGAGAGCGAGTAAGGTGAGAGAGTAACTGAGCCATGGATCGGTCTTCCATGAATCGAAGAGTTCGGTGACCCTTTGACCCCAGTAGAAGGTCATGTGCATCATTGTTCTATCATCAGAGATTGATTGGTTAGTGGTGGGAGAGACAAAGGAGAGAAATTGTGGGGTTTGGTTGAAGGAAAGGTCTCGGGCAGACGATTGAGGGAGGAGGATGGGGTAGGGGTTGCGATTAGATATGGGGGTAGGGTCTCGGGCAGACGATTCAATTTTTTTGGAAGACAAGGATGTGGGGGGGGAAAGAAGAGAGTGAGAAAAAAAAAGAATAAATTGTTTTAAGTATTAAAAAATATATTTGCACTTGAAATTCCTTACATGCCCTTAACCAAAGTCACGTGCTAGCCACAAGACAAACTTAACGAAAAAATTCTAACGGCATCCAACAAAAGAACCAAGCGTGTCTAATTTTTAATAGTCAAGGGACTGAAATTTGAAAAAAAAAATTGTTAAGGGACTACTGGTGGAATCGGTCATAGTCGAGGGACTTGTAGTGTCATTAACCATATAACTATATACCATATTTAACTAATCTAAAGTCAACTATTATTTACCTAATTTAACATCAATCATCCTCTAATTAACTAATCAATCAAGATATACCAAAAATATCATCAATCACAATCTTGATTGATTAATCTCAAATTTTATCAAGAAAGATAAAAACTAATCAATCATTTAGTCAATTACCAATTTACCAAATTGACACAAATTAAGGATTGATTGAGAGGATTCTAAAATCCAACACTTGCAAAATTTGTCCCCTTTCAATTATTTATGTTCTATGGTTGTGTTTTCCAACATGATTTGGAGATTTGGGGTTTAGAGAAAGATTTGAAAGATGTGAGAATGAAAGTGTAATGTTTGAATGTGTATTGTGGGAAGAGTGTAGAGGTGAGGGGGTGTACTTAGAGATGTTGTAATCAAATAAAATTAGGGGGTGTACTTAGTAAGGATAAGGGCAAATATGTTAATTTTTATAATAACATTTTTGTAATAATCGATGGGGTGTACTTGGAGATAAGGGGAAGTGTGAATAACAATTCTCTTTTGTTTATCTACTACATTCATTAATGGTTGATTAAATAAGGATAAATTGCGGGGGGTATACTTTCTTGGATATTCAACTGCTAAAGTCCACTATACTTGTTTCAAACCACTAAAATCTACTTTAGTGGATAAATGAATAAATTGTTCCTAAAATATATCCCAACAACCTAAAGAACGTTCCCTCCTTACCTAACCCCTAGATCGCTCCTCGTTTTCTCTCTTCTCTCCGAGCGTAGGCCTGTCAATGGATTGGATTTTGGTCCAAATTCGATCTGATTCTGATGAAAAATTTCGGATATGAATTAGTATAATGGTCCAATAACCCAAATTTGATCTGAATCCGATAATCTGTTTACTTAGTGGATCAGATATGAATTTACCTATATTCGATCCGTTAAGAACCCAATCCGATTCGAAAATATGTATTTATTATTATACACATGCATAGTATATACACTAATCATGAATATATGTTGATATTGGTATAATTTTTATTTTATTTTATTCATAAAATTTCATTAACGATAATTTCGGATCGGTTCAGATATTTTTTTAGATATACCAACTAGTAACAGATTCGGATATAAATTCGCATACATATGATCTGTTGGATTATCGGATCGGATCGGATCGAGTTGACAGAATAAGATTTCGGGTCAAATTCAGATATACCTATATCCGATACATATCTGATCCATTGACAGGCTACTCTGATGTCTCAATGGCTCTGCTTTTTATAGCTTTTTCCAGGGACTAGTATTGATACGAATCATATATTGTTGAATATATTGATGGAAGTGGTAATGCTCACGTGAATAATATACAAAGATAGTGTGTCAAAGGTGATTTACAGAAGTTGTTTGCCGCAGTACTCAAAGTATCAAATGTGAATGTTTGGAGATAGGATCATGTTAGAGTTTAGTTAGTTGCACATTAGGAGGTATTATAGTAATTATACAGCTTAGTTAGTTACAGAGGACAACAATGTAATTTTGTATGTAAAGAAGACAGTCAGTTGGTTAGTTTTGTTAGATACCAATTGTATATATCTTCGTTCTCTCTTCTTTTGTAAAGGTTGAGATCCAGAAATGATGAATCCATCTTCATCCCTAAAATTCTTGTTCTTGCTGCCATGAATGAATTTCACTTTCTTATCGAAAGTTTATATGGTATCAGAGCTTTTCGATCCGAATTAAAATTTTCATTTCTATTCCAAATTTGATTTCCTCTTTTTTTTTATTCCACTTTTGTGAGATTCCAAAACGTAATCATATCGATTTGGTGATTTCATCTTCGAAATTTGTTCGTTTTAATTCATTGCAACCATGATGAATGTTGGAATTGGTGAACCAACCGCAAATGAGAACAGAGTAGCAGGAAGATCACAAGGTTCTACATCAATGGAGATTGCATTGACTCTAACATGCATCCTTTATTCATCCATAATAACGATCATCCAGGTCTCATTCTGATTTCTACTAAACTCTCTGGAACTGATAATTACAGTGCATGGTCTAGGTCAATGCAAATTTTTTTATCTGGTAAGAACAAAACTTCCTTGATTAATAGCACATTTCCAATTCCTGAACCTAATTCTGTTTTGTATCCTCTTTGGGCTCGTGCTAATGATATGGTCATATCCTGGATTTTTAATGTCGTTTCTGAAGATATAAGCAACAATTTACGATTTGTGTCCTCAGCTTATGTTGTGTGGAATGAGTTGAAAGAACGATTTTCAAACATAGATGGACATAGGGTTTTTCTATTGGAGAAGGACTTACACAGGCTTGAACAAAGAGATAGTTCAGTAGAAAATTATTACCACAAAATGAAGGGTTTGTGGGATGAAAGTGCAGCATTAGATACTATCACTGCATGTTCCTGTAATAGTTGTCAATGTGGGGCTGTTAAACCACAGGAAACTAGAGAACAAAGAAAGAAGTTAATGCATTTTTTGATGGGTTTGCCTGATAGTTTTGCAAACATTAGGGGACAAATCTTGCGGATGAAACCATTAGCAAATATTGGGGAGGCTTATTACATGGTAAAACAGGAGGAATCACTAAGAGTTGGGTACACTGAGTATAATGTTGTTGCAGCTAATGTGAACAAAGCATGTGGTGAGTCTGATAATAAGGTTGTCGCTGCTACATATAGAGGATCTGGAAATGCTGGGAACAAAACTAGTTATGTTAGATCTCCCTTTAAGAAAGGAATCTGCTGTAACTACTGTAACAAAGAATGGCATACCAAAAATGAGTGCTATAAACTTCATGGATTTCCTGTGGGACATCCAGCTCATTCTTTGGCCAATATAAGCAAAACAAGTTTGAAGGCAATAAGATCCAGAACTCCAACATTGGTGGTAGAGCTAAGGCTATGCAGGTGCATATCAAATAGGGAAATGATATCAGTCCTCAAGATGATATTAACATGTTGAAGGCCCAACTTAATCAAGTCTTGACTATGTTGAAAGAGAAGGACCAAGAGGATCACATTGCAGCTATGGCTTCTTGTTCAAATCTTTATTTTGCAGGTAAGAGTCTTTCCATTTAATGTTATGAAAGTTGTGTAGCATGAATCCAATTGCATGCTCATAATTTGAATGCTTGGTTAGTAGACTCAGGGGCTACAGATCATATATGTATTTCTTCCTCACTAATGCATTCAATTGTTGAATTCTCTAAACCTGTTGTTCTGTCAGTTCCAAATGGTAATAGTGATGTTGTCACCCATAAAGGTTCTGTAAGTATATCAAAGGACCTTATCCTTCATAATGTTTTGCATGTCCCTAGTTTCAAGTTCAATCTTTTATCTGTTCCCAAAATCCTTTCTCAATCCACTCATGTTGTAACCTTCGCTAAACACACATGTATCTTCCAGGACCAATTGAAGAAGGTCATAACAACTGGTAATCTCCGTGGAGGCTTGTTCATTCTTCAAAGCCAAAGTGGTCATCATTCTGTTTCTTCCACTATTACTGAGAAAGTTGCTGCAGGTCACACCAGTTCATTTTCTGAGCTTTGGCACTGAAGACTTGGCCATCCCTCATTGTACACCTTGAAGAAAATACCTCAGTTGTCACATGTTTTCCATTCAAAGGATAATATTGATTGTATAACTTTTTGTAGTATATGTCCTCTTGCAAAGCAGCACAAATTGTCTTTCTCTAATAGTCTTTCTCACAGCAAGCAATGTTTTGATTTACTACATTGTGATCTTTGGGGTCCATATAGAGTATCTACTATGAATGGTTGCAAATATTTCCTCACCATTGTTGATGATTTCTCTAGATGTGTTTGGACTTATTTACTCCTAACCAAACTTCATGTATTCAAAACCTTCCAAACATTCAATGCTTACGTGAATAATTAGTTTAAAACAACGATCAAAACCATTAGAACTGATAATGGCTCAGAGTATTTCAACCAAGAATTCACCCTATTTCTGGCTAGTCTTGGGATCACTCATCATTCTTCTTGCCCTTATACACCCCAACAAAATGGAGTGGCAGAAAGGAAGCATAAACAGTTACTTGAAATGGCCAGAGCATTGAGATTTCAAGCTGGTCTTCCTAGGCATTTTTGGGGATATTGTCTACTCACAGCCACTCATCTAATAAACAGACTTCCTACAAGTGCCACTAAATTTCAAAATCCCTTATGAAATCCTTTTCCAGACCAAGGTAGACTATTCCTCTTTAAAGTCTTTTGGTTGCTTGTGCTATTCATCCATACATAATTCAGATAAATTTGCCCCAAGAGCTATACCATCTGTATTTTTGGGCTATCCTTCTGGCTAGAAAGGTTATCTCTTATATAACCTTGAAACAAAGAAAAAATTTGTTAGTAGACATGTCATTTTCCATGAACACATTTACCCTATGTCTCAGCAGTCTCCTGTTAATAACCCTAGCCACACTTTTACTTTGTTTTCTCCTTCCTTGCCCTGGCCCATTGATGGTCCAGAACCTACTTTGCATACTTTTAAACCTATCCATCCATCTTCTTTTTCATCTACCCATGTACATCCGATTCATGTTCCTATATCAAATCATGTAACCAACCACATTCCTTCATCTTCAACACAACAGCAGTCTCATGTTTCTCAACCCTCCTATCCTATTCCAGAACCTGTATCTCCTATTCACGATTCAGATCCTGCTCCTAATCCAGAAGCTGTTTCTCTTAAGAGGTCTCAAAGGGTTAGGGTTCCTTCTGTCAAACTTAAAGATTTTGTTAGACCTTTTGTTAATTTTGCTTCCTCTAAACATCATCTTAGTTCTTTTCTGCATTATGACCATTTTGATTCAGGTCATCTTCATTTTATAAATGCATTAGACTCAACTGTGGAACCTAGTTCATATACTCAAGCAATCAAACATCAACATTGGATTGATGCTATAACAAAAGAATTAACTACCTTGGAAGAGAATCATACTTGGCAACTTGTTCCTTTGCCCTTTGGGAAAAGAGTCACAGGTTGCAAATGGGTTTATAAAGTCAAGTATCATGCTGATGGTACTATTGAAAGATACAAAGCAAGGTTGGTTGCTAAAGGATAAACCCAATCAGAAGGGATAGACTATCAAGAGACTTTTCCTGTGGCTAAGATGGTCTCTGTCAGATCCCTTCTTACTATTGCAGCTGCTAAAGGATGGGAAGTTCATCAGCTCAATGTCAACAATGCCTTTCTACATGGAGATTTGGAGGATGAGGTGTATCTCTTCCACAAGGTTATGCCAAGGTCTAAAATTCCAATCTGGTTTGTAAGTTGCAGAAATCCCTTTAAGGTTTAAAACAGGCTTCAAGGCAATGGTTTGCCAAATTGACTGATGCACTTTTACAGCTTGGTTTTAAGCAGTCACATGTAGATTACTCCATGTTTACACTTGCTCAAGGTTCTTTTTTCACTGTGGCTTTAGTGTATGTGGATGGCATCATTGTGACAGGGAATGACCTTCCTGCTATTGACAAATTGAAGAGGTTCTTGGATGCTCAGTTTAGTATCAAAAATCTTGGTCTTATTAAATATTACTTGGGGATTGAGGTTACTAGATCTTCTCAGGATTTTCACTTAAGTCAAAGGAAATATGCTTTTGACCTTATTACATCTGCTGGGGTTGTTGATGCCAAGCCATTGACTATTCCCTTGGATCCTAATGACAAATTGCTGGCCAATGCAGGAGACCCCCTTCCAGATCCTTCTCTTTACATGCAGTTGGTGGGTAAGTTGCTTTATCTCACTGTCACAAGGCCAAATGTGGCCTTTGCAGCTCATGTGCTGAGTCAGTTTGTCCATTCCCCCACTACAACTCACCTTACAGCCTTGTATAGAGTTTTAAGATACATCAAAGCATGTCCTTATCAAGGGCTTCTCCTTTCCTCCTCAAATGTTCTTAAGCTCACTGCTTACTGTGATAGTGATTGGGCTGGGGATCCAAATGACAGGAAGTCTGTCTTTGGCTATTGTTTGTTCTTAGGCTCTTCTCTGGTTTCATGGTTGGCTAAGAAACAATCTGTTACAACGAGGTCATCTGCAGAGGCTAAGTATAGGGCTTTGGCAACTGTAAGCTGTGAAATAATGTGGCTTCATGCTTTACTCATAGATCTTCAAATACATGTGGATCTTCCTGTACCAGTTTATTGTGACAGCTCAGCAGCCATTGCAATTGCCTCAAATCCTGTGTATCATGCCCGTACGAAGCACATTGAGTTGGATTGTTTCTTTGTTCGAGAGAAAATTCAACAAGGGTTACTCAAGCCACAATATATTCCCACTAAGTTTCAAATTGCAGACATTTTCACTAAGTCTCTTGGGAAAGTTTCTCATTGTTTTTTGTTGAACAAACTGAAGGTGGTTAATTTTTCCCCCCTTTCAGTTTGTGGGAGGGGTGTTGAATATATTGATGGAAGTGGTAATGCTCATGTGAATAATATACAAAGATGGTGTGTCAAAGGTGATTTACAGAAGCTGTTTGCCGCAGTACTCAAAGTATCAAATGTGGATGTTTGGAGATAGGATCATGTTACAGTTTAGTTAGTTGCACATTAGGAGGTATTATAGTAATTATACAACTTAGTTAGTTACAGAGGGCAACAATGTAATTTTGTATGTAAAGAAGACAGTCAGTTGGTTAGTTTTGTTAGATACCAATTGTATATATCTTCGTTCTCTCTTCTTTTGTAAAGGTTGAGATCTAGAAATGATGAATCCATCATCATCCCTAAAATTCTTGTTCTTGCTGTCATGAATGAATTTCACTTTCTTATCAAAGTTGATATATATGCCATCAAATGGGCGGGCGTCCCGAGAGATTGTTGATTCCGGATGAAAGAATTCTTCAATCTTGATTTTCGACAAGACAGTGAAGGGACAGAAGCAATTTCAGGTCCCTTTGGTGAGATGTCATTCCCATTCAAGATCCTGCTTTGGCCTTTAAGCAATGAATCTTACGAAACTTAACTTTCAGCCTTTGACAGAATGGGAATGAGAAAGATAGTGCGCTAAAAGAATACTTATAATGTTATTTCAAGGACCGCACGGGATGCATCTTGTAATACAGACAAAGCACAAAAGTTTACTCGTGATGCATTGATTTAGAATTACAATGCCTTATCAAATTCTTAATAACATAGATGGCATTTTCCTACAAAAGTATCTTTTGTCAGTTTAAAAGTTTGAAGCATCGAATTGAAATTACAATGCATCAATTTGAAATTGAGATACATTGATGCATGATTGTTTGAATTCCACAAAAGTGTCTTTTTGACAGTTTAAAAATCACGATGCATCAATTTAAAATCGCAATGTATCGAATTGGAATTGTGATGCATAAATTTTGGAATTGCGACGCATCCCGTGCATGTTTGTGTTTTTAAGGCATAGATAACATTTCTCCAAAAAAATGTCTTTTTTCGGTTAAAAAAACAAGTATAGTAAACTTTAGCGATTGAATATTCACCAAAGGGACCGGCCCGTATTTTTCCCATTAAATAAGTTATTGTCATGATATAATTGTCTTTTAAATATTTACCTTATGTAATAATGAAATACTTACCTAAATTCAAGTAACTTTTTTATTTCCCTATACAACAAATTTTTTTTTTTTTTTTTGCTTTTCTTATCTTCTCAAGAATGATTTATTTTATTTGTTAACACTGAGAAGTTAAATCTATTCATTATTTTTCTTTTTCAAAAGAACTTTTAAGAAAATTTTAATATAAAATGCATAAAGATTTTGTAAAATCATCAACATACTGTACAAAACTTTTTATATACATTTTCATTAATGGATTTACCATTCAATTTTTTTAACTTGTAATTCGTAATTTATTATTATATCCTCCCTCCGTTCCACCCAAAGAGTCCATGTTTAAAAAATCTAATAATTAAGAAATATATAAATAGTATCAAAGTTGGTTATAATTACAAAAATATTTTAGCATAGTTAATATGTTTATACCACATGTAAAAGGTAAAATTGAAAGTATATTGGAGGTTATAGGCATAATTTTTAAAGTGAACTCTTTGAGTGAAACATTCCAAAATAATATAGTAAACTTTTTGCCTAGAGCGAAGGGAGTAATCATTTACCCATTTGTCTAGTCTATTTTGTCATTTATATTTTTCTTCTTTTTTACAAGTGAAAGAAATAGGATTATGAATTTTTTTCCTTTTAGTTGTTTCATTTCTATTTCTTTAGGCATATAAAAATTTTTTTTTTTTGTGCATGGTTAAATATAATGTATTTGGAAAGAAGGGACATGAATCAACAAATATTGTACTGGAAATAGACCGCCACTTCTTTGTATAATAAATGTAGTGGTTAAGTAAATGTTCTAGTGAAAATAGACTATCTCTTCTTTTAATTTGTAAATACTCCCTCCGTTGCAGGTAAAGAATCCACTTTCTATTTCTAGAAGTTAACATACGACTAAATCAAATCAAAATTTCACATAAATTACTAATATTTTAGGAAATAAAATTTCGCTAATTAAAATCTAAAATAGGAATAATATAAATTACAACTTTCATAACTTGATAAAAATAAATAAATTTATGTAAATTATTGATCAAACTTTAACTAAGTTAACTCAAAAAAGTTAAAAGTAGATTCTTTGCCTGAAACAGAAAGAGTATTAAATTTATCTTTCTGGTCCACAGATTTTCCCCAATATTAAACCCACAAAACATTAATCAACAAATCCACCAATTGGAAAAAAAATAATAATAATCAATTTTGCGTCGCATTTTACCACTATACTATTTTTCGAGCAAGATTGCTGGTGTACATTCAAGTGTAGTATTTGGAAAGGTATATTAAGCCCAAATGGTAAAGGATCTATCGTATGCCTGTCATGCCTCAAATGATTAATTGTATTGTCACGCATAATGCTTGGCATTCAATATCCACTTCAAAAGAATCTTGTCTAAGATGCAAAGGCATAGCACCAGCAGGAGATCACGACAGAAGCTTTTAGGGGCTCAAATAGAGGCCAGGATATGTAAGATTCCCGCCCTCCCTCATTGGAATGAGAATTTTCACATCATTTAGAACAAGATTAAAATTTCTCATTCGGACTCCCCATTTTTCTCAGGGTTGAGGGTCTTTGGGAGTTTAGGTTAAATTTAAGATATAAAAAAATAAATAAATAAATAGGGTTATAAACACCTCAATAATTGATAAACAAGTGGATAGCTTAACTACTACTATTATTAGAGGCAAAAACATAGAAAAGACCGTTATACGAGTATTTACTATAACACGGATCTCTTCCTAACTAGACCCACCATGTGTTGGTAGGCAAAAATGTGAGAGAATGAGGCTCCGTCTTACAAATTGAAAGAAGACCTACCTACTACCTATTAGAGTGAGAAAAATAAAACTACAATGAGAGTGATCAACCCTCTGGATGGTAACAACATCCTCAAGAGTAGAAAATATGACTATACCATTATTAACATAGAAGCTTTTGTATTACGGACAACATATTACAAAAAGCCAAACAAACGAAAAGGAAACGTAATACAGAAAACCTAGTTGAAAAAGAAACAAGTTATATACCAGAAAAACACAAAGATAGAGAAATACAAAAGCCCAAGTTAATTAAGAAGCAATTTACATGTTGGGCAGCAATCAATAAACAAGATAATACTAAGTAGTTGCTGGTAACTTGCCTCGCATATCTGTCCTGGCCAGCCATCGGCAGGCAGATCCGATCCCGCCAACAAATTCATCTGATCTGATGATACTACTAACTGTATAAAGTATCAACTTACCAACTAGCAAATTATGGGAAAATGAATATCAAAAATTCAATCTAAAATAAGTCTAGATCCAGCTCAAATCCAATATACCAACAAACAATATCATTTCAATTTACAAATAACTGACACTACAAGCTTATCAACTAGCAAAGAATGAGAAACAATATCAGCAAATTCAATCCAAGAGTCCATCTAAATTCAGCTTCAAAACAAACAATGATTTACAAGACATACATTTCAATGAAACATGGAAATTACAGGCGACTAACAGAAAGAATTTACCAGATGGAAGAGACCGAAATCGAGAATGTCAAGAACTCAACGAAGTGGCATTAACTTTCATAGCAATTCTGGTCATTCTAGACCCCATCAGAGTAATATTCTTGGCTCCCAAAAATTCTGATTTTCGAAACAATTTCGTAATCTCTCCGACCTCCTCGTCACCGCATTGCTCCACCGCAACCACACAAACGCCACCAACCCTAACCGTCCTCTCCATCTCCCCAACATACCTCTCGGGAAACAACGCCCCATCCAAACGAGCGCTAAACCCCAAATCGAACACGTCATCAAAAAAGGGCAAGTTATGAGGGTCCGCCCGGCTAACCAACGGCGGCGAATCAACCAACTCGACCGCCGTCACGTCCTCGACTCCGATTCCGTGAAGCGCCATAACTTCCTGACCGGGCCCCGCGGATACGCAGAGCACCCGCGAGTGGTTGCGGAGAAAGGCTTGGGATTGGAGATCGTGGAAGAGGGAGGTGAATGAAGCGACGGCGTTTTGCCATAATTTGGTGGACCAGAGGCGCTGGTTTTTCTTGTGGATGGTGGTTTGGGAGCGGTGGGCGGCGTCGCAGGAGGATTTAGGGAATTTGTGGTGGGGTTTGGTGGCGGGGTGAAGGGGATCTACGCAGGTATCTGGGGTTTGGAGGAAGAGGATGAGGAGGGTCACGGTGGCGATTGTGATTGCGGCGAAGGAGATTTTGTTCAGGAAAACTTGTATGTGTTTATCCATTGTTGGGATTTTGGTTAGAGAGCGATATGGATTGGGATTGCGACCTCCATTGTTGACCTAGAGAGAAGCTCACTAATGAATGAATGAATCAGATGGAAAATGGAAGGTGGGAAATTGTAATTTTTACTAATTTGTGTGGTGGTGCTGTAGTTGTAAATTGTAATCCAATGGTACTATAGTAAAAATTCTTCAGATATATATATCTAAAATATCTTTATTAAGTCAATAATTTAATATCATTAAATAATACTTAAAAAAATAATACGAGTAATTTGATATCATTAGAGGATGCTTAAAAAATAAAAATATATATATTAACTAATAATAAAAAATACTTATTATGAAACGAAAATATTATAATAAATGACCACCAATTTGCATATATTGACAACACTTAATTTTTGTTAGACATTAAGTCAATAAGCACATATATTCAATAATAATAATTTTTTAAATTTTTTTTAAAAATCATTAATTAATCTCAAAATAAAATTAAACTCGTGGCTCTATAACTAGTTAAAACTTAATTTTAAGCTTGCCAATTTTATCAAAGTCGTATTGAGTATTTACCTATTGTTGAACTTCTTGATTTGGATTTGAGAAAGACAACATAAACCCCTGTTTGTATTACCTATTGTTGGACTTCTTGATTCGGGTTTGGAGCTTTGAGCGGTATAAAGCGAGTCAAGATACTCGAAGCTCAAGTTGTTAAGCTAAATAGGTCAAATCTCACCATATCTCTCTCTCTCTCTCTCTCTCTCTCTCTCTCTCTCTATATATATATATATATATATATATATATATATAAAGTTAGCGAGGATGACATCTCACCAACCTTTGCATTGCTCTTAATTACCAAGCCTCCAAGTAAGATTTGAACCCACACCCTATTAAATATTACCTCCACCCAAAGACTTCACGTTTGAAAAGTCTAATTATTAAGGGATATATTAGTGTTATTAGAGTTTGACATAATTACAAAAATGGAAGGTAAAGATGAAATATTATGAAAATTGTAAGCATAATTTTTTGAAAGTAGACTCTTTAAGTGAAACATCCCAAAATAGTATAGTGGACTCTTTGCTCGAAACGGAGGGAGTATGAATATACACCTTAAACCAACTCAACCAAATATATTATACGTAAAGATTTTTAAAAAATATTAAATTATTCTATAAATTAATTTATAATATAAATTTATTTTTATTTTTATAAATGTTGCTCTCGTTATGTCAAATTATGGCTCTCGTATTCTTATTTAAGACGTTCTAAAATAATGTGTATAATATGTGATACATATCAACAAAATTTTAAATCATTTCATTCAAAATTGATATTTTTATTTTATATATGTGTAAATTTCTTTTTCACACTAATAGTGTATAAAAAATATGTAAATATAGAATACAACTAAACATTTTCTAATCATTGAATGATCTTTAAAAATTATTTTAAGAAATATAGTTATATTCAATCCTTAAGCAATTCTCCTTTGTTTAGAAAAAAAATATTTCTTCAATATGTCTCAAAGTAAATATTTATTTTTAATTTTAGGATTTGAACTCACACCCTTTTAAATATCAATATACACCTTAAACCAACTCAACCAATTATATTATATATAAAGATTTTAAAAATATATTGAATTATTCTATAAATTAATTTATAATATAAACCAATTTTTATTTTTATAAATGTTACTCTCTCCATGTCAAATTATGGGTCTCACATTTTTATTTAAGACGTCCTAAAATAATGTCATTAATATGTAATACATATCAACAAAATTTTAAATCATTTCATTCAAAATTGATGCTCTTTTTTTTTATATATGTGTAAATTTTATTTTCATATTGATAGTGTATCAAAAATATGTAAATATAGGATCAAACTAAACATTTTCTAATCATTGAATAATCTTTAAAAATTATTTTAAGAAATATAATTACTTTCAATCCTTAAACAATTCTCCTTTGTTCAAGAAAAAAATTATTTCTTCAATATGTCCCAAAGTAAATATTTATTTTTATTTTGTAAAATTTTTCAAATATATGTCTAAAATATCTTTGTTAAGTGCAAGATGAAAAAAAAAAGAAACACAACAATTTGATATCATTAAAAGATACTTAAAAAATAAAAAATAAAAATGTATAGAAATGAAAATACATATATTGACCACCAATAAAAAATATTTATTCTGAAACGAAAATATTATAATAAACGACCACCAATTTGCATATATTGACAACACTTCACTTTTATCAGAGATTAAGTCAACAAACGTATATATTTAATAATGATAATTTTTTTTAAAAAAAAATTCTAAAATGTATCAATTAATCTCAAAATCAAATTAAACACGTGGCTCTATAACTAGTTAAAACTTAATTTTAAGCTTGCCAATTTTATCAAAGTCGTATCATCGAGTAATTATATTGTTGCCTTGAATAATCAAATTACTTTAGCTCCATTAACGAAACAACTTAAGCTCAACTCAATTAGAAACTAAACTAGTTGGAGTTGAATCGAGTTTGGATCACTTCACTCAATATCAACAGTAAAAATTAAATTATGAGACGCTTTCAAACTTTATTTCAAGTAAAGCACCAATTTTGGGCAAGCTAAATGCAACTCCATTATCATAGTTCGTTTGCGCCCAGAATTTAGTTTTTTTTTTGATAAGCAAAGCTTATTCTTTAGAGTGAAGGTGGAATCATGACATTGTTAGTTTCTCCAATTGATGTGGAATGGTCCACATGTATCCATGCTCTATAACCGTTAAGAAACCGCTTAGAAACCAACTGTGAAGTAACTTCCATGATGAAAAAAGTTACAAAAGGAGGGGTTGTTTCTGTTTTTGGGTTCGGTCCCTAAGTTTGCCTTTTCCTTTTGTCTGATACACCATCTATAGAGAAAGGGAGAAAACTTAGAAGCATCGAAGGATCCAAGACAACAATCTGAAACCGGGTACGAACCAAGTGAGAACTTGGAAATCATTTCGAAGTGTTCAACATCAATGGCTGGAGGTAAGTTTCGGAACTCGATCCTTTCCTGATTATTCTGCATTTGGATCGTGGTTTATGCTTACAGACATCACCAATCATTGCCACAGTTAACAAAAAGATAACAGAAACAAAACCCAGAAATAGTACTATATATAGTAGTTAACAAAAAGATAACAGAAACAAAACCCAGAAATGGTGGTGCGGAAATCGGAATCGATGTTTGTCTCAGATGGTAACGAGTGCTCGAATAGAGAGAGCTTTTTGTCCTCCCCTGTCCGTCCAAATGAGAATGAGATACTTGTCGATAAATGCACATCCAAAATTAATTTGCACTTCATGTACAATAACATTCTCATTCAGATTCCCCGGCCCATCGTAACATCAAACACGGAATAAACATCCCCATTTAATTGATAATAAAAACATGAAGTTTATTTAAGTACGATTGGAGTAACAACAATCTTATAATCACAGCGGAGTGATCAGTTAACACTCTCTCTCTCGATCATAGCGACATCCTCAAAGATGGGAAATATGATTGTCACACCGGCCATTAGTTAAATATTATAGAGAGAATTGAGAGAATGAATTGCTTGATTTCCAATGAACAATGTACAACCTATTTATACTAATACAATGATCAATCGAAGCTAATTCTAAGGCTAATCTTGATCCTCTAATCATGGGATCTCATCTATGCTAAACAGAGTAAGTCAATCAAGGCTATCTATTTACAAATATTACAAGAATATTCATGAGTTAACACTCCCCCTCAAGTTGGGGCATACACATCAACCATGCCCAACTTGCTTAGTGAGTCATAAAATGTTTTTCTGGAAATTCCTTTTGTGAGGATATCAGCAAGTTGTTCTTTAGTGGAGACGAAAGGAAAGCTAATAAGGTTGGCATCTAGCTTTTCTTTTATGAAATGACGATCAACCTCCACATGTTTAGTTCGATCATGCTGGACTGGATTCTGTGATATATCAATAGCTGCTCGGTTATCGCAGTATAAGTGCATAACATTTTTAGGTTCGAAACCTATATCACACATCAAATTTCTCAACCACAGCAATTCACATACTCCATGAGCCATTCCTCTATACTCAGCCTCAACACTTGATCTAGCCATAACTTTCTGCTTCTTGCTCTTCCATGTAACAAGATTACCTCCTACAAATGTAAAGTACCCTGACGTTGATCTTCTGTCAGTAACACTCCCAGCCCAATCTGCATCAGAGAAACCACAAATTTCGAGAGGGTCGTTGTGTTTAGAAAATATTACTCCCCTTCCTGGAGATGACTTCAAGTATCTCAAAATTCTGATTACTGCATCCATGTGACTCTTACTTGGATTATGGAACTGACTCACAACGCTAACAACATAGGCCACATCTGGTCTGGTATGAACCAAATAAATTAAACGCCTAACCAATCTCTGACAGCGAGCTCGATCTGTCGGTATTTGGTCTGGGTATTCTGCTAAGCAATGATTCTGTTCAACAGGCGTGTCAACAGGTTTACAATATAACATGCATGTTTCTGCCAGCAAGTCCAGGATGTACTTTCTCTGACACAAATAGATTCCTTCACTCCCCCTTACTACCTCAATCCCTAAGAAGTACTTAAGTTCACCTAGGTCTTTTATCTCAAACTCAGAGGCCAACTGCTTATGCAATTTACTAATCTCAATAGTATCATCACTAGTGATCACCATATCATCAACGTAAATAATCAGAGCAGTCTTCCCTTGTTGGTGTTTAAGGAACAAGGTATGATCTGAGTTACTCTGTTTATAACCCACCTTCTTCATAAATTGTAAGAATCTTCTAAACTATGCACGAGGTGATTGTTTAAGCCCATACAGTGATTTTTCCAATTTACACACAAAATTACCTGGCGAAGCTGCTACATATCCTGGTGGGAGAGCCATGTACACTTCCTTAGCTAATTCTCCATGAAGAAATGCATTCTTGACATCAAACTGTCGAAGAGGCCAATTAAAACTTGTCGCAAGTGATAATAGGAGTTAAATAGTACTCATTCTTGCGATTGGGGCAAAGGTCTCATCGTAGTCTATCCTATACGTTTGAGTAAACCCCTGTGCTACAAGGCGGGCTTTATATCGATTCACAGAACCATCTGCATTGTGCTTTACAATAAACACCTAACGACACCCTACAGCTTTCTTGCCCTGTGGTTGGGAAACAAGTTGCCAAGTATTATTTTTCTGCAACGCCTCCATCTCTTCCTCCATTGCTTTCTTCCACTTAGGATCATCCAAGGCATCCTGCACTTTATTTAGGAACTGATACGGTAGATATTTGATTCACAAATGATTCATATGACTTAGACAATCTACTTGTGGAAGTGTAATTTGCAACGGGATACTTTGATTTTGCATGAAGAGTGGGTTCATATCTTTTGACTGGCTGACCACGGTTTGACCGAATAGGTAACACATATTGTCCAACATTAGACTCATTACTATCAGTACTAATGGGTGGACGTACCTCTGATGAGTGATCTTCTGCACCAGGAAGTTGTGGATCGGAGGTAGGGGCAATAGTGGAAGGGGCAGATGTGATTTGACTTTCTTGTGTCTGAAGTGGTGTTTGTACCTCGATGTCAATTGGAACTTCAATCGGATCTGCCTGTATATTCTCTTCCACCTGTGCTTCAACCTGATCTGTTTGTATATTCTCTTCCACATGTGCTTCAACCTGATCTGTCTGTATATTCTCTTCCACATGTGAATTTTCCTCCTTATTATGAGATAACTCTTCAAAATATGAATTCTCCCCCTGAAGAGTAGAGTCAGGTGAGGAGAAATAACTCATATCTTCAAAGAAAGTAACATCCATAGTGACATAATACTTTCGAGTAGGTGGATGGTAGCACTTGTACCCTTTCTGCGATCCCCCATAACCAACAAACACACACTTAATTGCTCGGGAATCTAACTTGGACCTCTAATTTTTGGGAACATGGACATAGGCAACACAACCAAAAACACGAGCTGAAAGATTATGAACTGAGGGTAATGACACATGAGAAGCAAGCACCTCAAGTGGAATTTTTCCCTGAAGGACACTGGAAGGAAGACGATTGATGAGGTAGGAAGCAGCTTGAACAGCATCACCTCAAAGGCACTTGGTCATATGAGCACCGAAAAGAAGGGCACGAGCCATATCAAGTAAATGGCGATTTTTTTTTCAAAGACTCCATTTTGTTCTGGTGTTTGTGTGCATGTAGTTTGGTGAATAATGCCATGCGTTTGAAGGAATTCGCTGAAGGCATTACTGATATATTCTCCCCCATTATCCGACTGTAGGATTTTAATGACACTATTGTATTGTGTGTGAATTAGATTGCGAAAAGCTTGAAAAACTGAAAAGACCTCATATTTGGTTTGAAGAAGGATTACCCATGACAGTCTTGTACAATCATCAATGAATAACACAAAGTATCACATACCAGAAATAGTGGACTCTTTAGAGGGCCCCCAAACATCAGAATGAATTAACTCAAAGGGAAGAGTACTTTTATCAGAAAGACTGGGAGAATACGTAGCACGATGGCTCTTTGCCAAGACACATGTTTCACAATGTAAATCAGACTCATCAATACCAATAAGCAAAGTAAGCATAGTTTTTTTTTTCATAACACCGAATGATGGATGTCCTAGACGACGATGCCACAACCATACTTCACTTAATTTTTCAGAATTCAAAATCAAAGCGGCGCAGGACGGTGCTCCTGGTCTCACCCCGGCGTACATTCGATCCAGATGAAACAATCTGCCCCTCAGATACCCCCTTCCAATCACTTCCTTGGTTAGAAGATCCTGAAATAGGACATACATGGGGTAAAACGTCACTGAACATTGAGATTCAGTATTCAATTGGGGAACGGATAATAGGTGATGAGATAAGTCAGGAACATATAACACATGATGAAGTTCTAAAGTCGGGGTAAGACGGACTGACCCTGTACCTAAAATAGGAAAAGCTTCACCATTTGCATTGGTGACATAAGATACTGGTGGGGGTGACAACTTAGTAAAATAAGATTTATCATAATTCATGTGATCAGATGCACCAGAATCAATAATCCAAGTATCAGAACCAACAAAATGAGAAACCTTTAAAGTCATACCAATTTTACCTCGACCAGCTATAGATGCAGTGGGAGCAGCCTTGCTTAATGTGTGATGGTCCTGTCCAGTTAGTCCATAGAAATCTGGTTCTGGAACTAATTGAACAGCGGCGAATTTGCCTTTTTTACGATGATTCTGCTTTTGAGGCTTGAGATGTGGGTACAACTTCCAACACGTGTCTCAAACATGTCCCATATCATTGCAATAGGTACATTTCAGATGATTGGAGCTTGGTGGAGGATGTTGCTGTTGAAGAGGAATTGAACCCTGATAAGGTGTTGGTGGCTTCGTCTAAATGGCCAAGCTAGAGACTTCAATCTGCATTTGTTTAAGACTGACATGTTGAGATTCATCTTTGCGAATGTATGCAAAGGCTGTTGTCAAGCTAGGAGGTTCAGGCATTCTGAGCAATTCCCTTTTGGCACTGTTATGTCTCGCATCAAGTCCTCCTAAGAAAGCATGGAACCCGCTCAAGATCTTTTTCTTTTTGGTACCACGTAATATCCTTTGGACTCTTGATCTTACAGGGACACTTTTGATCAATTTCTGCCCATATGTTCTTCAATTTAGTAAAGAACACTGATACTGGTTGTCCATTCTGTTGCATTCCAGTAGCTTTGCACATCAATTCATGAACCTGTATGAAGTCAGATTCATTGGTGTAGAGGTCCCTTAACGTCTTCCATATGGCCTCAGCAGTTTCACACTCCTCTACCATAAGTAGCACTTCGTCGGTCATTGCCTTGAACAATACTGACATCACGTACCCATCATCATCCTCCCATTTAGCAAATGCCTCAACATCTTCTTCATTGGGAGCCTTGATCGTTCCAGTTACATGCCCCATCTTATTTATTCCTCGAAGAAAAATAGACATAATTTTTTTTTCCAAGTGCGAAAATTAGTCCCGTTGAGTTTGGTTCCACCAAAAGAGCCTCCTTCTGAACTTCGAACAGACACCTCAACCTTTTGAACCTGTGATTCACTTGCATCACCCATGATAATACGCAGCGAAATTGACTATGAGCTTATTTCAAAAGATTCGGACTAATCTGCAATAAACTAGAAGTTGGCTAAATATACACTTTTGGGGAAGATTGAAAAAGGACAGAACTTTCTGGGTCAAATTGAAAATAACGGAAATTTCTGGTGCAAATTGCAAGAAAGGGAAACTTTCTGGCTCAGATTGCAAATTACATTTAATATCCTCTTCTCCCTTACACCTACGAACTCAGTACTCAATAATCGAAAATTGCAGTCGCCAAATAACAAATCGAAATTAGCGAACCCAAAAATTGAAAGGCCTTACTTATACGGGATTAAAATCTCCCTCAATTTCAGCTTTGGAATTAGTGGTGGGCGGTGATGCGTGGATGCCGGACGGAAAGGATGAAATGTCGCCGGAGCAGATAGTGAAGAAGACGGCCGGAGCTTGTTGAAGGAGACTGGTGGTTGGCACTGCTTCGGACCGGAGAAGAAGTTGCTACTGTTGCAATTGGTTCACTGGGAATAGAGAGAGGTGGAGTCCGCAGCGTTGAAGCAGAAGAGCTACGCCGACTGATGAAGATGAAGACGGCCTTGAATGGCGAAGTCGATCTAGGTAAGCCCTAACTGGGATCTAATGCTCTGATACCAAGTTAAATATTATAAGGAGAATTGAGAGAATGAATTGCTTGATTTCCAATGAACAATGTACAACCTATTTATACTAATACAATGATCAATCGAAGCTAATTCTAAGGCTAATCTTGATCCTCTAATCATGGGATCTCATCTATGCTAAACAGAGTAAGTCAATCAAGGCTATCTATTTATAAATATTACAAGAATATTCATGAGTTAACACCATTAACATAGAATGTTTCATCTTGCACGCTACATTACTGAAAACATGTTACAAAGCCAAACAAACAGAAGGAAACTTATTACAGAAAACACACGGGTTGAAATAGCACAGATTGTGCCTGAAAAACACAAATACAGAGAAATACACAAGCCCAAGTTATTTAACAAACTATATACAAATTGGGCAGCAGCAATAAATAAGCAAGATAACTAATTAAATAGTTGCTGGTAGCTTGCCTCATATGTTCATCGGGGAAATGTTTTCTTCTTCATCTTGACAATCGATAACCTCTGGCTTCTCCTCTTCCTTTGGCGCTATGTTGTCTTCTTCTAGAAAATCAATAACCTCTGGCTTCTGATCCTCTTCCTTTGGCCTCCAAAATCCGAAGCCGTGGACATCACATTCGAAATCCTGAAGCATATAACAATGGCCAACTTCCAAGTACCTAAGTGAAGGCATCACACTTTTCAATTTTTCCCATTTCATCGGCAGTTTTGTCAAGTACTTCATGCATAGTCCCTCTACTTTCCAAGTCGTCTCAGCATCACCCCAGAACTCAGGGCTCACAGCGTTGACTGATTTGAAGTCCTCGAGACAAAGGTACTCAACTTGAGGGAGTGAAGTGGGATTCACCCATTTTGGGATACTATCTCCATTGTAGCGCCTTAGGTACACCTCTTCAAGATTTTTGGGAGGAGAAAGCTGGTCGACTTTTGCTAATAATTCCTTGTTCACCAAATTGTTGGCATTGATTGATAAAATCTTGAGCTTATCGTGATGTTCCAGAACAGACAGATCCTCCTCCTTGATTATACTTTCTTCTTTTATGTCTACTTCTAAAACCCGGAGTTTGGTGAAGCCCCGAAGCTCACAAAACTGACATCCTTCTGCATCAGATGAACTAGGTATTTTAAATCCATAAAGCTCCTGAAGCTCGACTAGTCTTGATAGTTCTTGTGGCAGGCAGTTAAGTCCCGTACAGTTTCCCACATCCAATACTTTAAGTCTAAAAAGATTTCCAATTGAAGCTGGAAGCTTTCTCAACTTAGTGCACCCTGCTAGGATCAAAGTCTGCAGCCCCCAAAGCTTTCCAATAGAATGAGGAAGTCCAACCAATCCTGTAACTTCCCGAAGGTTCAAATAGCCAAGGCGTTTCAGGGAACAAATCCAGGCCCACAAATCCTCTACACAAACATTGTCTAGCTTCAAGTGTGAGAGGTCTAGAACCCTGAGAGTATTTACCTTGGCCAAAGGATTACCTTTTTTGAAGTGTATAGGGCAATTTGTCATTAGTAACACTGCCCTTAACTTTGAGTTCCCTCTCAAGTTACGGAAATTCTTCATTTCAGCAGTGATTCCCAGGCGGCGAGAGTCTGTCGTTGGTATCTGCACACTCCTTTCATCAAAGCTACAAAATGCCTCTTCCCTTGCAATTCGTATCGTCAACTCCCGGACCATGTCATGCACCTTGCAGCTGTATACTCTCCCATCATAGTTCCTCTTTTCAACAACTTCGACAAGACATCTACTGATCAATTCTGTTAGGCAGCTGAAAGCCCTTCCTATTGCTGTCTCTGAGAGGGTCTCATGCACAAAACCCTCCCCTACCCACCAACGAACCAATTGCTCCGTACTTATTTCGTAGTCTTCAGGATAAACTGAAAAACAGAGAAGGCAATGCTTCAAACGAGTAGGGAGCTCATCATAGCTCAGCTGCAAAGAAGCCATAACAGAAACATTTCCCGCTGATGCCAGTTTTTCATGGAAATTCTCACAAATCCTCTTCCAATCAGAGGGCTGAACTTTCGAGGACAGCAAACCACCAACTGTCTTGATTGCTAGTGGAAGGCCCCGACATTTCTTCACTATCTCCTTTCCTATTTCATTCAGTTGACGATCTTTACATGTTCCTTTAGTTGACATGAAAGCAACTTTGCAGAACAATAACCAACTCTCTTCATCTTCAAGAAGCTTGGGATGGTGAATTCTTGTTTCCACTACCCCCATTCCTTTTGCCACATCTTCATTCCTGGAAGTTATAATGATGCAACTATTTCGCCCTTTTATCTTGGGCAGCCCTTTGGAGATCCGTCCCCACCATCCATTTTCGAGACTCCACACATCATCCAAGACAATCAGATACGTGATACGGGAAAGCGCTTGACGAACTCTGAGCAGTAAGTCGCCTTCAGACCCACTATCATCTTCCTTTAATTTATTTAATATCCTCTTCATAATGTCAATCTCACAAAAAGTTTCAGATATTGACAACCAAATCCTTGCTCTAAAGCGTGCCTGTACCTGTTTGTCGTTGAAGATCTTTTGAGTGATGGTGGTTTTCCCTAAACCTCCCATCCCAACTATACCAATCCGATGTAGCTCCTCACTTTGAGGGAATATCCACCCTTTAATTTTTTTTGCATCTTCATCTAAACCAACAATCTCTGATTGGTCGAAAAGCTGTGAGGTCCATCGGTGAGATCTGTTGCTACTACCTTCATTGTTGGGCTGTCCTACTATGGGAGAAATGTATTCGCTCAAAGTTTGACGCCTTTTTGTTATTCTTCTATTGATGCAGGTCAACTTCTTTCCTGTTTGATACCGAAAGAAGAGGTCACGAAGAGATAGACGGAAACAAGAGGAACTCTCTCTCATACTCCGATAATCAGCATAAATCAGGCATTCAATCACCAAGTCATCAGCATCATATATTAGTTCTCTCAGAGCATTCAAGGTTTTCCTGACGGTTTCATGCTTCCCTTTGAGCTTTTCCGCATCAGTGACGAAGCCCTGCATGAGCATAAGCTGCTCCTCCATATCATTAAACTGGCTTTCAAATTCTTGAATATATTGACTGTGAACGCGGAGAATATTAGTCACGTCTTTCACAAGGAGCTCAGCCACTGCATCCACTATCGGTCCTTGTACCACACCTGCAACAGCTGAATAATATTTCTGAAATTAAACAATTGTTCCCATGCTTCCTGTCATATATAGCAGGGGATACTATTTGCCACACATGGGGTTGTTGGTCTAGTAAGTTAAGATTTCACAACTGGGATGTTGTAAGCTTGAGTCTGTTGCCAGGAGGAACTATGAACGTGCCATTTATTTATTTATGCATGCTAGTGTTTCTCTTCGCAAAATTGCAAGGCGGCCACCAAAACTTTAAAACTACACTTTGGGCCACTGTACTTATGTTATGATGTATCCGTGCCCAAAATTTGAAACTAGAGGTGAGATTCTGGGGCCATTAAGCTGGCTGGTTAGAAAACTAGGCCATCGTGTAGCTATCAGAAAGTTTAAGTTCAAAAAATACTCATATAAAATGCGTATCAATCACCTATGTGCGGGTAATAAAAAGAAATAATAAAAAAAATCCATATCCTATACAAAGACCAATCGTAATTTAAATATACTCCTACTTTATGCTGTACCACATATTACAAGTAAAAAACTTTAAAAGGATTATACATTGATGTATATAACTCCGAAATATAATTTTTATTTATTTATTTACGAGTATTTTTGTGGACATAATTGCTCTATATCACTTATTTGATTTATTAAGGTCAAATGACTATTTACCCCCTCGGTCACCAGATACCACTTTCTTCCCTCGAGAGTGAATCACCTCACGCAAAGCCTATTTACTTCTTTAACGCAGCGGAATAAATTTGATTAATCCCAAAGGAATAATCAAGGGCTCTTACCATGACTAATTCCTTCAAAATAAGGTTGAACACGTTAAACTTTAGGAATCCTAGAGTCCACTAGAAAGAGATAACTCGAATTCACCAGATAAAAAGAGTAAATTCTAATTTTATTGAATATAATGAATTAAATCGGAATAACATTGAACCCTATTTTTATACGACTTAGAATGCTTGGAAAACTCTAAAAAGTAGTCTAACCTATATGGTAACCTTATAGGACTTAAATACCTCAATTAAATGCCTAAATTTACTTATAAATATTAAAATACTACCCTATTAAATATAAATCCAAAAATTACAATAAAAAAAAATAATCAAACTTAAAAATAGAACCAGTCACCCATGCTTGAAAAGAACTCGTCCTCCAGTTCATACGCGGAACTTGAAATTGTCCATGCCAAATAAAAAGATACTTTGAGTAAGAGTTTTTTCTGCAACCTCGATTCTTCGAAATATTTGTCAACTTTACAACGAAATTCTTCGGTCTTCAATCTATTTGCTAAGTTGATCAAACAAGGAGTAACAAATCTAAAGAATCTGTCAAATCCAATATAGTCGATAGTCTCGTAAATTGTAAATTTCCTAAAATCTTCATGATCTTGACCACTTTCAACTTAATCTACCAAATTAGTTGTATCCAACAAATTTTCTGATTCAATATGAAAATAATTAAGATTAAACTTGATCCAACCACATCAACCTCGTCAAATAAATTTGCAATCCCAAAATCTACTACATTCACAAAATTATGCTTCTCATAACCATCTAGATCGAGAAATAATTGCACAACATCGTCATGCAAGTTTTCAAAAGCAAGCTCAAGCAAATTTTGATCTTCATCTAATGCCTCAGCAACTCTTATGCCTCCATCTTCGCCACCTACGTTACCCTGAACAGCTTGTGCTGCTCGCAACTCCGCCTCTGTATTTGAATCCACATCGTTCCTGGTCGGCAGATCACAAGGATGATTCACCCCGCATCCTACAAGTTCTGCAGCTCGAGGACCTACCCGTTGCCTAGGATTCTGAATCAACCTGCCTGTTATTCATCTCTTCCAAGAGCCGAGCGTTGTTGTCCATGGACTATTGAATCGATCAAGGATTTCGATTATTGCAGCGTTGGTGTTCTTGTCGTCGTTAGCCACCATCACAGGATTTTACTCGCTCTAATACCAACTAATGCAACGGAATGAATTCGATTAATCCCTAAGGAATAATCAAGGGCTCTTCGAAATCCTTTCAAAATAACATTGAACACGTCAAATCTTAGGAATCCTAGAGTCCACTAGGAAGAGATAACTGGAATCCACCAGATAAAAAGAGTAAACTCTAATTTATTGAATATAATGAATTAATTCGGAATTACATTGAACCCTATTTTTATAGGACTTAGAATGCTTAGAAAACAAGTCAAAACTTCCTAAAAAGTAGTCTAACCTATATAGTAACTTTATAGGACTTAAATACCTCAATTTAATGCCTAAATCTACTTCTAAATATAAAAAATATAACCCTATTAAATATAAATACGAAAATTACAATAAAAGTAAAAATAATCAAACTTAAAAATAAGGGCAAACTACATAAATGTGTTGAGTGTGTGGAGCATTAAGTGAGGAAAGAAGGCTGCTAACCAGCATTGCCGCGGCAAGGACTCCTGGTGCGGTAAGGACATCTTCTTCAAACTTTAAGTGATTCCTTGGAGGAAAATGACTCTGTCTTCTTTCCTAGTCCTCGGTGGTTTAAAACCTTTAGACTATATATATGTGTATAGGTCTGTTAGGGTTAGGGTGTGGATCACAGAACACAACTAGAGAGATTGAGAGGCTAAACACTTGTATACGAGAGAGAGAGAGAGAGAGAGAGAGAGAGAGAGAGATTCAACCTAGGGTTTGGAACTTCTTCTTGTATCAATCAACAGATAAATATATACCCTTTGCAGTGAAATTGTTTGTGTGTGTTATTCGTTTGGTTCTTGCTAACTCTTGCTTTTAGGTTTATTGGCGTTATCAATTATCCGTCTTTTGGATTGAATTGATTCCCAACAAATGGTATCAGAGCTTCGGGTTCGAAGTAGTTGGAAAGCATGTCTGAGAATGATAACACAACGCAATCAATCTCAAAATATGGTTTAGATTTTGCATTTCGGAGGATGGAGATTGGGGATTATCTATATAGCAGAAAACTGCACATGCCGTTGCTGGAAGTGAGGCCAGCAAGCATGAAGGATGAGGATTGGAATCTGTTGGATCGTTTGGGAGTCATATCACAACGTAGCCGGTCAAAAGATTAGGCGAGTTTGATGAAAGCGTTATCCGATATGTATGAGAAGTCATCTGCAAATAACAAGGTGCATCTTATGAAGAAGTTGTTCAACTTAAAGATGAAGGAAGGTGCGTCGATAACCAAACATCTGAATAGCTTCAACACCATTATTAATCAATTAGTCGCTGTTGATATCAAGTTCGATGATGAGATGTGTGTTTTGATCCTACTGGCTTTATTACCGAACTCGTGGGAATCCATGAGGGCTAATGTTACCAACTCCATAGGAAATACGAAGCTGACTTTCAAAGGAGCCAGGGATGTTGTTCTTGGTGAAGAGGTTCGTAAAAAGGATGTTGGTGAGTCGACAAATTCAGCTCTTAATCAATCGGATAACAAACCCAGCGGATGTTGGAGATGTGGTAAGCCAGGCCACTACGAGAGAAACTGTATTGTCCCAAAGAAGAAATACGGAAACAAAAGTGACTCGGCAAATGTAGCTACAAATGAGTTAGCCGATTCTTTAATCTTGTCCGTCGACAGTTTTCTTGACTCGTGGGTTATAGATTCGGGGAGCTTCGCTTTATACTACAGCTCATCGAAATATCATGCAGAATTATGTTACTAGAAATCAAAGGCGGGTCTATCTCGCTGATGGAGAGCCCTTGGATATCGTTGGTATTGGCGATGTAACCTTGAAGACGCCTAACGGGATTGCATGACAGTAGACCAATGTTAAGCATGTACTGAAGTTGATGCGGAAGCTTATTTCGGTGGGGTAATTGGACGATGATGGACACAACGTGACTTTTAATAACGGTAGTTGGAAGATCACAAAGAGAGCTATGGTCATCGCTCGAGGTCCCAAAATTGGAACTCTTTATATTAATTCCAGCATGAGGGACACTGTCGCAGTTGCTGCGTGTATTAGTTCGGAGCAATGGCATTATTGACTCGGACACATGAGTGAGAAGGGGATGAAGATCTTGCATTCTCGAGGACAACTACCAGGATTGAAAGCTGTGGAGCATAGCCTTTGTGAAGGCTGTATTTTTGGAAAACAAAAGCGGGTGAGTTTCTTGAAGACGGGGAGAGAACCAAAGGCAAGAAAGCTAGAGTTAGTTCATACGGATGTGTGGGGTCCGACTACCGTGAGTTCCGTAGGAGGTTCCAGCTAGTATGTGACATTCATCGATGACTCAAGCCAAAAAGTATGGGTTTATTTTTTGAAACATAAATATGAAGTTTTTGATGCTTTCAAGAGGTAGAGAGCAATGGAAGAAAATGAGACAGATTTGAAGGTGAAGTGTTTGCAGTTAGATAATGGTGGTGAGTATATTGATGAAGATTTCAAACAATATTGCGAGAAGAATGAGATTAAGATGAAGAAAACAATCCCAGGGAAACCGCAACAGAACGGCGTGGTGGAAAGGATGAACTAGACTCTTAACGACCGAGCTAGGAGAATGTGATTGCACTCAGGGTTGCCCAAGATGTTTTGGGCTAAAGCTGTGATTAATGCTGCCTTTCTAATCAATCGAGGACCATCCACTCTGTTAGATTTCAAGTTGCTAGAAGAAGTTTAGAGCGGAAAAAAAGTAGACCTTTCTTTTTTTTTTTTTTTTTAAGTATTTCGCTATGTTTCCTATATGCATATTGATCCTACTGCTAAAAGTAAATTGGATGCAAAGTCCAAGATGTGTTTTTTCATTGGTTATGGTGACACCGAGTTAGGTTATCGGTTATGGGATGATCAAAATCAGAAGATCATTAGGAGCAAGGATGTGATTTTCAATGAGAATGCTTTGTATAAGGATAAAGCAAGTGTAGATTCAAGAGCACGAAATTCAGGGATAGTGGGAATGGGATCTCATTATGTGATCTACCGGAGGCTGAAATCGAAAAAGTTATGGCTGAAAATCAGGAAATTGAAGCTCCTACAATGTAACAAAACACTCTTCCTACTGAGCTTATGAGATCTAGCAAAATTATAAAACCACTAGCAAGGTATTCTTCGGCACTAAACTATATCTTGTTGACTGACAAGGGAGGACCGCAATGTTACGAGGAGGTCGTGGATTCAGTCAAGTGGGAGCTAGCTATGAAAGACGAGATGGACTCGTTGATGACTAATGTAACATGGGAACTCACCGAATTACTAAGGGGGAAGAAAACTTTGCACAACAAGTGGGTGTATCGGCTCAAGGAAGAAGCCAATGGTAGTACACGACATAAGGTAAGGCTTGTAGTGAAGAGATTTCAGCAAAAGGAAGGCATTGACTACACCAAAATCTTCTCTCCAGTGGTAAAATTAAACATCATCCGAATCGTACTTGGGTTAGTAGCAAAGGAGGATTTGTTCTTTGAACAACTAAATGTGAAGAATACCTTTCTTCATGTCGAATTGGAGGAGGAACTCTACATGTTGCAACCACAAGGATTCGAGGTACGTAGGAAGGAGAAGATGGTTTGTAAACTGTTGAAGAGTTTGTACGGGTTGAAGCAAGCACCGAGACATTGGTGCAAGAAGTTCGACGGGTTTATGAACAGTAATGGGTTGTTTCAATGTGAAGCTGGTCATTGTTGCTACAAGAAGATACTTGGTGATTCCTAAAAAAAATCTTGTTGCTATACGTTGATGATATGTTAATAGCAGGCGGAAGCAAACCGGAGATTGACAAGTTAAAAAGGGAATTGTCAAAGGAGTTTGCTATAAAGGATTTGGAAGCTGTAAATCAAATCCTTGGCATGAGAATCACAAGGTCTAGTGGGGAATTGAAACTATCGCAAGAGGAGTATGTGAAGAAGGTTTTGAGTAGATTCAACATGTGGATGCTAGCTAAACCTGTGTGTACTCCTTTGGCTAGTCACTTTAAGTTGTCGAATGAGAAATCTCCAACGACGAAAAAGGAATGAGACTACATAACTAAGGTGCCTTATGCTTCAGCCATAGGCAGTCTTATGTATGCAATGGTGTGTACAAGACTTGACATTGCACAAGCAGTAGGAGTTACTAGTAGATACATGAGAAATCCAAGCAAGTAGCATTGGGAGGCGGTGAAGTGGATACTACGATATTTGCGAGGAACTGCCAATATGGCTGTGTGCTTCAAGAGGAATAACTTGGGACTACAAGGTTATGTAGATGCTGATATGACCAGTGATATGGATGGGCGGAAGAGTACTACTGGGTATATCTACACATTGGGTTGTACTGCAGTATGCTGGGTCTTAAAATTACAATCGATTATTGCTCTCTCGACCACCGAAGCTGAATATGTTGCTGTCACCGAAGCAAGCAAAGAGATGATATGGTTACAAGCATTCATGGATGAGTTAAACCATAAGCAAGAGGGGTCGGTGCTATTCTGTGACAGTCAAAGCGCCATTCACTTGACAAAGAATTCGATGTATCATCCTAGAACAAAGCATATAGAGGTGCGATTCCACTTCATCAAATCGGCGTTGGAAGATGGAGCTTTGAGGTTAGAAAATTTTTAGGAATAAGAACCCAGCGGACATGCATGTTGACAAAGTCTGTGCCGGTAGAAAAACTGAAGTTGTGTTCAACTTCGGTTGGACTTTTCTAAACATATGAAAAGTCAAGTAGCAGCATAAGGAAGGTGTGTGTCGATGGTTGATCATCATACGTCTCCAAGTGAAGATTGTTGAGTGTGTGGAGCCTTAAGTGACGAAAGAAGGTTGCTGACCAGTGTTGCGAAGGCTATTGACCAGCAGTGCTGCGGTAAGGACTCCTGGTGCGACAAGGACTCTTGATGCGCCAAGGACTACTGGTGCGACAAAGACTACTGATGCGACTAGGACATTTTCTTCAAACTAGACTATATATATATATATATATATATATATATATATATATATATATAGGGCTGTTAGGGTTAATTAGTGTGCGGGTCACAGAACATGGCTAGAGAGATTGAGAGGCTAAACACTTGTATACGAGAGAGAGAGAGAGAGAGAGAGAGAGAGAGAGAGAGAGAGAGAGAGAGAGAGTGAGTGATTCAACCTAAGGTTTGGAACTTCTTCTTCTTGTATCAATCAACAGATCAATATACACCCTTTGCAGCAAAATTATTTGTGTGTTATTCGTTTGGTTCTTGCTAACTCTTGCTTTTAGGTTTATTGGCATTATCAATTATCCGTCTTTCAGATTGAATTGATTCCCAAAAAAATGGTCCCTCTAGTTTATGGGTTTTTTTCTTTTCATCCCTACACCTCCCTAATGGTCCCTAAACTGAGGACCTTTAATACAAATGGTCCTTCCGTCTTACTCTGTTAATTTTTGCCGTTAAGTACGCTCACGTGCCTCGCATGTGCATTTGGTGAAGGGTAAAATAGTCAAAATCCTTTCCCCAAATATTAACAATTATTGTTTTATTTGAACCAAATAGAAAATTCTCTCTCTCCACCAAATGTTGCTGGGTGTGGCCATGGCAGACCCATCTCTACTTTCATCTCATTACATTAATAATCTCACACTCTCTCTCTTCATCTACATTCATTATCCTTTCATTTAAACCCATAACCCAAGAACCCTAATTTCCCTCTCTTAATCTCAATTCCCTTAACTATTTTCACCTTTCCACAATTCAATCCCAACCCAAATGCAAACCCTTCAAAGTCCTCCCAATCTCTTCGTGTACAGAGTGGGACTTGTATCGTCCTCGCGAACTGCCTCGCCAAGAACTCGTGCGGTGGAATCTGATTTACTCCGTTCTCTCTAGCGTCGCCATCCTCAAAATCATCGTCGTCGTTTTCTCTCCTCCGATTGTCCCTGTAATCCTTCTTCAAAATCTTGGACCAATTTGACGTTGGCTCGCTTCGACAAAGAACTAGGCTTCTTCGAGATCCGTGAACTTGACACGATTTTGTGGAACTCCAGTGAGGTAGAGCTACCCGAACTTCAAATATTTGATTTGTCTATGCTTTTGGATATAGATGTTGTTATTCCTATTTGTTTAGATTTGGTTGAAGTCATCACAATGATTCTAGTGTATAGTGGCTAAAATGGCTGCGTACCGGTTAGTGTGGCAACTATCCTAGAATCAAGCTTTGTAATAGAATAGACTAGACTTTGTGTTAGTTAAAATTCAGCATATCAGCAGCCTTCGATCAGCAGACCTTGAGGTCTTGAAGCTCCCGCGTGTCAAGAAGGCTGATGGCGTGGAATTGGAAGTCCAGCTCAGATCAAAGATATATATCAACTAGATATTATTTCAAATGTATCTAGTTGATCGTATTCAAAGTTGACTTCCCAAATATAATTTTTGAAGGATCACATGGGTGAATTAAATGAGATTTTCCCATTTGTGTATCCGGCAGAAAAATGTTTCAGCGCTGTAAGTCTGAACCTTTGCCATTTCTAGCAAAGAAGACTTTTTCTACTCTGCCAGACTACACAGCCGCCTACAACGTTGTCTGTCTGTCTACCACAAAACCTGGATCAATATGAATCTCCAATGAAGATGAAGACCAATAGCTATATGCATTTAATGCATTCAAATGTTGGATCTCCACTCAATGATCTCAATCCAACGGTCCAATCGATCTCCCTGAGTATACAATCAACACTTGAAGACTAGAAGAAACATCTCATGAAAAATATCTCTTACGAACATTAAAGCTTGAACATTCTGCATTACTCCACCAATCTTCAAACACATTCAAGAGATCGAGGACTGAGCTAACACTCTAACAAACTCGAAGAAGAAGCTGCAATCATACACTCCTAGTCTTTATTGCTCTTATGAGTTTGTCTTTTCTGATTTTATTCAAAGCACACACGAGAGTGAATATATCTTATTGATTATTCTTCTCAACCGTAAACACTCGGTCAAAAGTATTTTTGTGCACGATCCATTAGTGATCTTTGTAATCATTATAGTGGATAAAATAGTGTGTATTTCAAATCTAAGGTTGACCACTTTGGTAGTAGACGTAGCACTCTTTATAATGCAAACCACTTCAAATATTTGTGTTCATATATTGCTTTAATTGCTTATTCTTTTATTCTCTTGATTTGTCCAAGCTTAGCAATTTATAGAAGACTACTGAATTGTTCTTACAACTTCAGCAGCCCTTCACTGCAATTTATTTCCTTCTTTATTCCGCTGCCCCAACTTAGTTAATAAGTTGGCTAAACTTTTGTTCAAGGAAAAGAAACTTGTGATAAATTTTAATTTGTCACTAGGCTATTCAATCCCCCCCCCCCTTCTAGCCTAATCTGAGCCCTTTGGGACTAACAGATGCCCTTATTCTCTTTTCTCTATGATCGGCAAATTAAAGAGCTGTCTCGCCTCCACCACTCGCTTAGTCAAAAAAATAGGGATCTTGGAAAAGAGGAGAGAAAAGAAGCTCTTCACCTCAAAGTTGTATTATTCTCCTCTCCCGTATCAGGTTTGAGAGGATGGGCACTTGTGACACGCTAGTCATGGGTGGAAGCATTGAATGATAAGAGGGATAATGGTTAAAAAAAAAAGCAGAGGAGGGCAAAGGTGTGGTATAAGTGCTACTTAAAGGACAAAGACTTGGTTAAAGAATTGGATTTGAATGTTCATGTTATTGTTCATGTGAATGTTTCGGTGTATTGATTCCTTCTATCTTTTCTTCCTCTCTCTAAGCGAAGTGTTTTCTCTCTCTAGAAACCTATGAGTTTTGATCCTTTCCATTTGCAATTAGACTTACTTTTATAAAGTTTTCAAGGGATAAAGGTTTTAATCTTGTGCCAAACAATTCAGCCCAATCAAATACAATTTGAAATTAATGAAGTTTGTGTGTTTTGATTGAACAATTTAGTTTGAAGTTTATAAGAGTGGAGAAATTGTTTAGAACTTGGTGTGAGAATAAATTCAAGACAGGGTCTGGTGCTTCTTCAATGAAAAAAAATGAGCTAACTTTATAGTTTCACCCCCTGAATTCTTGGATAATTGCAAGTAGTTTTATGGTCCCAGTACTTTTAAAGGCGAAATAACTATTTTACCCTGCCCAAAATGCATGTGAGAGGCACGTGTATCGACTTAATAAAGGACAAAATATAACTTGATGGAAGGACTAGTTGCGTTACAATTGGTTGCTGCAAAAACGATTGACAAAAAAAAAATTTGTACAGGGACAAAAAGCAAAAAAACCATAAACTAGAAGGACCATTTGTGTAGTTTGCCCTAAAAATAAAACTCATCCTATCTTGTCTTACATTAGTCACCCACGCTTGAAAAGAACTTGTCCTTGAGTTCATACGCGAAACTTGAAACTGTCCTTGCCAGATAAAAAGATACTTTGAGTAATAGAGTTTTTTCTGCAACCCTGATTCTTTGAAATATTTGTCAACTTTACAACGAAATTCTTCTGTTTTCAATCTATTCACTAGGTTGATCAAACAAGGAGTAACAAATCTAAAGAATCTGTCGATTCCAATATAGTCAGTAGTCACGTAAATTGTACATTTCCTAAAATCTTCATGATCTTGATCACTTTCAACTGAATCTACCAAATTAGTTGTATCCAACAAATATTTCGATTCAATACGAAAATAATTAAGATTAAACTCACTTAATCCAACCAAATCAACCTCATCAAATAAATTTGCAATCCCAAAATCTAATGTATTCACAAAATTATGCTTCTTATAACCATCTCACTCGAGAAATAATTGCTCAACATCATCATGCAAGTTTTCGAAAGCAAGCTTAAGCAAATTTAGATTTTAATCTAATGCCTCAGCAACTCTTATGCCTTCATCTTCGCCACCTACGTTAGCCTGAATAGCCTGTGATGCTTGCAACTTCGCCTCTGTATCTGAATCCACATCGTTCCTGACCGGCAGACACAAGGATGAGTCACCCCGCATCCTACAGGTTCTACAACTCGAGGACATGCCCGTTGCCTAGGATTCTAACCAATCTGCCTATCATAGCCGCCATCACAGGATTTTACTTGCTCTGATACCAACTGACGCAACGGAAAAATAAATTTGATTATTCCTACACCATCACAGGATTTTACTTACTCTAATACCAACTGACGCAGTGGAATAAATTCGATTAATCCCGCAGGAATAATCAAGGGCTCTTACCACGAGAAATCCTTCAAAATAAGATTGAACACGTCAAACCTTATAGGACTTAAATACCTCAATTAAATGTCTAAATCTACTTTTATAAGACTTAAATGCAGCGGAATAAATTCGATTATTCCTGGGCCATCACAGGATTTTACTTGCACAGATACCAACTAACGCAGCGAAATAAATTCAATTAATCCTGGAGGAATAATCAAGGGCTCTTACCTCAAGTGCGCCATCACAGGATTTTACTTGCATTCATACCAACTGACGCAACGGAATAAATTCGATTAATCTTGGAGGAATAATCAAGGGCTCTTACCACGAGAAATCCCTTCAAAATAAGGATTTCTTTTTATCTTATTCTCCCTACACTCCATTGCTTATCTAGAGTAATTAGGTAACAAATGCAAGTAGGGTGATTTGAACCCAAGATCCAACTAAACCAGAGATTTGATATAATGTTAAGTTATCAACTTATCTAAAAGTTCAAGTTGTTAGATAGGGGCCCGAAAATCTATATCAAGTTTAACATCTCCCAACTATATGATGCCCCATCCCTCATTCGACCAACAAATAGTTTATAAAAGGTGGTTTCAAAAATGCTTGTCCAAAATTTCTAACTCCTCTCGAACCCCCAAACACCCCAATTATAAATAATAATAGCACAATTTTTCATTCCTCCAATTTTAGGTTGTCAAAACTCAAAATGGAGATCAATAAACTTCTAGTACCACCTCCAATTCCAAAGCACATATGACGGTCAGATGAGTGGAGGAGGTGTTATTATGCGAGGATAGAGGCAAAGAGATGTACGAAGTATATTTTTTGGAATGAAGGGACCCTTCAGATGATCAGATGGATGGCTGGAGGAGACAGTTTGAGGATTCTGGCCTGGTGGAGTTGTTTGCAAGCCTCCTCCATAACACAATATTGTGGGCAAAATGAAGAGTGGTTTTTTGGTGAGAGCGGGGTTGGGGAGGGGTATGGAGAGAGAGAGAGATCCACATCAAATTTTTCATTAAATCTTTGGATATTGATATTAATATCTTTGTTATAAATTTTGTTCCTTATTGTTTATATTTTGGACATGGATCAAAATCCTGAACCTGCCCCTCGATCTTTCTGTGTATGTGTGTGTGTGTGTCTCTTTGCGTGCGCCCCATGCCTGGCCATGTGATTGAAGTGTATGTTTTCTGGTTTATCAGATTTTGATATGTTTAGAAACAAATGTTTAAACTACAGCTAGCAGTTGATCTTTGGCTTACCTGCCATCGCCATTCTGCAACTCTCAAGGCCGGATCAATCTGCATATAAGTAAAAGAAAGCATCTTAAACAATGAGCAGTTTTCAAGTTCGTCAAGGCATTACAAAGAAATGAACGCTAAAGTTTGAGTCACTTGGAATGAAGTTCTAAACCCTTGTAATGTTTTCGGCCTTTCTAATTACAGATTCAGATCTTTCAATAATAATAATAATAATTCCAGATTCAGATTATAGATAGCAACATATGTTCAGGACTGCAAATCGGATTGTTTACTTATACATAACTCATTTCAGAAAACTAGTCTGGTTTTTCAACCATTTCAACAAGAGTTTTTGTTACTTGTACTCCTACTGAACTTCCAACAACTAGCTTCCTCCTCGACAGCCACAACTGGACGTGCCACTCATAAGGTCACTTGAAAAATGGATCGATGTTTTAACTATCACGTGTAATTCTTTCATCAAGAACCACGGATTATGGAAATCATTACGATTTTAATATACCGATAGAATCAAATAAGAATAATAGTAATAATAATGGGAAAAATGAATGATCATCTAGCTAGATAATTAAAGATAACTCACCAAGTAGTAAATATCACATTTGCTTAGTATGCACTGCTTGAAAGTGGCTCTATTAAGTGCATACTAACTGGTTAATTGCAGATAGAGTGTGTTCTTATAACTTTTGAGCAAACCATGAAACACGCCATCCCACTTTCCCTGTTGTAACTTGAAAATGCATAGCCCGGGACGTCGATGTTTCGTTTCAATAAATAAATAAGAAAATGCCTTTGCCCCCTCTTTCCCAGTTGTACTTTCCACTTTCCCAGTTGTACTTTCTATAAAGTAAGTCTAAAAGCAATGTTTTCAGATGCTTTCCATGTCTACCACCGAAAAAAAGAAAGAAAATGCCTTTGCCCCCACCATATTCTTATGAAGAGAAATTGACTTGTATTGACCGAAGAAATTCTCCTATACACACACAACATAGACATAGATACTATATATAAACATCTGTTTGATTAGGTGCGTTAAAAATACTCCCTTCGTTTCACCTAAAGAGTTCACGTTTGAAAATTTTAATTATTAAGAGATATATTAGTGTCATTGAATTTGATCATGATTACAAAAATATTTAAGCACAACTAAAATAATTACGACACAAGTAAATAGTAAAAATAAAAAATTATAAAAATTATAAACATAATTTTTTTAAAAATAAATTTTTTAATTAAAACAGTTTAAAATAGTATAATCAACGTTTTACATGAAATGGATGGAAGTATTTGACTAGTCCATCAACACCCGGAAAAAACAAAGAAAAAAAAGAAGCTTTCCCACTTGACGAGGACTAAACTTTGATGGGCAAATGATTCTCCACTTTACAGCTTGCAATATACTCCACTTTCCAGAATTACTCCTGGGAGCAGGGGCTGATCTACAGCTGCAAGATGGGGGTGGGTGGGTGGGTGGGGTGTGTGTGTGTGGCGCGGGGGGGGGGGGGGTGAGGGGCGCTATGGCCTCTCTTTAATTTTGACAAATGTAATTTTACCACTTCATTTTTGGGAATACATGATATTTAGTGCTTAATATTTTTGGTTTTATCATATTTACCCCTCTTTGTTTTAGAAAAAATATCCACATGTTATGGTTTTGCCTCCTTTTATATAAAGTCAGATACTTAATACTCCCTCCTCCCTAAATTATTGTGTTTTTTTCTTTTTGTCCGTTTCAGAATAATTGTATTGTTTGAAAACTTTTTTTTTAGAATATCACTTTTACCAGTTTACTTTTACTTTTTCCCACACTTTAATTATAGACCACATACACATGGGCATTAAAAAAAAAATTACACATTATACCAATATTAATAATCAAATCAATTATTTTTTCTTAATTCGTGTGCCGTCTCAAACAAAACAATAATTAAGGGACGGGGGAGTATATATTTCCTCTGTCCCTCTCGAAGAGGTACACATCATTTTTTTCGCCAACTTGATCAATTTTGAAATAGATATTTGACAATGAATATTACTACTTCTTTTTTGTCAAAAATTGTGAAATACGTGAATTATAGTACTTTAGTGTAGTTTCCAAAGGTTATTGTTTTATTTTATACAATTAAATGAACATATGTTAAATATCCATTCAAAAACTGGTCTAATTGACCAAAAAAAATTTTTTAAATGTACCTCTTCAATTGAGACAAAGGGGATAACATCTTACCCACATTACAACCTTGCCTCTCTCTACTGAAAATTCTAGCTTTGCCCCTGCCTGGGAGAACAGAAATGTTACTTTCAAGTTTCAAGCAAATCTTGTATTTTAACAGCATTGACTGGTGTACAAAATACCTTCTTATTTGGAATTTACTTGAAGTAATTCTAGCTCTACAGTCTTAAACTTCGTATCTAAGCAAGTAAAAGACTTTGAAATGGTTCCAGATCCCAGACATCTTCATTAACATACTACGCTGATGATGTCTAAGAAGGTACATAAATTTGAAATCGTTAGCCCGAAAAGATTCTTCGTGAAATCTTAGTTTGCTCGAGTTTAAATAACAACCACCCTAGTCAAAATAGCATGAAAACGGTCTCGAACTTTGCATGAAGTGCTCAACTTAGTAAAAATCCTCTTCAGCCTTTCTTCATTCGATTTGAACTGGAAAGAAAAGTCTATAATTTAGATTCTAAATTTGAAAGTTTCTTTTTCCAATTCATTGCAGAAAGCCAGCCTCGTTTTTCTACCTCAACAGTAATGATCAAATTTTTCGCTCTTACTGAACTTCCAGTGTTTAGTTGTCTCAGCAGCCACAATCAGTGATGAATGCTTAAATGTTACACCGATCGTCAGATGGATTCTTACGTAGCATATGCAATAAAAAATTAAAATAAACAAAAAATTAGATAAACTGTGAAGAAAAATATATGCAGAAGGAAGGTAAGTAAGTACATCACAAATGACGATAACCTTCAAACATCATGAATGATGATAGCCATCAAACAAAAGAGATAAGCTAGAAAAATATATGCAGACAAGGTATATTAGCCAGAGTGAACCACCAAGTAGTAAAGATACAATTTTCCAGGAAAGTGTATGCTCTGCTTTAGATGGGCCCAAATGCCTACTTTGTAGATCCATTTGTTTATCACTTCAAACGAGAGCACAGACATAATATTCCCACTTCTTCCATGATGTAAAGGTATGCTAGTCTGCATAAAAAAATCAATGACACTTACTTCCACGTCTCATAAATCGGGATGAGCAACTTTACATCGTTCTTTTTGAGACGATTTTCATGCTGATCGAAATAAGAGGAAATGCCAATAACATTTCCTTTCCAAAGTGAAATTGACTTCTCTCTTTCGGGAAATCAAATGAACAGAAACGCTTTATTGATTCCTCTATGTCTATGACCCTATGAGCAGAATCGTCTCACTGAATCGATGACACTATGCAACAGATGGCAATTGTGCTCCATTTTCCCGTTCACAAGTATATACGAGTAGCCTTGGCATTTGATACACCCCACAAACTCTCTGCGTTTACCTATAGAAAAAGTCTATTTGGATTAAGCAGTAAGCTTTTCCATATCAAATGCTAATTGAAAAGCTCCATGTATGATAAAAGCAAGAAAGTATTCAGAGGAGTAATGCCCAGTTCAATGGTAGCCGATATTTGTGAAAAGTTAAACATTTCTAGTTATGTCAAGATATCTAACTGGAACCAATTTTCTAGAAAGGCAATACATGAAACCTAATGAATCTATCTAGCTAAGGAAATCACAAAAACATCTTGCGTAGGGGAGGAAATTCGTCCAAGAACTTTAATCTACATCATCTTGCGAATCACAACTATCACACAATGTAATCAGATGGTGACCTGTATATACTCATAGAGCCAAGTAATTTTATAATTCTTGAAAATTTAGTTTGTGTTTGGGCTCAAATATATTTGAGACTTAACTATAATAAGGATCATGATTTCCCAGTTATCTTTAAGATTTAGTGAAAAAGGACTAATTTCACCATGAATAGAAATGGGTTCCTCAGGAAACATATTCGAACGAGAAATTGGTAGTTTTCATGATTTTCTCTGCATCTTAGGAGAAGTTCTTTCAATCACCCGAGGAAAAGCAGTGATTGGAAAAGGCAAGGTCCTCTCGACAGCGGAAATGGTTGATTTATGGTGTAAGAGAGGGTGGCTATGGCAGTAGTGCATCTAAGTGTTTGGAAAGCTGGACGGAAGTTCAGTAAGAGATTCTGCTTGATGGATTAATCTAATGGAATTTCATGGTAGGGATTCGAATGTGTGATTGTTGTATCAATAATTATTGATCAAAAGTAGTAGGAACACAAAGTTCTGAGATGCTTGTCCTCACCACTGATGACAATAAAAGTAAATTAAAGCAAATGCTTTTGGCATCCAATAACATTGTTTCTCCAAAGTGGGGAAGACCAGTTGCATTTTCAAAAAGGAAATAGACTCGTTGTTTTCTGTTGATTCGTAGATAATTACTTTTATCTCATCAAGCTAACGGTTGCACTATACATATTCATCAACAGTGTAGAAATCAGATCTTATATGTTGCTTGTCCATTTTGTAAACAAAACAAGAAAAAATCAATGTCACGGACCATGATTCCTTTCATTATGAAGAAGAACGATATATCAGCTATATGATTTAATTAGTCGTAGAAAGTGATATAACTTCGCCTTTACCTTGCATGTATCATATGGGACTCATCACTGCTGATAGTTAAACACGAGCGAGCAAATTAAATCAAGAAAATATTTTTTAAAAATGAAACAAAACATTACAAGCAAGATCAGGATATGTTGGACAAAGGAAGCACCATCACCAAACTAATTAGCAGCTTAATTTTCAAGAGCATCCATCCTTAACAAGTTGATGTTGAACAAGTGATGTTTATAGACATACAACTTGGGTCATGTTTAATACGCAAGAATAGATCAAAGCTAGAATGGAACGAATCTGATGCTAGAATGAAAATGAAGATAGAAATGGAGTTGTCTTTCTCTTTCTATTGTTTGGCTACAAACGTGGAATGGTTGAGGGAATGGAATGGAATTTATGAAAAAATAAATAAATAATAATTTGGTTTCTAGGCTACCATGGAAAGACGAATGTTTCAAATCCATGGTCCAAAAGGTGGAAATCCCATTCAACCTTTTTCCTTGAATGGACTTTTTATTCTTTGTTGGCCAAACACAGTAGTGGAATGGGCTAGCATGAAAACCATTCCATTCAAGTCGGAATCCACCCGTACAGAACAAGCCCATAATGATGTGAGTTCAAACAATCATCTCCACACCTGCATGAATAATATAATCGAATAATATCTTATCTATATCTTTGTATTTAATTGTAATTATATTTGATATATCTTTTTCCTATTAAATAGGTCTCCTAGTTATTATTGTATTATAACTCTTCTCCTAGTCTCTGTTGTATTGTAACTCTACTAAGTTAACTTGTAACTAAGTATTGTAACCCTATAAATATGTACCCAAGTATTGTAACCCTATAAATACCTACTCAACCCTATAAATATTTACTCCTATCAATAGAAAGGTTACGTCGTTATTCACAAGAATTATTATTCTCTACATTCAAAATCATATGTAACAAAATCTTGACATACTACAAAATCGAAATCTGTACATAAGTTTTGAAATGAGAAATTACTGTCAATAAATCACGTACCTGAAGAGAGAGTGTTTGTATTGACTCTTCTTGCCAATGGTTCAATCCTTCCAGTAAAGGTGAGGCAACGTCTTTAAGGCATGTTTGGTGGAGCACAAGTAGTCAGACAACTTAAATCTCTGCACAATTTTGAAGAATCCCATCAATCACAGAATGATATCCGATCGCTAACCATCAACCGAGCTAAGCAACTTGTACAATCCTTCTCCCATTCAATCTTTTGTTGCAATCAATCAACAAGTCTTTTGTCGAATAGTTTGAAGGCATCAACAACCCTTCCAGTAACTACATTTCCCTCAAAGTTTAATTATGACTATTTAAAATCTAAAAATTTTGGTTGCTTTATATATTTGACATAAGTTTTCGTGGTTAAAACTTGAGATTTTCAATTGCTCATTTTGCTGGATAAAATTTTCCGATTATTTCATAGAAACTGAATTGTTTCCTTGTTTGGAAAGAGATGCAAAAGATAAAAATGGATTGGGCTTTTCACCTACGGGTACTATCGAAGCTCTGCCTCTAACCTTCTCTATCAAACTGAGATTTGATTGAAATATGCTCATCAGTTTCCAGATTCAGAGATAGATAAAATTGGGATTCGTTGTATTAATCAGTTGTTTGGACCAGTTTTTGCGAACAAAATGTACTACATTCCTATAAACAAACATATACACATATTGTAAACAAACATATGCACATTTTTAATCGGAATGCAGCTCTCTCTTCCTTTGTTTCTCAGGAAAAAATGTAACAATGGAAGGCTTAAATGATGCACGTAAGTTGTTTGATAAAATGTCATTTAGAACTTTGTTTGATATAAAATGTCATTTAGAAACTTAGCTTCGGAGAACACAATGTCACCAATGCTGGTATACAAAATGATATAATCACCCTTAAAATGTACTCGACATGTGATAGCATTCCATCAAAAAAATCCTGATGATGCACATCCAAGTAGACTCTTGACTGAAACGAAATTGCAAGATTAGACGCCGAATTACTCCCTCCGTTCCTAAATAATTGTCCAGCTCTATTTTTTTGTCAGTTCCAAAAAAAAAAAATCTTGTTTATATACTTTTCTTTATAGAAAATTATTTTACCGTTACTTTTTCTTTCTACTTTAATGATGGTCGGCATGTACATGGGCTAGTACATATTATATCAATATTATAATAGTCAATTAATTATTCTTAAAAACAATTATTTAGGAATGAGAGGACAGTACTAAATTTGGGACATGGAACCGTAAAGTGCAGGGGGAAGGAACTTCACACTCTAAAATGTGTTATACTTTCATTGTTTTCCAGGAATTGAAAATTTTGGTCCCTTTACCGAATAACTTTCCAATTTGAGAAATTAACTGCATGGTAGAAGTAGATAAAAACATAAGATAGTTGATTACCATCAGAGGGGAAAGTAAAAAATTAATGAAGTGATCCACTCTCTTGTAGCAAGCAGTCATCTGCAAAGCTAGTGATATGACTGTCAGAACATTAGTATAAAGGCTTTTATCAAAGCCAAGCAAAGAAAAGAAATTTATCACAGAAAACACACTGGAAGTAAAACGTATTGTCTGCAAACACAAACACAGAAGAGAAAAGAAGCCTTCCAAGTTGTCTCAAACAAGCGTTTACAGATTGCTGAATAATAACTGAACAAGAGACTCGAAGTAGTTGCTGGTATCTTGCCCCAAATGTCAAATGGTGCCATGTCGCCATCTTCTCGATGATCGACTACCATTGGCTTCTCCTTTTCCTTTGGAATCCTCCCAAACCCTTGACATCACATGGGAACGACGGGGGCACATCACAATGGGGGGAAGGTATTCACTCAAACTTTTTCGGAAACCTGCGACAAATATCTCTGTGCTTTGTCGCTACTACCTTCAATTCATTGCTGGGCTTCCCACAATGGGGAAAAGGTACTCGCTCAAACTTTTTCGCATTTTAAGCATTCTTCTATCTGTTCCAGTGAACTTCTTTCCAGCTCGATTTATTGAAAAAAGAGATGGAGAAAACAGGTAATATAAGAAACTTTTTCAGATCTTCTGATAAATCAGGCAATCAATCACCATCAGCTTCATAGATTAGTTCTCTCAGAACACTCAATGTTGCCCTTACAGTCTCATACTTCCCTTTGAGCTTGTTTACCTCTGTGACGAAACCCTGAATGAGCGTGAGCTGCTCCTCCATATCCTTAAACTGACTAGAAAATTCATCATCGTATTGACCATGAGCATAGAGAGCATCCTGCACACCTTTTAAAAGGAGCTGAACCACTGCAACCACTTCTGGTCCTTTTATCTCTCTTGCAAAGCCAAATTAATTTCTGAAATCAAACAATTGCGCACATGCTTCCATTCTTCCCTTGTTTCATTCCTCTTGATCTAAACTGTCATAGAGTGAGGACATTTTTGGGATACAAGGGAGTTAATTTTCTAGTAAATATTGCAACAGTGATGCTGTCAGTTTGAGTCCATGGAAAATGACTTCCTAAGAAAGGGTGTCTTTTATTTTTGCACATGCTTGCGTTTATCTCTCGAACTTTCAAGCAGAGCATACTCTTCTCTTAAGGCCAAGATTAAGTAAGAAAAAATCTGGAAAGTGGAATTAGCCTTTGTTTCTACAGATATATACGTGAATTGTAGTTTTTCAAACAAGTCAGTGACAACAAGTGGTGACACTTTGGGGGCATCTAGGCAGCTCCCAAGGCAAGCAGGTGGTTGCACAACTATAAACAAGTTTATATTTGAAGAAAATAAGAGTATTAAGGTGCTCTGACATATGGACGGTTGCCAAAATGCTGACCAACTGAGAAACAAGTGCAAACGGATGCCGACTTGCCCGGTCTCCTAATTACTAGCGACACCCACTACCGCCTCAGCTGGTCAATACTCAATACTAGATTCCCCAAATCCAAAGTGCCGCACCTGATTTAAGTTTTCTGGTGTAACAGTTCTTGCTCTTTTGAAAGATAAATGCTCAAAAATACACTAGTTGATCTTTGACTTACTCAATCCCAGTAAGTCCATTAAAACAAAAAATTTACTATTGCAATCGATAAGTATATTCCCTTGCATAAATTACAATTATAAAATTACAAAATTACAATGTGAATGTGGGGAATAAATTTTTATTAAGAAAAGCAGCTGAACCTACCTATATATTTGTAGGCTGCCTACGTACCCAAAATCCACCTGGGATCAAGCTGCCACGCAGTTCTACTCTTTATTCTTAATTTCTTTACATATTAAAATTGCTAGCTTAATGTATCCAGTTTCACTTATTTCAATTACAATATAATCCAAAGTTCTTGAAGCCTCTCAAATGCTCTGATTTTCTGAAGCTGCGATTCCTCTTCCATGTTTGTTTTTGCGTCTTCTTTTGTTGTTATTCTCTCAAATGCTGCAATTTCTGAATCTGCATTCCGTTCTGCTTGTTGTTTTTGTGTCTTCTACATCTTTTCTTCATCTCTCAGAAAAGGACAGGGGCGGCTGCTGTGATTCGTTGATGAAGGGACTCTCTGCAAGATTTCCTTTCCTCAGAGGAGGGCTCTGTGTCAGTCCAATCAAACAACTGACAAGGATTAACAGCAACAGACGGTCTTGACCTTGATCTCGATCTCGATCTGGATCTCCAACTCTTGATCATGCTACGTCTCTGATGACTATCTCCAACCAAATCCGAAAAACAAAACGCTGATGATCCACTGGGGGCGGCAGAGAAATAAGAATCATCGTACACCGTTAGCCCAACATTAAGAAGGCCCTGAAACTGACTTGAGGGGCACTGGACTTGAACTGCAGAAAACGACGGCGTTCCAACTGACCAACAATTGCCGATGCAGGTGCTGAGGAGTAAACGAGCGCTGCCAACGTGCAAGTCTTTGATGAAACCACCTACGGCGTAGATATCAACGGAGACGCTTGAGGTTTCGCTGGCGAGGAAATCAGCTGGGACGCGGAAGACGAACATGTCGTTCCAGGTAGGGTTTTGGCCACCCAAGGAGTCGAGACGGCTGGTTAGCTTGGTAGACTTGTCAACTGATACGACGGCGTAGGTTTGCATGGTGGTGCGTTGTCGTTTTGGGGGTTGAAGGGCTTGAGCGCAGATGAGGTTGATCTCAAGGAAATTCAAAACAGGTTTGCCGGTGTTTCTCCTAGCGAAGAGGGTTTCCATTGACTTGGGGTGAGGAGGAGTAATGACACTGACGGCGGCCATTGAATTGAATTGAAGCAGAGTTTGAGTTGAGTTAGGAACGAGAGTAATGACGGCACTCTGATCAAAGTCCCTCCATCTATTCATATTTATAGGCTCTCTCTATGTGTAAGTAAATTAGCGTACGCAAGCAGCAATATTTTCATGGCGGTTATGTACAGATTTTATATCTTGCGTAACAATTAATCCTCAGTAGTTATCTTGTAATAGCTGTATATTCACAATCCCATTTGATTAGGTTTTCTTATACTCCCTCCGTTCTAGGTAAATAATTCACTTTTTTTAAAAAAAAAATTAACATATGACTAAATTAAATCAAAATTTTAAACACTTTACTTATATTTTAGGAAATAAAATTTCATTAATTAAAAACTATTTTAAGAATACTATAGATTGCCACTTTCAAAACTTTGTAAAAATCACTAAATTTATGTTAATTATCGATCAAACTTCAACTAAGTTGATCGAAAAAAGTTAAAAGTGGACTCTTTACGTGAAATGGAGGAAGTATTATATTGTAAAGCTTGATCGATGCAGTATAAATATAGATAGGTTCATAAATTAATCTATGATGAGATCACCATATTTAACCAAACAAAAAAAAACTCCACCCATTTAAGCAATTGTACGAACCACTTGGGCTCGATATATATATATATATATATATATATATATATATATTAATTTTTGATCTAATGTTTAATACGATCTTGTCAAACAGGGGATGCTATATATACGTACTAATGTATACTCCCTCCGTTTTAGCTAAAGAGTCCACTTTCCTTTTTTAAAAGTCAACATGTGACTAAGAGCCCGTTTGGTGTAGCGTTTTGAAAACGGTGTTTTAAAACGCAGCGTTTTTAAACGCAGATTATTTAAAACGCGGCTTTTTCTTTATAAATGCGTTTGGGATATTATGTCAAAACGCCGCTTTTATTCTCTCTGCTTTTAAAATCGTGTTTTGGGAAAAAGCTAGGAATTCCGGCGTTTTAAAGCAGCGTTTGAAAACGCTGTGTTTTCTACCGCACATTGAAACGCTAAGAGCTCGTTTGGTACAAATTTACAAAACGTAGTGTTTTAAAAAGCGGCGTTTTAAAAACGGAGGTCTTTCCTTATAAATACGTTTGGGATATCACTTCAATACTTTTTTTTTTCTAGTAGCGTTTTAAAACTGCGTTTTGGGAAAAAGTTGGAAATTCCAATTTTAAAACGTAGTTACGTTTTGAAAACGCCGTTTTAGCGATTGAAACACATTTTTGCAAATAAGCTGCGTTTTATCCCGTATAGCCAAAACGCTCGACCAAACGGACTCTAAGTTAAGGAATAAGCTGCGTTTTAACCCTGCGTTTTGGCCAAAACGCGAGAACAGACGGGCTCTAAATCAAATCAAAATTTTACACACTTTACTTATGCTTTAGGAAATAAAATTTTATTAATTAAAAACTATTTTAAGAATACTATGGATTGCAACTTTCAAAACTTTGTAAAAATCACTAAATTTATGTTAATTATCGGTCAAACTTCAACTAAATTGACCGAAAAAAATCAAAACTGAATTCTTTGCCTGGAACGGTGAGAGTAAATCAGATCATCTTTAGAAACTGATGAGTCATGACTATATATAATTGATGAAGCAAGAACTGTTGACCAACATGTTGGCTTAACTGGAGCAACCTCATTAATTAGTTAGTACAGAGCTCGTATGTATCCTAAAACAAGAAAATATAAAATACATTCTCCAAATCTTAGATTAACGGTACAATTTTCCAAATACAATAGATTTTCCTCAGCAGCTGATCATACCATCGCATTTTCTTAACCTTACGCAGTGGGGTACGTAAGAACTAAGAATTAGCTCGCATTGCAATGCCACTAAGGCCTTCCTTAATTTGCGTCAACATCTCTTTGCATCCTTATGTACCCTTCTTCCCCCAACCGCTCGTGTCGTAACCAACTGCAGTAACACCATGGTCAAGATCAGTGCCACACTTCCCAATTCCCATTGAAGACGCCACTCGAGTAGAGCTGGAAATCTGATCAACCAGCATCGCGTCTATGGCGATGGAGATGGGCTGACTGGCGGAGCCGGCCCAACCACAAGGATAATAAGGCCCAGGCCTTGTGCCCCCAAAATTTGTGAATTTTTTGGGCTCTAAAATTGTGAATCTTACTATAAATTACCAAGGTTGAGGTGCCTCACTGAAAAATTAATTTTTCAACCCTTATTCCCTTTACCTTTAAACAGCACGGACAACAACACACGGTCCACACTACACCAAAGCACAGCACACACACACCACGAAAGAAAAAATTAAAAAGAAACCCTCCCAAGTCCCACCAAACAGGCCAACACGCACACACACACACTCTCTCTCTCACAAAATTTGTGATTTTGATGTTAATTTTGGCACAAAACTTAAAGAGGACGTTGATTAAAGCTAGCATTTCAAAGAATTTTCGATAATAAACACACTCTCTCTTCCCTCTTTATTTTATCCGAAATTAGGGCTTTTGATTTGGGGTTAAATAATTGATTTAAGTGAGAAATTTGTATAAGAAAACAACATTTGGAGCTTTGATTAAGCTTATCTTGGAACAATTTGAAGGTAATATTAGATTTGTTGAAATTATTTGTTGGCTCATTTACTTGTGTGTGAATTTGGAATTTTTTATTTGGATTTTTTTGTTGGCTCATTTACTTGTGTGCGAACAACATTATTTTTTATTTGATTTTTTTTTTTTTACTTATTGTTACTTATTTACTTATGTGTGACTTGTGATGTTTGGGGATTTATTTGGTTTGTGCTATTGTTGTGTGTATATATATTTGTTTGATAATAGAATATTTGTTGAAATTATTATAGGTAGACCGTAGACAAAATGTCATCACGAAAGTATCTTTGTGGAAAATGAAAAAAAGGAAGAAGAAGCAAAAGCAAGAAGAATTAACGCAAGCTTTAAGTGGTTCTCTTAGCAAGTATTTTACCTCTAGTAAGTTGGGTTAAAGTAAAACTATTTTATTGAAAATTTGGTGTGCGAAGCGAATCCGAATAATCCCATTGATATTGTTGACCATGGAGAAGGTCCGGAAGGAGAAGGGGTCAATAGTGACATTCCTCTGACTCAAGAAAACAATGGAGAATCTTTAGACATTTATGATCTAAATAATTGGAAATTAAGTAATCATAATTGAAAATCTTTTGCTCAAGAAATGGATATTGAGCCGGTTTTTCGTGAAAGAAGGCAGATTCATAGAAAAAGACGTTTTGATGAGGCTTCAAGTGAAGAGGTCGTGTTTCTCCACAAGAGAGTTTCAGATTAGAATACTTCTTGTATATTGTTGACAAAGTTTTCACCTGATTTAATGAAAGATTCAAGCAATTTCGTAAGTACGAAAGAAATTTTGGCTTCTTGTTTGATTTGAAAAAGTGCACAGATGATACAAGTTTGAAAAGTTCTTGTAAAAATCTTTCAAATATTTTGACACTTAACGGACAAGTTGATCTGAACGAGAATGATTTGTTTAAGGAGCTACAGCTTGTTAAACATATTTTGCCATCAAAAATTGGAGGACCTATCCAAGTATTGAATTATTTGAAATGAAATAATGGTTATTTTCCAAACACGAAAATTGCTTATCGAATCCTGTTAACTATTTCGGTTACAGTTGTATCTGTATCTGGGGAAAGAAGTTTTTGGATGTTAAAGTTGACAAAAAATTATCTTCGGATCACAATGTCTCAAGAACGCTTAAATGAGCTTGCTATGATATCTATTGAGAATAACATGGTTGAAAAAGTTGATTATTCTACTTTGATTACTGATTTTGCTTCTAAATGTGCTAGAAGAGCGACGTTTAAGTAGTACTTTGTAAATATATCGTGTGTTATGCTCATAATTTTAGAATGAAGTGTTTTGTTTATTATATTTTATATTTATATTTTTAAATTTAAAAAAATAGAAAAAATTATGCTACAAACTGAAAAGCCCCGTCTGAGACCTTGGGCCCCGAATTTCACAGGGCCGGCCCTGCTTGTACGGATAGAGATATTAATTTACCAGTGGTAAGTTGAGTAATTCCTTCCCTACCTGCCGCAGTCGAAAATGCCCAGCAACATCCCAGTGTATGAAAACACATTGATAGTTTATAAGGGTCAGCAAACTCCTTGACTGCTAGTTTATAAAGGCTTCTCCATGGCCTTTTTAGAAGTCTCGATGTACTCCACATTGTCCTTAAATATCTTGGCGCACTCTTCCTTCTCATCTGCACCCTTGTACGTACACGTGTCCATAACGATCCATCCATTGCTCATGCCTCTCAGTTATTGATGTTTCAGCGATAGAACAGCCGAACAGGACGTAACTTGAGAAGCCAAAGCTGCTAAAATGGAGAGCAAAGCAAAACAGATGAAAAGATCGTTTTGGTTTGTGGAAAGTGGAAACCATTGTAACTGCTCAAAGCTACTGTAAGTGGTTGAAATGAGTTTCTAGGCACTAGGCAGACCGGCTCTCTAACACAACTCATAAGTTTATAAGGAATTAGATCTTTCAAGAATAAGCTAGGTTATCTTAAATAAACTTTTTTGGCTTCATTAATGAATCATTTTCCGTATCAAAGGATTCGGACTTTTTATTCGGAAGCTGGTGCTTTCTCTCTACCATTAACATGTCATACTTCCTCTGCTCTGGGTTATATTTCACGGAACAGAAACTAAACAAAAGTATGAGATTAAGAAAGCAACAGAAATATAGGTCATTTTTTGAAAGCTCAAACATGATGAAGTAGCAAATTTGACATATGTTACTTAAACCTCTTCTTTGTGCTGCAAAAGATTACAAATTTATGTTAAGAAAGGATAACATCTCGGTTTTGTTCCAATTGGCATTGATAATATGCGTATTTGCCTTGGTAGTCAAGTTTGACAAATAGAAGGCTGATGTTGTTTGAAAAATGGATACCTTGGAATTCTTGAATAGAGGTAAGAGAAGTTCGGCATGTTTGGATTCATTTTTGGAGATGATAAATAACCTGGTGCCCAGACATAAATAAAGAAGATTCAACTGCAAAATATACCACTCATGCATTAATCTAAGGCCAAAATAGATACCAAAAGAGAGCTGACTTGGTCTCATTGCACCTTAGCTGCTGCTCCAGAGAGAACTTAGACTTGCACCAAGCACATTAAATTCACTTTAATTACTCACTCCCAATCTTAACCGTTAACCACGAGGTACTAGCATTAGCAATTTAGCATCCCCTGCTTCTTCGATTTGCCCATAAACATCTTTGTAGAACCCCGATTGCCATAACAAACTGCTACGCGTAAAACTAATGCTAAACCCCATCACGTTTATCTAGATAGAACACTTAAGTAACAACTGAGTGGGGGGAGGGGGTTAAAATGAATTGTATAAGCTGTTGTATTGCCATGCTGCCTGACGGTCCACTTCTGAGAGTGTGGTAGACACTGAACATTGTATCAATATATTGGACGAGAAATACTTACAAAACACCCATTACAATATGCTAATTGTCCCTTGCATCACCACAAGAGTAACATTCCGAAAGCAGTTACAACAAGCAGTTACACATTATTTACATAAATGATAGTTGTTTCTAATTGCATGTACTTTATGCAGTTGGGTAGGAAGCTTGCATTGCAATACCACACAGTCCTTCCTTGGCATCAATGTCTCTTTGCATCCTTATGTACCCTTCTTCACCCCATGTTGTTCCCCATGAGTTCTTCACCAGCCAATACTTGGTTCCATCGTCACTCGTGCCATATCCAATAGCAGTAACCCCATGGTCAAGATCAGTACCACACTCTCCTGTAAAGACACCGCTCGAGTAGAACTGGAAGTCGGATCCACCAGCATCAATGGCAACAGAGACTGGTTGGCTGGCAACAGCTTTCAGTAGTGCGCTTTCACTATTGGCGGGTACATCTTCATGCCCAGTTATCTTGGCTGCATGGTTAGCTTCTTTATTGGTGTTACAAGTACTGTCGACTCCTTTGTATGGGTAGTTGGTCTCTGTAGAGAGGCCTTTGTTTTGTTGGATGAAGTCAAAGGCATTATCCATGAGACCCCCATTGCAGCCTTGGTCTTCTCCACTGGTATCGCAGTCCACTAACTCTTGTTCCGATAAAGAGATTAACTTACCAGTTGATAATTGAGTGATTCCTTCCATAGCTGCCACTGCCGAAAATGCCCAGCAACATCCTATATTGTCGTAACAGTTCAAAAGTTAGATACTAGCGGTGTAATGATATAATTGGTGAGTATAGTATTTTCTTAAACAAAATATTTCCTGAAAACCTAACACTTACCACATTGGCCTTGGTCCTTGATGGGTGTTACAGCACCTTTCTTTCTCCAATCCATGGTTGCCGGAACTGCAGTCAAATTCTCGTACTTGAAAGAAAGTGACGTTGTAGAGCAGACATGGCTCTTGAATTTGTTTCTCGAGGTTGTGAACTCTTCATTTGTAAGGTCAGCAAACTCATTGACCGCTAGTTTATATGGCTTCTTCATAGCCTTGTTAAAGGATTCAATGTATTTGACGTTATCATTGAAGATTTTGGAACGGGCTTCCTTCTCAGTAGCATCTTTGTAGACGCGTCCATAACGAGCCATCCATTGCTCGTGCCTCTCGCTGATTGATGTTTCAGGGAGAGAGCGGGAGGTTGCATGAGGCAAAGCTGCCAAAATGGAGACCAAAGTCAAACAGATGAAAAGTGCTTGGCTTGTAGAAAACATAGTAACTGCTGGAAATAATATTTACTGAATGAAATAAATTTTTACTTGTTATGCACATTGGTTCCAACTAGGGCAAAGAGCTTATATAGCTAACAGAATTTGACCTAGCTTGTGCAAAAAGTGAACATGTTAATGGGAAAACATTGAAGAGTTACGTGACTGATAAAATGTTCCGATTTGGACATGCTTGATCAGGAAATCATAATTGATAAAATCTCCAATGAGCTGCTATTTTGTACTCATTAGTCGTTTCTCTCTCTCTCTCTCTCTCTCTCTCTCTCTCTCTCTCTCTATATATATATATATATATATATATATATATATATATATATGTATGTATGTATATATATATATATGTATGTATGTATAATCTGTATTATTCGACTTAATTTATTGGTTTTATTCAACTTTGTGCTTCTCCTGTCCTATAACATTATGCTTATGGCTAGATATTCTTTTGAATGAAGTACAAATCTTATTATAAGGTGACAAAAGACTATCATAGGTGTAAAAACTGTGTTCAGATTAGATTACACGGAACGGGAAGAGAAGCAATGATTGTTAAATTGCGTTGCTGATTCAGAAAGTAGAAAAACAGAGGTGCACGACCAAATAAGTGGTCTATACGGTATTGGTGTATTAACCTTCAAATCTGTCCATGGATTTCATGTCTTTTTAGGTTGCTTTTAGTTGATACTTAAAAGACATTACAAAGATGAACAAAATTGAACTGTAGAAAGAAAGCATTACGTCTTCCTTCACAGCTTAGGATGAGTTCTTTCATCACCAAAGGAAGGACAGAGATTGGACATGGCACAGTATTTGAAAGGAAAGATGGTTGATTTTGGATTGAACGGAAGAGTTCAGATCGAGGTGATTTAAGAGAGGGTGGCTATGACAGTACTGCACCGAAGTGTTCAGTAAGTGATTGTTCTTGATGGATTGAATTGAACGGAATTTCATTGTTTATATCGTAAGGAACTCGTCACTGCAGACAATTAAACAAGAGGACTCAAGTAGAGATTAAGGCAATGTAAAGAATAAATAATAAATTCTGGACTCTGGAAGCCCCATTACCAAACTATATAGTATCAGCTTAACTTTAAGAGCAAACAGAACAAGTGTTGTTATGGACATACAGTGAATCTAAAACAGTAATCTCCACTTTCCTGCTGACAATCTAGTTGTTAGTGTACTCGGCGATTCCATGTTAAAAAGTATATTTGGAGAAGTCACTTCCACACATGACTAGAGATGAAAAGATCTTTGGCAAGAACCAAGTCAACTCCTCATTTGGGGCAGAGTTTGAACATTGATTACTTACCCTATAAGTCCATGAAAACTACTAACAATTTACCAATATAACCGATAAACAAATTACAATTATAATGTGAATGTACAGAATAAATTTTTATTAAGAAAAGTAGCTGAACCTGCCTATATATTTGTAGGCTGCCTACGTACCCAAAATTCACCTGGGATCAAGCTGCCACGCAGTTCTACTCTTTATTCTTAATTTCTTTACATATTAAAATGTTTGTTTTTGCGTCTTCTTTTGTTGTTTTTTCTCTCAAATGCTGCGATTTCTGAAGCTGCATTCCGTTCCGCTTGTTGTTTTTGTCTCTTCTATATCTTTTCTTCATCTCTCGGAAAAGGACAGGGGCCACTACTGTGCGTTGTTGATGAAGGGACTCTCTGCAAGATTTCCTCTCCTCAGACGACAACTCGGTGTCAGTCCAATTGAACAACTGGCAAGGCTTAACAGCGACAGACGATCTGGACCTCGATCTCGATCTGGATCTCGATCCAATTAACCCTCTTGATCATGCTACGTCTATGATGACTATCTCCAACCAAATCCGAAAAACAAAACGCTGACGATTCACTGGCAGAAGCGACAGAGAAATAAGAATCGTCGTGGACCGTCACACCAACATTGAGATTCAGAAGGCCCTGGAATAATAATTCAATGTCACAATTCGCGGTTATGTTAAGGATTTTGATTTTCCTCCTATAATAATAATTCAATGTCACAATCCGTGAGTTAATGGTGTGATTGGTCAGATATTCAATCACTGAGAATGAGATCACCAATTTAACCAATCACAACTTAACTTTGAACAACAACTCACTAAATAACACAATCTATCTATCGTCCTAACTGGCAAGGTTAGCTAACTTCAGAAAAACAGAGCATTAGCGTGTGGAGTAATTTATTTTTCTTTACATATTAACAAATTAAAAATTGCTTAAATTTTCTTTAACCTTCTCAAATGCTCTGATTTCTTAAGCTCGATCCATTCCTCTCCGTGTTGTAATAGCCGTGGGTGGAACTAAGGTAACACACACAATTCTACTACATGAATGAAACCTCACGAATTTTAATTTGTCAAACAACTTAAACCTATACGTACCATCTTCCAAAACTTGACCCGTACAAATCATTGAGCCAAGCGATCTTATAATTCTCAACCATTTTATTGTTACTGAGCTCAACAAACTTAACTGTTACCAGGAATCATGATTTCCAGCATTCTATAGAATATAATGAAAAGGACTGATTGACTGCACCATCAATCAAAATATATATATATATATATATATATATATATATATATATATATATATATATATAGAGTTGCTCGCTCTCATGTAATCTTTTTCCATATGACTGCCTCTTTAAATTTTGAAATTTTTTTGGCTAGTAGCCCTGCGATACTAAAATTTCTATTTCTAGTTCTTGCATTTTCAACATGCTGCTTGATCTTCCTAAGCTTATAAGTATTAATTGCTTCACCTTTTGTTTCCATATGTTGTTTTTTTTCTCATGATAGTTTCCCTATCAGTCACCATATTTTCCATTTAGGTGTTAAGAAGATTCTTCAACTTCTATTCATTTAGCTGTTGTAGAGAAGCTTGTGCAAATCTCCTAGTTAATTTGTTACTTTCAACTTCTACCTTTAGGTGTTTAAGTTACGGTGGTAATGACCGCGCTGCTATGGATATCTGGTCGAGTCAAGTGATACTTTTCATGTTTTAATTAATGGCTTGTCTCCCATTTGAGGAGACTGATCTTCCGACCTTGTCTAAGCATATCAATTAATCTCTATGCCTATGAGATGTAACAAATTGGCTATTTGCTCCATACGGAAAGTAAAGCAGTCAATAACTTGGGAGGATCTCGGTATTGACAGACGTCCATGGCATATAGCGGTTTTGAAAGAATACATATGTACACGAAGAAGATGTTTGGCATGAGAAACAACCTGGAACCCCTATTACCCCAAGTACACTCTGTACCTAGCAGCTACTATGATTAATTAACTTCTTAATTTGAACGCAAAATTACACCAATAGAAGCTCATCAATACACCAATATAGAAGCACATGAATACACCAAACCCCTTGCAAAGATTTCAAACACCTAACCACACCTAAGGCTCCACCTTAAACTGAAAGATCAACCAACAGTTCTAGAACCAAACAGAGTTGGAGCTGGTACCCCAGACTAGACATAACTAAATAAGATGCTGTACATGACAGCAAAATATACCACCCCTGCATTAATCTAAGGCCAAATAGATACCAAAAGAGAGCTGACTTGTTCTCATTGCGCCTTAGCTGCAGCTCAAGAGAGGACTTTGATCGACTTCCACCAAGCATATTAAAAACAATTTGGTTACTCACTCCCAAATCTTGACCCTTAACCAAGAGGTACTACTAGCATTAGCAACGAAGCATCCCGTGCTTATTCGATCTACCCATAAACATCTTTGTAGAACCCAGATTGCCATAACAAACTGCTAAACGTAAACCTATTGCTAAACCCCATTACGTTAATCCAGATAGAGCAATTAAGTGACAATTAAGTGCCGGGGGATGAATTGTATAAGCTGTTGTATTCCCATGCTGCTGACAGTCCACTTCTGAGAGTGTGGTAGACACTGAACATTGTATCCATATATTGGACGAGAAATACTTACAAAACACCCATTACAATATGCCAATTGTCCCTTGCATCACAGCATGAATTGCATTACACATTATTTACATAAATGATGGATGTTCCTAATTTCATGAACTTTATGCAGTTGGGTAGGAAGCTTGCATTGCAATACCACAGAGTCCTTCCTTGGCATCAATGTCTCTTTGCATCCTTATGTACCCTTCTTCACCCCATGTTGTTCCCCATGAGTTCTTCACCAGCCAATACTTGGTTCCATCTTCACTCGTGCCATATCCAACAGCAGTAACCCCATGGTCCAGATCAGTACCGCACTCTCCTGTAAAGACACCACTCGAGTAGAACTGGAAGTCAGATCCACCAGCATCAATGGCAACAGAGACTGGTTGGCTGGCAACAGCTTTCAGTAGTGCGCTTTCACTATTGGCAGGTACATCTTCATGCCCAGTTATCTTGGCTGCATGGTTAGCTTCTTTATTGGTGTTACAAGTGCTGTCGACTCCTTTGTATGGGTAGTTGGTCTCTGTAGAGAGGCCTTTGTTTTGTTGGATGAAGTCAAAGGCATTATCCATGAGACCCCCATTGCAGCCTTGGTCTTCTCCACTGGTATCGCAGTCCACTAACTCTTGTTCCGATAAAGAGATTAACTTACCAGTTGATAATTGAGTGATTCCTTCCATAGCTGCCACTGCCGAAAATGCCCAGCAACATCCTATATTGTCGTAACAGTTCAAAAGTTAGATACTAGCGGTGTAATGATATAATTGGTGAGTATAGTATTTTTATGAACAAAATATTTCCTGAATACCTAACACTTACCACATTGGCCTTGGTCCTTGATGGGTGTTACAGCACCTTTCTTTCTCCAATCCATGGTTGCCGGAACTGCAGTCAAATTCTCGTACATGAAAGAAAGTGACTTTGTAGAGCAGACATGGCTCTTGAATTTGTTTCTCGAGGTTGTGAACTCTTCATTTGTAAGGTCAGCAAACTCATTGACCGCTAGTTTATATGGCTTCTTCATAGCCTTGTTAAAGGATTCAATGTATTTGACGTTATCATTGAAGATTTTGGAACGGGCTTCCTTCTCTGTAGCATCTTTGTAGACGCGTCCATAATGTGCCATCCATTGCTCGTGCCTCTCACTGATTGATGTTTCAGGGAGAGAGCGGGAGGTTGCATGAGGCAAAGCTGCCAAAATGGAGACCAAAGCCAAACAGATGAAAAGTGCTTGGCTTGTAGAAAACATTGTAACTGCTGGAAATTATATTTACTGAATGAAATGAGTTTTTTACTTGTTATGCACATTGGGTCCAACAAGGGCCATGAGCTTATATAGAAAACAGAACTTGGCCAAACTTGTGCAAAAAGTGAATATGTTAATGGGAAAACATTGAAGAGTTACGTGACTGAAAAAATGTTCCGATTTGGACATGGTTGATCAGGAAAGCATAATTGATAAAATCTCCAATGAGCTGCTATTTTGTACTCTCTCTCTCTCTCTCTCTCACTGTATTATTCAACTTAAGTTATTAGTTTTATTCACCTGTTGTATAGTTATTTTAGATTTTTTCCATTTGCAACTTTGTGCTTCTCGTATAGCATTATGATTATGGCTGGATACTCTTTTGGATGAGGTACAAATCTTAGTATAAGGTGACAAAAGTAATATCATATATAGGTGTGAAAACTGTTGTCAGATTAGATTACACGGAACGGGAAGAGAAGCAATGATTGTTAAATTGCGTTGATGATTTTAGAAAGTATCACAATTCTACTTATTTCAAGAAGGCAATGACACTTAAGGTCAAGCTAGCTATGGGGAGTAAAATTGTCAAAGAACTTAAATCTACACCATCTTTCAAAACCCATCCCACGTCATGTTATTTGATTGTGATCCGTACGTATCATTGATCCAAGTATTCTTATAACTCTCAACTATTTAATTGTTATTGGGCTCAATTCTGTTTGAAACTTGACTGTAATTAAGATCATGATTTTCCAGCATTCTATAAAATTTACTGGAAAAAGGAGTAACAGCACCCAGCTGAATCAAAATGGATTCCTTAAGAAACATATTTGGATGTGAAATTGGCAATTTACTGGTCTAAGTGTTAGTCTCCTTCACAGCTTAGGATGAGTTCTTTCATCACCAAAGGAAGGACAGAGATTGGACATGGCACGGTCTTTGAAAGGAAAGAGAGTTGATTTTGGATTGAATGGAAGAGTTCAAAGGTGATTTAAGTGAGGGTGTTTCTAATCGTGTCATGCTATCGCTATCGTGTCATGTTTATAATCGTGTCTTACAAAAAAGGCATGTAACATGCACATGCCATTTTTTGGACGAAATCTATTAAATTTGACACCGAATTAGCCTCTTAAAAATAAATTTGAAGTAGGGCTGATGTGTCTTCGTTAATCCATATTTTATGTTCATATTCTCCTCTATTTTAGTTAATTGTGGCACTTATATGATCCAATTATTTATCTTTTGATGTAGGAGAAATAATATTTGGACTCGGAGCAAAATTGGGCTAAAAGATGGATTTTTTGGCAAAATTGTGAAGAAATGACAAAGGTGGACCGAAGCATGAAGGCAAGAGTGATGGGCTTGGATTACTAGAGAGCCCAAACTTGGAGAAGAGGCCCAGAAAATACATCTCTTATTTTGGAAGGAAAACAATTATTTTTAGTTTTCATTTTTTAATTTTCTTTTAAGTGAGTATTTGAAGAGTTAGTGGAAGGAGGGGTTTTGTTTAGATTAGTAACTCTCATTCACCTTCTCTCTCCCCAACCAAGTGAACGATCATTCTCCCAACTCCAAGAACGTATTCTCCCTCTCTTCCTCCTACTTATCTCTTTTGTAAATTTTTATTTCTCTACTTCATCAACAGAACAATTTTTGTGAAGATTTATTCAATCATGCGTGGCTAAGATTCTTATTCAACGGTCATTTTAATTCAATCATATTATTGTGAGGCTATGTGATTAATTATTTCTTACTATATTCAAGTACTTGTAGATTCAATTTGATTATTCATGGAAATTGTTATTTTGTTGAATTGATGATTCAATTGAATTAATAATTTCCGACCGCTATCCATGAGTTTGTGCTATCATGAATGAATGGAAATTAGTAGCAATAGGTGGAATTAGTTGTGCTATCATAGTTAATTTTGCCTAATTGAATCTATGAGACTAGTTTTGATAATTGCAGCTATCTCGATTATCAAAATTAGGTTCAACCGTTTTCATAGAACGTAGTGCTATCATCAATTGGTATGGAACGCTATCGTGCTCAATTGATTGATGATAAGTTTTGACTGGATACTGGGTTCGGTCAATTAAATTAGGAAAACACAAGACTTGTTACGGCTATCCTAACGAGTCTTTGGTTGAATGCTTGAATCACAAGAATTTATATTTTCTTTGGCCTATGATCGATAACGTAATTGAATGTCACGACCCTTGAATCGAAATTTTCTGATATTGTTATTTTCCAAATCTTATTATTTGCCTAGCAATTGAATCTTCTATTTTAAAATTTTTTCTTATTTAGTTAGTTGTTGGTCAGAATTTAGTTCTTAGATTAATCAAATCAAAAACCCCCCATATTTTTCTTTTTATTTTATTTTATTTGACATACTCGAAAAAATTATTCCCGTTCCCGAGGATACGATCTCTACTTACCATATACTCATATTTGAAAGTAGGAAATTTTTATTTGGTGGTTAAGGGCCTCATTGAAAAGTGGTGAAAGTTAGTGGGGCAAATGCAATTAACCCATGTATTTTCAGTTACTCTTTGTTTGATCATTGGATCATGTTCCCTTTTACTCTGCATCTAATTTAGAATTCTTCTTTTTTTTTTTTCTCTGTATTAAAGAATCCTTATTTATAGCTAAAACTGAATGTACATCTTCTATGTTAATAGATCAAAGTTAAAACAAAGGATAACTGAGACTAAAATCAAAACTCAGTTTAAATCCAAATGCAACTCATCAAGTCCAACAACAGATATTATAGACAGAAAACTCAATTCCATGAATCCAAACAATCATCTCAACACTGCATTAAAAAAAAAAATCTTCACAGTGCACTCAAACCTTGAATCCACTATACAAATACAACAGAATCATGACATTTTTACAAAATTGAAACATCTATGTAGATTTTGAAAAGAGAATTTGCAGTGAATAAGCACAAACGCCTGGAGGAAGACACTGTATAATAAATGGAAGCACGATATGTCAGTCGACGAAAGCACCCAAAAGATCCTCCATTCCAATCAATGCTCTAGCAACTCCATGGATACTAAGCTTCTCGGAAGAGAAAATATCCGGTGCAGTCACCTCCACCCCATTGATAGCCATTATCTGAGAAACTCCAATGCTAGTGGTAATCATAAGATTCTTTTCATGAACCAATGTAGTCATCGACGCCTTCTTAGGCAGCGAAGCCAATTCTTCAAACGAACGACTTTGAGGTACGATATGGAACTTGACAAATTTGTCAAGTAAAGATGAAGGCAATGACAGTACTACCATGTTTGGTGGAGCAAAAATAGTGACAGAAGTCAAATCTCCATAATCTTGAAGAATATTATCAATCACTGAATGTAATCCAATTGCAAATGGAACAAACGCGTTCAAACTAAGCAATTGAACTACCCTTCTCCACTCATTCCTTTTCCTGTTTTCAGCATTATTCAAAACAACACCGTAGTTACTCGAATCACAAACGGGCAACTGAACAATATCCCAATTACTTTCTTGATCAACATTATTTAACAGAGCAAAGGTTTAACCACCCCTGAATCGAAAAGGGTCCATCAAGAAACAAATCAGGATGAGATACCAACACGTTATTGATCTCAATTTCATCTTCCCTCTCCTGGTAATCCCGATATTCTTTAAAGGAACACGGGTTTCAAAACAAGTGTTGACCGGTTTCTTCAGCAGTTGTTTCATCGAATACTTGTAAGGCAAGGTGTGGTAAAGGAGGAGTTTTTCAAGATTGAGGGAGGAAGGGCGAGATTTGAAATGGCTGAGTCGTGAATTGCGAAAATGGTGGATGGGGGAGAGGAGAGGAAGAGTTGAGGGAGAGGTGGAGGAGGGTGGCAATGAAATTGAAGCCGTTAGAACGGAGGGATTGGGTAGCGTTGATAAGGGAGTGTTTGATGTAATTTTTAAATTGGTCAGAATCAGACGGTGGGGGATTTGGTTGGTGCGGTGGGGTTGGAGGTGGGGGTTGGAGGGTACGTTCATGAAGATGAATATGATAACTAGGGCTATGGACATGGCTGTGTAGATTGGGGCGTGCCACCAGTGGGAGCAAGAAGTTGCCATGGTAGAGAGAGAGAGAGAGAGAGAGAGAGAGAGAGAGAGAGAGAGAGAGAGAGACAGACAGACAGACAGATTTTGCTGGGTTATGTCGTTTTAACTGTTTCTTGTGATTTTGGGAGGGAAAAATGTGTGTGTGTGTGTGTGTGTGTGTGAGAGGGGGAGAGAGAGAGAGAGAGAGAGAGATGCCCAAGATGGTTATACAACAAACTCAAAAGGCCGAATTGTTTAGAAGAAATTTGAGCGAAAATGTCCACTCTTCTGGAAAAGTTCTCCCCTTGTATATTTCCCATATGTCACATTTATTCCTCCTTTTTATTTTATTTTATTTTTTTATTTATTTGCATGAGCTCTTCTCTAGTGGAGTAGTATTTATATGAGCACAATTCCTTCTATGGTTCTGTAAATGTTTCCCACATGATCATGTAAATACAATATATTCTGATTCAAATTTTTTAAATGATTTCGTGGCAAGTATATATATGAAGGCAAGACCAACATTTGATGAAGTGAATAGTCAATTAATTCATAAATTGGGTTTGCTTTTAGCTGCCTAACATATATCTTGTCACAACGCGTTACAGGGTAGAAGTTTGTGAATTATTTGTATTACAAATAAGTGAAGTTTTTGAAGATATAAAGAAGCAAAAGGCAGAAACACACCGTGATTAGAAATGGGTTCATCAAGAAACAAATTAGGATCAGTCACAACATATTATTGATCCCAATTTCTTTTCGACTTCAATCATGAGGAACAAGCCTTGGCAGCAAGTCTTTCTGAGACTACTCAACAGGTTTTCTATCAAATACTTTGCCTGCTCAACAGTTACCTTCTATCATAGTGCTTGAAAATTGTTTAAGAAAGAATAAAAAATAAAAAAGGAATTAAAGATGGTCTAGTTATCATCCGTATTCTATTCGATACACAAATTATCTGCTGTTGTCTTATAAAGCTGAAGGAAGAGCTATACGGCTACTTTTAATCTACAATATCGAAAGAAGATAAATTTTCCCAGCCATCAGTTTAGGAAATAATCTTGTTCCACCTTTCCATTGCATAAATTACTACTAGTAACAGTTGAAGCAAATATTTGCGCAAATTACAGTTCATAAAAAAGAACTGCAAGAGGTAGCAAAGTGGTTTGCAGTTAAATTCCAAGTGCAACTTCATCAAATAGAAAACAGAGAGGCAACTCAGTTCCGTGAGCTAAACTATCATCTGCACATTGCATTAGCACCATGAATCCACTATACAACAGAAACAAGACATTTTACAAAATTTAAAAACATCTATATGGGTTTAAAAAGAGAATTATAGTGATAAGCACAAACGCCCGAAGAAAGAGCCAGTATATTCATTGGAAGAAGAACTATATGTCAGTCGAGGAGCAAGCCAGAAAGCTCCTCCATACCAAATGCTCTAGCGATTCCATGTATCGTAAACTTCTTCGAACAAAACATATCTGGTGCAGTCACCTCCACCCCATTTATAGCCAATACTTGTGAAATATCCGTACTTGTAGTAATCACTAGATCTTTATCGGGAACCAATGTCCTCAGCGCAAAATCTTCAGGCATAGAAGTCAATTCTTTGAATGAAAAACTTTGAGGTATGATATGAAACTTGATAAATTTGTCAAGCAATGGTGAAGGCAATGCCAGTAAAGCCGTGCTTGGTGGAGCGAAAATAGTCACAGAGTTCAAATCTCTATAATCTTCAAGAATATCATTAAACACCGAATGTAATCCAATCGCGAAAGGAACAAACCCGTTCATACTAAGCACCTGAATTACCCTTCTCCACTCGTTCCTCTTCTTGATTTCATCATAAACCGAAACAACAGTGTGATTCCTCGAACCACAAACGGGTAACTGAACAATATCCCAATTACTTTCTTGATCAACACTGTCTAACAGAGCAAAAGGCTTATCCACGCCATGAATCGAAATGGGTCCATCAAGAAACAAATCAGGATGAGAAACCAACACATAATTGATCTCAATCCGACCTTCTCCACTCTTGGTGATGGCGAGATTCTTCGAAGGAACGTGGGTGGGTAAACAGGTGTTGGCAGGTTTCTTTAACAGTTCATTCATCGAATACCTGGTGGGTAGGGTATGGTAGAGGAGGAGCTGTTGCAAGAATGTAGGAGGGAGGGAGAGATTTGAAAGGGTGGAGTCTTGGATTGCGAAGATGGTTGATTGGGGTGTGGAGAGGAAGAGTTGAGGGAGAGGTGGAGGAGGGTGGCGATGAAGTTGAAGCCGTTAGAGCGGAGGGATTGGGTGGCGTTAATGAGGGAGAGTTTGATGTTGGAGCTGGGGTTTGATGGTGGTGGGGATGGCGATTGGTTTGGGTGGTGGCGGTGGGAGGGAATAGTGGTGGAGATGAATATGAAAACTAGTGTTCCTGACATTGCAATGTAGAACGGGGCGTGCCACCAATGGGAGCAGGAAGTTGCCATGGGAGAGGTCAGAGGGATTGCAGGGTGGTTGTGCCAGTTTTTAACTGTTTCTTGGAATAGGGAGCGAGAGAGACAGTTGGTCTATTGATTATAGAACTTGGGCCTGCGGGAGATCGGATGGGATCCTCTGTTTCTAAAAATGTGTTTCATCTCCTATTTTAATCGTTGAATTTTTGTCACATATGCATCAAAAATCACGGGGCAATTAATGTTATTTATTCCTACACATGTGGCAAAGATCCGACAGTTAAAATATAAAATAAAATGCATTTTTGAAATAGAGGATCCTGACGGGAGATAAAGATAGACCCTCAGCATATAAGGGTTCAAGCTCGGGCCTCTTGAATGAATGTTTGAATTAAAAAACGAAAAATTGTGCTCAAGTCCACTTTCATAATTGTTTGTTCTTTAAAGTTTACTTTTTTTTTGTAAATTGCTAAAGTATATTTTGATAGTTTTCTTCCTAAAATGCCCACAGCAACATCGTTGCTTCAGATTTGAGGTTCGAATTGATGTATAAATGATTTTATGTTATTAATATAGTCTTCCCTCATGTTTGGGGATCAATTTTCATGCCTAGAACACGAATTTGATCAAATTTAAATTTTCTGAGTTCATCTCGTTTTCCTTGTTCTTGGGCTGTTTTGGCCACTTTAATATATATTTTAAACTTCGAATTTGTTTAAAATTAATCTCATATTGTTATCCTAATTTAGTACTACATTTGTGCACAATTTTTCTACCAAAAAATACTATTTTTGAGCTCCAAATTGAGCTTGGCAATGTGCTGTCCGAAAACAGAGGGAGATGTTCTTGGACTAATTTTGGGACTTTAATTAATGATTTGAGTTTAAATTTTATATAATATCAATACCATACTGTTATAGGAAGTCAATATCATAGGACCGCCACCCCAAGGGAGTCTTCCTCCATAGGACCGCCACCCCTTGGGGGTCTTCTTCCATAGGACCGCCACCCCGAGGGAGTCTTCCGCCATAGGACCGTCACCCCTTGGGGGTCTTTTTTTTTATTATTAATAATTGAATGGTGGGCAAAATAGTTTTTTTTTTTTCGAGGAGATGTTGTACTTAGCATTTTTAGAGTATTGTATTGAATTATATAATTAATTGGTCCCTCGGCTTTACCAAATCTATGCGTTTGGTCCCTCTGCTAAAAAAATGCAATTCGGTCACTCGATTTACATTTCTTTGTGATATTGCCCCTTTGAGCCGTTACCGTCAATTTTTTCGTCTGTTTTTTAAAAAAATTCCCAAACTACCCATTCTTCCCCATCGATCCGTCTTCTTACTTCATGAAGCAAACACACACACACAACCCCATGAATTGAAGACCAGAACACTGAATAATAAAGATTCTTAAAAGCAGGAACAACTATTTGGCTTTGCAGGATATAAAATGAACAACCCAATTGCAATTCAAATAAACAGAATTGCTCCAAATTTACAAAAACCCAGATAAACCCCCCCACAAAATAAAATCAATTCCCAAAACCAATATTTCAAGAATTCGCACATACACAAAACAAGAAGATCGGAAAGCGCTTTTCCTCATTGTGAATAGCTTCTTTCCAAAAGCTTACTAACCGATTCGATACAAATAAGAGAGGTATGGAATGACAATCTTGAAGAGAATTTCGACAAGCTCTCACCGGAATCCATGGCACCGTCAAGCTCTCGCCGTCTCAACGCAAAACACAATAGCAGCAATAAGTTCCGCCTAGAAATTGAACCTCGACCTCCAGTCGGTCCAGATCTGGGTCTATTCGACTTCCAATTTTTGAAATTCTCTATAAAAAAAAAGACCACCTTTGAATGGCTTCTCTCTCCAGCCCCATCCCCTGTAACCTCATTAAACCCCAAAGTAAGAACCCTCGGCCGCATCTCCGGCAACTTGGATGCAGATGTTGCGGCGGGTTGGTGGAAGAAGGGGGTCGCCAGCATTATTGTTGTTGTTGTTGTGTTCTGGGTTGGAGGAAGGCGCGAGGGTGGAACTCATGGTATATGCGGCCCGTCGTGCACGAGAGAGGAGGGTTTGCGGCGATCGATGATGGCTTGGGATTGTTGGAGATTTCTAGCGGCTTGGGGATTGTTGGGGGAGATTTTGACGCTATTAAAGAGAGAGAGAGAGAGAGAGAGAGAGAGAGAGAGAGAGAGAGAGAGAGTGATTAGGATTAGTTGGGGGTGTTTCAGTCTTTTGAAGGGAAGTATCAAGGGTAGTTTGGGTATTTAAAAAAAATAAACAAAAAAAATAAACGTTAACGGAAGAAAGAGGGAATCTCTTAAGGAAATACAAATCGAGTATCAAATTGTATTTTTTTTAGCAGAGGGATCAAACGTATAAATTTGATAAAGCTAAATAAACAAATAATTATATAATTCTATTGTATTTATTTAGCACGCATGTACTTAGAATGTGAGGAAACAACAAGCTTAGTGTGCGGTTAAACGTCACTAGTTTGGACACATCTCTACCTTGTTTGGTTTCATTTCCCCCGACTACTCCTTATTAGACCCAAACAAGGCGTTAAGAAAATATAATAGAAACAATATTTTGTTGAAATGATGAGAACACAAAATCACTCCATACATCAATCAAGGCACTAATTTTCATGAAATATCTTCGTGATTTTCATATCCTATACTCTAATTATAGCTAAAACTAAAACCATAATTCCCTACCCGCTACAAACTAATTAACATATCAACCCCAAAAATATAAAATCTATTATTCACACTACTTTTCTTTTACTTTTTCTTTTTTTCCATGAAAAAAAATAAATAAAGTATATAAATAAAATTTGACCATGGAGAAAAAAGACTTCCAAGGAGAGAGAAGCTTTGGCTTTAATGGTTTTCACCGACCCGTTTACGAGTGACCCTAATGTAGCAATAAACAGCGGCAAAAATGGCAGTCACAAGCCCACCAATAATCACACCTCCGCCTGCCACCGACTTGTCCGACGAGTGATGCTTCTCCGTCCTCATAACCTCCGGCGGTTCTGCTATACTTTCCTCTCCCCTCTCCGCTTCCGATGATGATCTTGACGACGGAGATTCTGCAGTTGGTGGTGATGAAATGGGTGAATCCGAACCGGTTATGGCCTCACCTTTGGAGTTGGACCCGGTTCGGACTGTAAGCTTTAGAAAGTATGGGTTGAAACCGACAGATCTGGCTGCCATTGTTTGAACGAAGAAGATCTCAGCTAGTAGAAATAAAATTAACACTGATTTGAACTGACCCATTAAAGATTAGGCTGTGCTAGGCAATTAAAAGTTAAGCTTGATAAAAAGCTGGAGAGTGATGTTTGGGAATAACTCTGTGCATTGACTGTGTGCGTGTTGAGGGAATGGGATATGAATCTTTGTTGTTTACAAGTAAAGATGATCTGCTCGTGCATATAAATAAGGAGGGAGAGAGAGAGAGAGAGAGAGAGAGAGAGAGAGATTTTGTGTGGTTTGAAAGTTGAGAGAAGGTTCATAGTTTAGTGGGGGCCCACCTGGGGGATGTGGCTCCCAGAGAGATTGAAGCTGTGCTTGAAAAGAGGAAGGTCATATATGGGATAGGTTGTGTGTCAGTCAAAGAATTATTAACTCATTCTTTCTTAAAATAAGTACTCCCTCCTCCTTGATTAAATTATTGTATTCTTTTTCTTTTTATTCATCTTTAAATAATTATTTTATTTTAAAAAAATTTTTTTAGGACATCACTACTTTCTCCTTCTCAATTTATTATTTTGTTTTACTTTGCATACAAATTAAAAAAAATAGCTGACTTTATTATTAATATTATTATAATGTGTAAACATGTGACCTTTAATTAAAATAAAAAAATATAGGTAAAATGGAAAAAATATTATTATAAATGCAACCACTAGCCAAATTATTAACTTTCCCTTGTCTTTTATATATAGCAAATTTTTAACTTAAAACTCTCACTTTCATTTGCTTTAAATGTGTATATTTTCGACATATTTTGTACTAAATTTAATTTTTTACTTAGTTATTTGCTTCTATTGTGTATGTTTTTTTATATATTTTGTATTAAATTTTTTTTCTTTATTATTGTGTCATAATCTACATTTTTACATAAAAAAATTTAAAAACTGGTCCAGGCGCATGTACCATTGTTCTTTATTTTTTAATTGTTGCACTTTTAGCCCTTAAATTTGTAATTTTTTGAAAAATTACATTTTACCCCCTAAATTTGTTAATTTTGTTAAATTTTTTATTTTGGTATAGTGCAAATTTCTATTAAGTTAAACAATTTAAAGAAATTAACAAATTCAAAGGGGTATAGCACAATTTTTTCAAAATTTTACAAATTCAGAGTGTAAAATGCAACAATTGAAAAATGAAGAACAAGGGGGACAAGCGCATAGTCCAGCGCATGTCCATTTTTTTATTTTTTATTTTTTTACAAAAATACACATTATAACAGACGTGGACAAGTTACTAATTTCGCCGGAACGAGGGGGGTTGCGTTTAGCGCCTCCTCCCCCATAAATTTAATACTCCTCTTTCCACACAAAGAGTTTAGTTTTAATTTTTTTTTTGTCAACTTAATTAAAATTTGACAGGTAATTTATATAGATTTATTTATTTTTACAAAGTTATGAAAGTGATATTCAATAGTATTCTTAATGTAGTTTTTGATTAATAAAACTTTTTTTCCTAAAATGTAAATAAAGTAGGTAAAATTTTGATTTGATTTAGTTACATGTTAACTTTTAAAAATGAAAAGTTGACTCTTTGCTTGAACGGAGAGAGTGAAAAATACATACTCCCTCCATTCCTAAATTATTGTCTTATTTGACCTGGCACACGAATTAAGAAAAAATAATTGACTTGAGTATAAATATTGGTATAGTGTGTAGTTTTCTTTAGGGATAATTATGCTTTTGACCAACGTACTATGGTCGGGGAGCAGAATTGACAATCGTACTCTCAAATACCCACTTTCGCCCTATGTACTTGCATAAGTTGAAAACAATTGAGACACCCGTTATCTGCCCATCCAAAAACTTGACGACCGTCTGACGTGAAAATAATTTTTGTGTTAAATCTCCACCGTGTCAGCCTATGTACTTGCATAAGTTGGAAACAATTGGTCTTATGCTTCTTCTTGATGGTAAAATGGGAACTGAAGCAGTATTTCTCTATAATACATGACAACAAGTTGAGTAAATGTGATATGAAAACACACTTTAAACAAGTAATATTATCTGAACATAAAGTTATTAACAATTTCTTACCACAATGTAGGCATCTCCACTGTTTTGATTGACATAACTTTCAAAAACCATTTCCACGTCAGACGGCCGTTATGTTTTTGGATGGGCAGATAACGGGTGTGTCAATTGTTTCCAACTTATGCAAGTACATAGGAAAAAAGTGGGTCTTTGAGAGTACGATTGTCAATTCTGCTCCCTGACCATAGTACGTTAGTCAAAAATATAATTATCCATTTTCTTTAATACATATATGTATGTGACCTATAATTAAAGTGGAGAGAAAAAGTAAGATTAAAATGGTAAAAATAGTGTCTTAAAAAAAAATTTTAAGCAAAATAATTATTTAAAAACAGATAAAAATTAATAATAATAATAATAATTTATGGACAGTGAGTATATTAAAATAGAAAGTACTTCATCATCAACATGAAACAAATGGTGATTCTATACACGCATATCTTTCTTTTGTAAATGAGGTGGTTTCAATTTTCAACTTTGAAAGGAAAAGGTCAAACAACAAAAGGAAGTGACATAAAAAGCACAACTGGACTTTGACCTAATCACCTAAAGCAAGCTTCACATGCACATACTACCTCCGTCCATAAATTAAACCAAAAATCTTGTATACTCCCTCCCTCCCATAATTATTCTCTTATTTGATCACCATACAGATTAAAAAAATAATTAATTTAATTATTAATATTAATATAATGTGTAATTTTTTAATACTCATACATATGTGATCCATAATTAAAATATGAAAAAAAGTAAAGATAAAATGGTAAAAATAATATCCTAAAAAGGAGAGTTTCAAACAAAATAATTATTCTAGAACGGACAAAAAAGTAAAAAAAGACAATAATTTAGAAACGGAGGGAGTAGTATCAATAAGTATATACTCCATCCATTTAAAAAAATAATAAGATTCATGTTTGATTCTAATTCGATATATAAATTAAAATAAGTTAATTGACCTAATTATAAATATTAAAATAATGTATATTTTTTAAGGATGTTCATAAGGTTGTAAAGCCCATTAAGGTAAAAATAATACTCCATTCGTTCAAGACAAAGAGTCCATTATACTATTTTAGAGCATGTACAATGGGTGGGGGGGGAGCTTAAGTGGAGCTTCCCACCATTTTCAACCAATATTATTATAAAAATACCCTTAAAGCTACCCATTAGCTACTCAATCAAAAACCTCCTTCCAATGGTGGCACAAACTCCAATATTTTTACATACTCCACCATCTTTATCTCCATTCAATTAATATCTTTATATATTTATATATTAAATTCATAAAAATTGATCTGATGTCCAAATGAAATAAACCAAGTCACTATTTATAGATAAAAATGTGTACTTTAATACCAAAAAATAAAATAAAAAAAATTTATGGTCGAAAATGACCAAAAACAGCTAAAAACAAATTTGCTACAGTGTGTGTCAGGAAAAAAAAAATTTAAAAAAACTTTAGCAAAACGGCATAGTTTGAGCTCATTTAAAACTAAACTATGTCGTTTTGGAGAATTTTTTTTAAAGAATCAAGATAAGCTACGGTAGCTTAAGATGCTACCCATCCTCCTTTTTCCCAAATAAGATCCCTCCATGCTCCCTATTAAATCCCCCATTGTTTGCTAAGCTCCCCATTAGATCCCCGGAAGAACCACCATTGTACATGGTCTTAGAATGTTTCACTTAAAGAATCCACTTTCAAACAATTATGTTTACAATTTTTAAATTTTTCATCTTTACCCTCTATTTGTGTTGTAATCATCGTGGTTGCACTTGAGTATTTTTATAATTATGACTAAATTCAATGACATTAATATATGCATTGATAATTAGACTTTTCAAACGTGGACTTTTTGGGTGAAACGGGGGGGAGTATTAAAAGTAATATGGTAAAAATAGATTAGAAAATGGACATTTTTTAGTCTCCTTTTCAGTTTTAAGGAACGGAGGAATTGCAATACATACGTACATATATATATATATATATAATACTTTCTTCTTTAATTCTTGTCATAAATTACATAAATTAAAAGTAACATATATTTTGAAAATTATAACACAAATGGAGGGTAAAGATGAAAGATTTTGAAAATTATAAGCATAATTTTTTAAAAGTGAACTCTTTAAGTGAAACATCTCAAAATAGTATAGTGGACTATTTATCTGAAACGGAGGGAGTATGTATTTTGAGCTTAGGGTTGATGGTTAATGTGTGTACTTCAACAATTTTAATTTCTTAAATTTCATCAATATGGCGAAGATTCCTCATCTTGTTTAACCCTAGTGGGAGCCAAATGTTCTCAAATGTATATATATAAAAGGTTACAAAAAGTGCTCCCACAAAATATAAAGTGTAAAAAATTACTTGGAAGCAGGGAAGTAAAGTTATGGCCTTCCATGCATCTAGTTTAGTTTTTCTTTTTTCTTTTTAGCTTTTACTTTTTTGAAACAATTTTAAATAGTAGATGCAAGAGATGAGCCAAAACTTATATAGTTTAGACATACATACAGCGGTGAGTAGTTAGAAGCAGCAGGGATCTCTTGTAAGGAAGTATTTTACATATATACATATGGGCTCGATCGTAAATGAATGAAACCTCTTAATTAATTTTAAAAAAAAAGGGTATAGTTTTTGCAACTTGCATGGGTGGAGCTGGTACGAGGGTTAAGTCAAAATCAGTGATCAAATGCATGGTGGGCTGCCACAAGATTAAGATATATCAAAACAAGTGATGATCACGAGCTCAACCTAGCTTAGCTAGTACCTACCATTGATCCATCCATCATTTAAAATAAATAAAGTTTAATTTACTGTAATTATAATGCTATTGTTAGATCAATGTAATATATTCTCTAGTTTTTTTTATATGACATGTTTGAAAAAGAAGATTTTTTTCTTATGTGTCAAAAAATATATAATATCGAGTCATCTATCTAAACTAAACGTACTCTAATGCACGACTTTTTTTTTTTAATATTTGTTTAAAAATGATAATTTTTTGTAATTACAAAAAAAAAAAAAATCAGACGTATTAACTCAAATCATATCTTAGATCTACTGCCTTTTGGATTAAAAAACAAAATTTGATCCTAACTTCCTAAAAGAAAAATTAATAAAAATATTAAGAAGTTAGTATTGAAATATTATACATTTTAATGAAAATATGGATGATATAATTAAAAAAATTATATAGCAAATTTGGGTTGATCAATGAAGATAGTCATCCTGAATCAAAAGGGAAGCGAAAAACCCTAATCTTGAATTGAAGAACAGGCAACCTTTGAATCAAATTTTCATATAAAAATGGTTGATGATGCCGAATTTTGCACCGTGGTCCTGATGGGAATTTGCTCCGGTGAAGTGACTGGTAACTAGCCTGAAAATAAGAAAAGAGTTACTGCGCAGGGGATCCCTGCAAAGTCCCTCTGGTGTGAGAATTAGCACTATATATCAGAGAGAGAACAATTAATGCTAATTGAGGGAGTCAAAAGTGTATAATTGCGCGTACCTTGTACTATACAGGATTGTATTATTTATAAGAGAGTAGCATTGCCCTAGATAATTTTGGGCTGTGACTCATTCGATCGCAGTTTACGGGTAAAAGTAGTGTATCCGTTCTGTTTTTATCAGTAAATCGGAGATAGTTTCGTGGTACGTTAGGAGATAGTTCCGTAATGTGCTTGAAGATAATTTGGAGATATATAGTTCCTTGTAATATATGAAGTGTACCGAGCTCGCTCGAATGCAGCCCGTCACAAAGCAACTCACCCCAAAGCAGCTCGCCTATGAGCAGCTTGACATTGTAACATTTAACCGGTGTATTGTTATTTAATTTGTCATTTTTATCCTCGATATTATTTTTGGGTAGTTCAGTAGCCCCTACTCTTTGTTGTATAAGCATGCTCAAACCAAATAGTATACTTTTGGCTTTTTATTAAACCCCGAATTTAATCCATTGCGGCCCGCCCTTTAATTTTCGCAAAACATCTTGGTATTTTTAATACCAATAAAGCAGCTCGGCATTTTTAATTCCAATAAAGTAGCTCGGCATTTTTAATTCCAATAGAACAGCTCGGCATTTTTAACACCCATAAAGAAGCTCGACATCCCAATACGTCTCGGCATTGTGGTATAGCTCGGCTTTGCAATGTAAAACTTGGGGGGTGAGCCTGTCAAATCTTAAACTTTATTGCCTTGTGTATCATCTGAAATTACTAAATGGTCATCCTTACGAATAACAACATATTGTACAACCCTATGGGTTTGTTTGGTCCTGGCCATAGCTAAAGAGAAGCAATGAGAAAATTGGTTCCATTGCTGGGAATTTGCTCTGGTGAAGTGACTGGTAACTAGCCTGAAAATAAGAAAAGAGTTACTGCGCAGGGGATCCCTGCAAAGTCCCTCCGGTGTGAGAATTAACATTGTATATCAAAGAGAGAATAATGCTAATTGAGGGAGCTAAAAGTGTATAATTGCGCGTACCTTGTACTTTGCCTAATAATATTATTTATAAAAGATTAGTGTTTCCCTAGATAATTTTGGGCTGTGACTGATTTGATCACAGTTTACGGGTAAAAGTAGTGTATCCATTCTGAATTTATCGGTAAATCGGTGATAGTTCCGTGGTACGTTAGGAGATAGTTCCGTACGTAATATGCTCGAAGATAATTTGGAGATAGTTCCGTGTCGCCCGAATGCAGCCCGTCACAAAGCAACTCACCCCAAAGCAGCTCGCCCATGAGCAGCTCGGCATTGTAACATTTAACCGGTGTATTTGCTATTTGTCATTTTTATCCTCAGTATTATTTTTTGGTGGTTCAATGGTCAAACCCACACATCCTAATTCATCAATGCCAAGACAAAATAAGTTTTTAGTTTTATTTAATTTTAACAAAGTTTTAATTATAATTTACAAAAATTCTTAATTTTTAATTACTCCCTCCGTTTCTAAATTATTATTTTATTTGACCCGACACACAGATTAAGAAAACACAATTGACTCTATTATTTACCCTTGTGAAGATGAGTAAGATGACAACATTAGCCCTACATTTTACTTTTTATAATTTTGAAATTTTGAATTATAATATGTTCCGTCCAAATTTTTTTTTTTGAATAGTTCAAATTATCAAGAGTAATAGTGGAGTACTTGATTGATGAAAATTGTCCTATGCGTTAGGTCCCATAAGTTGATAGTAAAATTTAAAAGGGCAAAATGTAAAAAATGTTTTCCTAAAAAAGAAAATTTCAAACAACTCCCTCTATACCCATATTATTATCTTGTTTGATTCAATACACGGATTGAAAAAAAATAATTAACTTAATTATTAATATTAGTATAATAATTTCTTTTAAAGTCCATGTGCATCTGACACACAATTAAAATAGGAAGAAAAAGTAAGAATAAAATGGTCCTCCCTCCGTCCCTAAACTATTGTCTTGTTTGACCAGCACACAGATTAAGAAAAAAAATAATTGACTTGATTATTAATATTAGTATAGTGTGTAATTTCCTTTAATGTCTATGTGCATGTGGCCCATAATCAAAGTAAGAAGAAAAAAGTAAAGGTAAAATAGTAAAAGTGTTGTCCTAAAAAAACTTTCAAATACGACAATTATTTTCAGACGGACAAAAAATAAAAACAAGACAATAATTTAGGGATGGAGGGAGTAAAAGTTATGTCTTGAAAAGAAATTTTCAAACAAAACAATTTTTTGAAGACGAACGAAAAAGAAAAGCATGACAATAATTAGGGACCCTGGGAATAATTTCTTTTGGAACGGATAAAAAAATAAAGTAGGACAAAAATTTAAGAACAGATGGAGTATTATTTGATGATATGCATGAAAAAACATTCGCACCTCTAGAAGCTATCTTACTAATTATATGTGACATTACCTTCACTTCATTATAAGATATTTGTATTGAACAATATATATATATATATATATATATATATATATCCATGTGAACCGGATATCTATTCATTTCGAGCCTACTTATTTGAGTGATGCCCATACACTTTAACTCGGGTTCAAAATATACACATCAATATTGAACATATTTTTAAAAATTTTGTAATCGTTCATCTTTTCTACCTACTTTTTTTTATCGTATATAGATGATTGCATCGGAAAAATTATTTTGATTAGAATTTCCCTACTATAGTTGGAGTCTACTCATGTAAGGCCAAACAAATCGATTTTGAAGGCGAATTAGGATGTGCATTTCAATGGCTGGTTTAGTGACCCACCCCACCCCCATAATTTTGGAAAACTTATTACGGTGTCCTTTGGTTCAGGCGGAACCCCTATGAAATGAAAAGGATACAGTTGGCATCATCACATTCACAGCTGGAGAAGGGTATGTGAATAGTTGTCCGATCTCTATTCATAATTCAGTGGCCCGGGAAAAGCGTATATAATTCCAAGGTCAAGATGCGAGAGTATTTCATTTTCATTGAAAACGATACATTAACAGAAAACTAGTTACTCCTAAGCGTCAAAATGTAGAAAGTCACGTTGTCACAATTGATGGACGACATAATCCATAAAAATAGATTGACTTGGGCTATTAACACCCTATTTTTTATATTTTTTTGTAATATTTTTTAAGATAAAAGCAATTGGAATTTTAAATGCAAGTGAGATGATCTGAACCTTTGTCATTATCACATCATGAGCTCTAATAACACCATAGTATCCAACTCATCTGAAAGCTTAAACTATTAAAAATAAGACAAGCAATGAATATCATGTTTTATGTTTTAACTACTTGAATATTAGAGTGCTAATTAATACTAGCATAGTCTTAAATACTCCATGCGTCCCAAAATTAATAAAAAATTAATTAGTCTTACTAGACAAGTTTAAGTTTTTAAGGTTGTAACTTTAATTGTTTCTACCTTATTTGAATTACACTAAAAAAAATTTTCTCTTAAAAGTGTGATCATTTTTTTGGGACACAAGGAATATCATTAATAATAGATTACAAATTTTTGTTACATTATTTGGTCAAAAAAATGAAACAACTTGGAATTAAAGACAAAATTAAGACAATTGACAAAATTATCCTAAAATAGACAAGTACTTGCTTATGACTTTCCATGATAAACGTTAGACATTAACAATATTATAGCTCCACAATATTATAGCTCCACAAAACTATCCTTATGATATTAATTTTTTTATTATGCAACATAACTCTAGCCATCAGCCTAATTAGTTAAACATTTAAAATAAATAAAATATAAAAAATAATTATGTCGTTCTTGTGAATGCTAATCAAATATCATATAATATGTTTTGAATTAGGCAATAATATTGAAAATTAATTAGAAGTGTAACTTTGTTAGTCAACTTTATATGAACAAGTAGTCGTGGGTAGTTTTGTCCAAACATATATATTTATTTAATTTAATTATTAATAATGTAATGGATTAGCAAAAATTATAGTAGACATAGCCTCTCCTGAAATCTATTCCTATTGCAAATATAACTTTGACAATACCACTATCAATTAATTTCGTGGAATCCATTCTATAGAATTGATTCTATATCTAAATATAAATTGATGCCTAAGAGTCAATTTTTTTAATTTTTGCAAAAAAATTGAGAGAAAAAATAACTTAGATTTAAGAAGACGTGATTGTAATACTTGAGTTATTATACTGTGACTAATAGTAGGGTGAGTGAGCGCTATAACCACTTGAGCTAATTCTCATTCTCACGACACCAACAAGGAAAATAATTAATAATAATAATAATAATAATAATAATAATAATAATAATAATAAATCTACAGAAATATTGACAAAGTCCTCCCATTATGAACAATTTAATCGCCAGTGGAGAGAAAGGACATTTGTGGAAGTAAATTGGGAACAGGGCCATGGCCAGCTGCTACATGTTAATGTAATGAATAATGATGTCATTATTATTAATCAATTGAGAGGGAGTCAAACTGGTACTAGAGGGAGACTCATACCAAATCAGCCTAAATGACTCAAATGCCCCTACTATGTCCAAACCTAAGACCACTTTTCAATATATTTCCTTTCTTCCTTTTAGAACTCGTTTGGTGCGTTGTTTATAAAATATAGTATTTTTAAAATGTAACATTTTAAAATATAAGTTTTTTTATAAATATATTTGGGATATCATTTTAATATGTAAATTTTTTTTCTAGCAGCGTTTTAAACTCTGCATTTTGGAAAAAAACTGAGAATTTCAGCATTTTAAAATACAGTTGCGTTTTGAAAACGATATTTTTTCTGCCAAGCATTGAAATATAATTTTTACAAATAAGCTGCGTTTTATTCTTGCATTTTGGCCAAAGCGCACGACGGGCTCTTAGTTTGATCTTTTACTACTCCCTCCGTCCCTATATTATTGTATTCATTTTCTTTTTTGTCCATCCCAAATTAATTGTTTTTTTTGAAAAATTTTCTTTTTAGGACATCACTTTTACTATTTTACTCTTACTTTTTCCCATAATTTAATTATAGGCCACATACACAGGGGCATTAAAGAAAATTACACATTATACCAATATTAATAATCAAGTTAATTATTTTTTATTAATCTATGTACCGGATCAAACAAAACAATAATTAAAAAATAAAGGGAGTACTATTTTTTTTTCCGTACTTCTTAAGAGCGCATGAAAACAGTACTTGCTTTCTTTGTTTCGACTTAACTAAATGAATATAACACCCAGTTTTTTTAATGGCATATTATTGTTCAACGTATTTTTTTTTTTTTAAGAAATTCGCAATGCACAACAATTTAAAAGCAAAAAAAAAAAAGTGTTTAGCCGCCCAGGAAGAATATTTCCAAAGTCTCAAGAGAACTTGGGGGGTTGAATTAAATAGGTAGTAGTAGCCTAGTAGGGAGTTTAAATGGCAAAAAGTACCCAACCGTCCATTACTAAAACTATATAGTAGTACCTTCGTCCTTAAAATAGTTTTTGTATCGGCAATTTGTACATAGATTAAAGAAATTTATATAAAGATTGATATATTTTTATTTAAGTTTATTTATTATAAATACATTGCATAAGTATTTTTTTCTTTCCTCTTAACAATTTTTTTTTAATAAAGGTAGTAAATAAGGACAATTATAGTAGAATATGAGCAAATATTTTTGAAATTCTGTAATGATAATTATTTTGAGACAAAAATATTTTATTAAAATTATAATTATTTTGAGACGAATATAGTAATTATTTAAGAAAAGTCAAAGGGGGCTTATAGCAAGAAAAATGAGTTCGATCACCTATGTTATTAGGCTAAAATCATAATATGGGTCTTGAATTTTGTTAAGATCACGTAATGATTTACTCCCTCCGTTCCATTCAAAGAGTCCACGTTTGAAAAGTCTATTTATTAAGGGATATATTAACATCATTGGAGTTGGTCATAATTACAAAAATACTTAAGCAAAATTAAGATGATTACAATACAAGTAAAGGGTAAAGATGAATGATTATGAAAATTTTAAGTATATTTTTTTAAAAGTGAATTTTTTAAATAAAATATTCTAAAATAATATAGTGGACTCTTTGCCTGAAACGGAGGGAATAACATTTTGGACACAAACAAAATGATACAGCTGATTTGAGCTAGACTAAAACAGCCAAAGTCAAAGCACCACCCACTTTGATACAGTAAGACTTTTGTCTTTGGTTGGGCTTTTCCCAAGACGCGGGGGGAATCATGTGACGTAGTCCGTGATCCCGTGCACCGTCCCGTCCCCCCTGCATGGGCAACTAGTATATTTCTTTTTTAAATTCTAATTCCAAGATCCTTCGTCAACCATGTCTCATGTTACACGAGAGACGACAGTGGATGACTACTGAATTTTGTCCTACATACTATAGTAGTATGCCTCTCAATTGGGTCCATCAGGTTGGGTTGGGTTGGGTTAATTTGGGTAATGGGTTAGTTTGGGTTAAAACCCATTACAATTCAAAATAAATTTGGGTTAAACGGATCGGGTCACTATTGGATCGGGTGGGTTTTGGATTGACCTTTTTTTTTTTTTTGCCCTTTAGTTCAATCTTGCACTTTACCAATAAAGACTTATTTTTACTTCAATATCAAAATACTCATTGACTGTTACAACACACAAACATAAACATGTAAACTACTGCTATTGTTACAAACTTACAATTAGAAAAACAAAATCTCACATTCCAAATACAACATCTCATCCAGCCAAATATAAAAATATCAGCTGATAAAATAAAAATTAAACAAATGCACCCAACTATAGATTATCAAAATTGGAAACAGTTGAAAAGTATTAATTTCTCAGCAAATTTAGTAGGGGCGAAACTTCCTTGCACCCCTTAATTGTTGTATCCGTTTTTTGTCCTGCTCAAATTTGCTTTGCAACATCATAATCTCTGCGAGGAATAACGTTTGCAGGACAAAATTTAGTAATAGCTCAAAACAGCAAGAAACAATAATACCACTCTTCCTCGAACAGATCTAAGAACTCCAAACTATTACGGAGAAGATATGCTGCCGTGATTCCAGAAAAAGGGGAAGGAACTGTAATGAGATTGATCATACCATTCCGTTGGGCCTCCCTTTTCTGAAACCGATAGAAATCTAACCCAACTTCTTTACTTTTCTTCTTTGCCATCTTATACATTACAGCAGCCTGCGCAACAGAACCCACAGTAATTCCAGTTCTAGAATCTGTAGTCTTCTTCCTGCCCTTGTGATGTACAACAACTGTCCAACCTCCTTCTGCAGCCTGAGCCTCTCTTTCCTTTCTCGCCTGCATTTGCAATAAAAAATTACCCAACTAAACCAATTGTTCAATCATAAAATCAAACACCATTTTCACATAAATTCCCAACAAAAATCTCAAACAAAAATCAGTATATAACCATAAAAAAATTACCCAACTAAGCCAATTGTTCAATCATAAAATCAAATCAATGTTGATTTGAGAAACAAGAACCACACACACAGTCAGTCAGCCACACACACTTATGATAAATTAAATTTTAAAACCCTAAATATGAAGCAGAAGAGATAATTGCAATTAGCAAAATAGGCTATTAACAAACCTGAAAATTGGGGATCGGTAGGTAGCCGCCACCGGCAGTTCTCGGACAGGGGCACCGAAGCGGTGGATCCTGCTGGACGGAGGAAGTAGTGGCCGGAGATAACGAAGGTGAAGGAGGCCGGAGTTGGAAAGGGGAGCGCTAGGGGGAGGCGTTGTTGGAGAGAGAGAACCGAGTGAATAGTGTGTTAAATCAAGAAACTTTAAGGCTCAAGAAACTTACTGTTAAATCAAGAAACTTTAAGACTCAAGAATTTCACAGTTAAAATCTTGTTTCTACTGTTAACATGGAATAAAAAATATGAAGAAAATGAAACGGATTTAAGTAAGAAAATTGCGTTTTTAAATCCATAAGCCCATACCTCGCACTATACAGAAGTCCTAAATCGCAATAAAAGTCTTAACTCCTCTTGCTCAAATCTAAGATTAAATTACTGATTCCTGCCCAAAAGTTCAGGGGGGTAAATTTGCAAAATATACCCACCCATCTGCACCCATGCCTAGATCCTACTGCCGCCATCTCCCACTCCCACTTAATATACATATTTTTTTTCTTATTTTTATTATTCTCTCTTGGCCAATTCAATCCCACTAGCAACCATACATTGATAACACAAACATACATTTTGAATTCCTTAAACTACATTCCTAATTTTTAATTTTTAAATCCATAAACCCCCACACATTTCACACACAACACACATTGATAACACAAACAGACACTTTGAATTCCTTAAACTACATTCCTATTTTTTTTTTGATTAAATTCATAATTTCACACATAGATACACATTAACAATAACAGACCTTCTCTTCAAATTTTGTAACTTTTTTTTTGAAAGAACAAAACAATAATGCATTGAAAAATTAGGGTTCAAACCCAATTTAAAATTTTCATAAAATCAAACCCCAATTTCAAACTCTAATTTAACTGAAAAGTCATAAAATCAAACCCCAACATAGCTTTCAAACTCATTGACGAAATGGAAACATAGAACTGAAACAAGAATGGACAATGATTCAATGAGAAACAGAGAAACGTAATATGAAGTCAAATCAAACCCCAAATTTAGATTTCAAATCGATTCGTACGAACAATGAAAAATTAGGGTTTAGGGTACCGTGAGCTTGGCGTTGTTACTATTGAGGAGAGAGAGATCGACAGTGGGCGCTGGAGTGAGAAGTTTACTGAAGCTATCGGAGAAGGAGGTCGGAGTGGGGAACGGCGGCGCTAGGGGGCCGTTGTTGGAGAGAGAAAGACCGAGTGAAAAGTGTGCGTGTGTTTGTGAGAGTGCGGCGTTACTAAGTTAGGGCAATAAGCGGGTTGAAGCGGGTTTCGGGTTTAACCCGATTTAACCCATATATTTTATTGGGTTATAATGGGTAACCCAATATAATTTATTTTATTAATGGGTTGGGTTGGGTTGGGTAATTAATGGGTTGGGTTGGGTGGGTTCATGGGTAATGGGTTGAAACTGCCAAGCCTATATAGTAGGGGTGTGCACGGGCCCAAAGCCCGCGGGCTTTGGTAAAGCCCGGTATGGGCCCATTTAGTTGCGGGCTTCAATTTCAAAAGCCCAACATAGCGGGCTTCGTGCAAACTTAAATTGACGGGCTTTTGCTGGCTTTAAACGGGCATTGAGCGGGCTCGGACTTACGAATTAAATGTTGTATTTTGAAAATATTATACCTATTACATTTTGGGCTTTAAATTATTTTCAGCCCATTAATCCATTACCACTTTACCAGTTTGCCATGGAGTTTTTAAGCCCAATTATTTAAGATCAAAAGAATTGCCATACAAACAACCATCTCCATCGTTCCAGAGAAGGATTTCCAAATGTATAACAGTATAACACTTAGCTCCAGAGAAAGATATCTAAATGCCTGATGATGAACTGATGAAAGAAGATAAAAGAGTAAATGGGTTTTGACTTTTTGAGTGTTGAATATATATATATATATATATATTACAAAACAACGTAGTTTTGCAAGAGACGGGCCGGGCCCTAACGGGCTGTAAAATAGTAAGAGCCCGATCTCAGCCCGAGCCCACGGGCCTTCAAATTGTCAAGCCCAGCAGGAGTGAAAACATTGCGGGCGCGGGCCTTGCGGGCTTTGCGGGCCGGTGAGCAGATATGCACACCCCTACTATATAGTACTAATCTAACTAGTCTTAGTAGTCTACATTAACCGTCTTTTCATTAATTTTTTTCCTTGTGTTATACTCCCTTCGTTCTATGCAAAGAGTCCACTATACTATTTTAGAATATTTTATTTAAAGAGTCAACTTTTAAAAAATTATGCTTACAATTATTATAATCTTTCATCTTTACCCACCACTTGTGTTGTAATCATCTTAGTTGTGCTTAAATATTTTGTCCACTAAACTTAATTAAGAAATCTAAGGTTTAAGTTATACAGTTACCTTTTAAAAAGCTCAATAGGAAAAGATGAACTAATGCAGGCTGGAGTAGATTAACGTATGAGGCCAATGTTTCAATATATGATTTTATCTAACAAAAACCTAATAATCTTTGTCTGAATTCTGAATACTTTTTTTAAGCTGAACTGTTTGTATCGTATTAGCTTCTAATAATCAAAAAGCAATAAACATACATATCATAGCAAAATATATTTTAAATGAAGTCCAAAGACTCATTCTATTTTCTTTGAATTTTGAGTTTAAATACATCAATAAGTTAATATTAAGTTATCTCGTAGTATTTGCTAGCGTGAGTCTGTGAGCAGAAATTGCATGAGGGGACATTTCAAAAAGTGAAATGGGTTAGCCCAAATGGCTACTTGTCCTCGACCACCAATTAGATACAAAGCTGGATAGCCTTTTTTTTTTTTTTTTTTGAAACCCAAAGCTGGATATCCTCGATATCATTAATCACAAAAGCAAATAACCAACACAACCTCAACAGGCCCAAATCAACCCATTCCGTATTTACTTGGAAAGAGCTGAGCCCATTAACTCTCCCTTTCCGTCTCACTTCTCCACCCCAACAAAATATTTTTGGAGTATGGCAACCGGCAAGCTTTGAGTTGGGAACTTGGATATGTTCTCGTATCCGAATAAAAAATAATAATAAAAGGAACATTTTGTTATATGGGACACTTATTAACCAAGCACCCGCCCCTTCCAACTGAGGTGGAATAACCCAACAATCTACCCCAACCTAGAGATTCTTTCCAAGTTAAAGATCGGTTTCATTCCAGCCTTCAACAAATGGGAAATTCCGTTCATACCTTTCATTCCAGCCTTCAATAAATGGGAAATTTCGTTCAGGTTGAAAGAGTGTACAAGCTTGACTTAGGCAAATCATTAATGAGGATTCCAATCAATCTTCTTTTACATCTTCTTAAGTCCTTAGTTGGAAGTTCTTCTCTTTATAAAGTTATAGAATCCTTTCTTATTTTGTCTATCTATGGTAATCTTGATATAAGCAAAGTTTCAATTTCATATTAATGCATGCGCTCTGATAAGAGTGTTGGGTGTTATTGGGTCTTTTCAATCCCAAAAGTTAGATCAAAGGGTGAAGCTTTCCCTCACACTTATTAACCAAGCACACGTCCTTTCACAACCGAAGCGGGCGCTTAAAGTCAAGCCTAGCAATGGAGGGATCCGAGGGCAAATGAGTATTGTGTTGTGTAAGCTTGACAAGAATCAGGTGACCATGATTATGTTCAGTGTCAGTCCTAAGATTTTGGGGGCCTAGGCGAATTCAAAAAAAAAGGGGTCAAATAAATTAATAAATATAAAATATAAAGCATTAAGCACCTCGAAAAAGTTTAAAGCAATAAGCAATAACACCCTTACATTGACACACTAAAAATAAATATAAGATATTTGAACATAAATCATTCCCAATAAACAATGAACAAAATTTAAAAACTAAACTATTGATTAATCAATAAAATATTCATCCACAATCCATTGCAAATAATCAAATATAATATGCAATAAAATGGAGAACCTAAATAATTAAACTTTAAAAGTTAAAACCTAATTAGTAAATAGTAATTACGAAATTACCTAAATTCCTTCTATGGTTGATAAAATAGAGCATTCAAGAAGCTGGAAGGAAAATCAGATTAAAAAATACTTATTTAGCACTTAGAAGGTGAAGAAATTAAGTTGGACCCGTACGCACACTAGAGGAAATTGAGAACGCAGCACTGCTACTCATGTCGTCGTGCGATTTTCTCCCTTTTTATATATGAACTCCTTTTTATATATGAACTCTAAGTGAGTGGGGGCCTTTTTTTTATTAAAAAATTTGGGGCGCAGCTGCCTAGTTGCCTACCCTCTGGGCCGACCCTGATTATGTTGAAATGAGGGTTGAATATTTGAGCTTGTAAGTAAGTTGCCTTATTGTATTATTTAAAAAAAAAAAACATTTATCATATCCCTTAACTTTGACGTTATCTAGCCTTTTCTCCAAAATAATTTAGTGTTTCTCTTATGAATCACGCTCTTACGAGCTGTTTATACTCATTGAACCTTTTTTATAAAATCTCCAATCACAAAAGTTTTTTGTGAATTCAGTCACATTCCTTACTAAAAGCGTTCATACTCATTGAACCTTCTTCATAAGATCTCAAATCACAAAAGTTTTTTGTGAATACAGTCACATTCCTTACTCCAATCAGCGTGGTGTATCACTATTGTCGAGTGTTTTTATAAACTGTATTTCTATGAGCATTCAGTTTACATAGTTTAGACAAACTCAGTAGGGAGTTTTCATTTGAGTTCCACTAAGTGTCTTTGTGATTTTTAGTATTGTAATTCATACAATCTTTTCATTAGTGGAAGTTTTGTCATATTGACGGATCTACAATTTTGCTCAATCTATTTAATTTTGTTTCCGCTGCTTTACTCACTTGTTTCAGTGGTTGTTGGTCGTTCAGTTCCGTATTGTTCTAATTTGAGTACCTAGCTACAATTCTTTCAATTGTTCCTTTTTACGGACCAACAGTGTTGGCTTTATAACATGTTCATGGAGATCTCAAACAAAACATGTCCTGAATTTTTCCCCCACATATCAAGGCAACAGCTCGAATTGGCATCAGCTACAGCTAGAGTCTCATTTCTTGATTGCCCATTTGATGAAATTGGAAGAAATAGCCTTACTACTAAGAATCACACAGTCTACTACTAGCAACTAGTATGACATTTGACTCGAACCTTGTCCATTTTCTCTTTGATGGTCCAAGACAAGAGTATACTACAATCTACGATGCACACAGAGACAGAGACAGAGCACAACATATTCTATACATTCTATAAGTTAAAATTGATGAATGATATGCCAATTCAAAATTAAATAGACAATTTGATACACTCATTATTAAAGAAGTGAAGTCAAGCATATAAAATTCTAAGCATTACCAAAAGCAAGGAGATAATGTCTTTTAGATTGTTGGAAAAACTGCATTTTCTATGAAATTTAATGCAAAAAATATATAAGGGAATTTTAAGAACGAGATATGCTTTGATATCATTTGTAACGCCTTTAGTAATAAAAAAAAAAACTCGATTCAGTAAGAATGACCCACACACAGCTTTACTAAGCATCAAGGTCAACAAGGCCCACCACCAACCTATGCAAGAGTCAATAAATAATGTTATGTTTAAAAATGCCTACAATTTTCATAACTTATATTAGTATTTTGTCATCTACATGTAATATAAGCTTCTTGACTACGCTCAACCATTTTTTTTTGTAATTATAACCAATTGTAGTCATACTTAAGAATCTTTTGATTATTAAAATTTTTAAACGTAAACTCTTTGAGTAGAAACAGGGACGCGGGCAAAGGTTTTGGCCAGGTGGGGGGAGTGCACCCCCTGAACTTTTTTAAAATGGTAATTTAGCATTACAAGTGTTTTAAATTGCAATCTGTACCACCCACCCCTCTAAAAAAAATAATAACATTACACCTACCTAAAAAAATATATACATGTTTCTAAAAAATTATATTTATCTCGAGATAGATAAGTTTTCTAGGTGTCTTAGAAAAACAAATTAGTTGAATTTATCAACTAATTCTTGAATTATAAAAGTGAGTATTTACAAAAAGTAAATTAAGTTTCGATTTTAAGGGCCAACAGTAATTATTGAAGTTTGGGGAGGTATTGTAATTTAACACAAAGTAAGACTTTATAGCATAAATATTTCTCATATATACGTATTTTCCATTCACTCCTTTGACTATTCGGGCTTCAATTTATTTGATAATAAAATTAATATTTTAATTTCTAATTTGTTAAATTGGAGTAGGGCTTTGAATAGAAAAAAGGTATAACATGTTAATCTGATAAATTATGAAACATTGTGGGTTCTACTACCCTCTGAAGAAATTTATTCCGTAGTTGATTCTAATGAATAATACTATGAAAAATCTAGTGCTCCAATTTTACTTAGAGCCCGTTTGTTCGTGCAATTATCTTAGCGTTTGGCGTTATAAAAGCGGCGTTTTCAAAACGCGCATTTTAAAACGCAAATTCCTAGCTTTTCCCAAAGCGATTTTAAAACGCAAGGGAATAAAAGGCTGCGTTTTAAAGCGTTTTCAAAACACTGCGTTTTGAAAACGCTACACCAAACAGGCTCTTAGAATTATCCAATTTTAGGTAGTCTACGAGAAATTTTTCAAGGAGGTGTAATTTTTTTTACAATCACCAAGGAAATTATTGAGGAACGAGAGATTCCAAGGTCAATTTATGCTTTAAGTTTTTGGAAAATTTGACCCGCAAAAATAAAATTTATGATTTTTCAGTCTATTTTTGGCTTCAACAAATTTTTTTGTATCCCCTAACCCAAAATCCTAGGTCCGTCGTAGGGTGGAAGGGAAGGAGTATTCAATACAATGATTAAAATGTGATTAATTTTGCGTTGTGCTCTAAAGGGCATATGTCAACAAGTACGGAATAAATTATGGTGGTTATGCGTAGAATTATGTAAAACTGAACAAAAAAATTATGTAAATTGTGAGTTCTTGTGCACATTTTACATAATTCTATGCATAAATTAATACTCCCTTCGTTCCAAATAAATAGTTCACTTTTTTTATTTTTAAAAGTTAATATGTGACTAAATTAAATTAAAATTTTACATACTTTACTTATATTTTATAAAATAAAATTTTATTAATTAAAAACTACATTAAGAACACTATGGCTTATAACTTTGTAAAAATAAATTAATTTATTTAAATTATCGATCAAATTTTAATTAAGTTGACAAAAAAATCAAAAATAGACTTTTTATCTAAAATGGAGGAAGTTCTTAGTATCATATACCAGGCACAAATTAACAAGACCATAAAAAATACTCCCTCAGTCCCTAAATTATTGTCTTCTTTGACCGATATACGGATAAAAAAAAATAATTGACTTGATTATTAATATTGATCTAGTGTGTAGTTTTCTTTGATGCTCATGTGCATGTGGCCCATAATTAAAGTAGAGAGAAAAAGTAAGGGTAAAATAGTAAAATTATTGTTCTAAAAAAGAAACTTTCAAACATAAAAATTATTTTAGTAGAATGGATAAAAAAAAAAGACAATAATTTAGTGACGGAGGGAGTATATATATATATATATATATATATATATATATAAATATGTATCATTGCTGCTTTAGCTTTCAAAAACCTTTTTAAGACTAGATGGATGCCAAAATATTAGTCAAAAGATGGTAGGTTTTGTCAATTTGTTTTTGTGATGTTACAGTTTTCACATTTTCCAGAGGCCTTTTTCACATTCAAGATTTCAAGGTATGAGTTTGTCTTAATGGATTTAAAAAAAAAAAAAATGAAATAGCCAATTAGAAAGCATTAAGAGTGTCGGTTGGGGCATAATAACAGCTAGCACTTTTTCAAACCTTTTAATTTGTGCCCTATTTATGCTAGTAGCTGATAATTGATATGTAACGATCCGGGCCGGGATGGTCCATTTTGTGAGTTTCAAGGTAAAACTTCAAAAAAAAAAATAAATAAAAGCATCAGATATTCTTTAAACTTTTGATTAGATGGCTCACTAAGACTATATTCCTTTTATTGAGAGATCTGAAAATTGATTTAATGCGTGTAATTTTACATTATCTACGAGAAAATCTATGTTGGTTGTGTTAATGCAAGAAATTTGGTTTTTTTTAATTTTTTTTTTATGTCTTAAAAAAACGTATGAAGAGTTCGAACCTGAGATTTTACACCTTATGAAAAGAACAGAAACTCTTACCGTTCTTTTGGGGTTTTACTTGGTACCCTAATTGGATTGTTCTCGGAATGTTGTCCCCGTGCTTTAATTCTTTAAATCTGTGTTTCAATTTGGGGATTAGTCAAACAAGTGGTAATATATTTTGTAATTATAAGCTAAATTCCAAAACTAAGTTGATTATGGAGTATGTGGTAGGAGTCCAAAATGTAAAGTTTGATTCTAGAATGGACCTTTACTAACTTTTTTGGTTGTCCATCCTTTGATATTGTCCAGATCCATCCCTTGTTGTTGAAGATCAAATTAACATCTCTCTCTCTTGTCACTCTCTCTCCCATGGGACTGTTGTTTCAATAATTGCTAAAGCTCCAGTACAAAGCCCAATTTGAAAGCTGTTGCTTGTCCCATCCCAAATGCAAGACAATGGAGGAAACTCTGTAGTAAACCAGTTAAATATCTTGGTGCTTTATTGTGGGTCCTCCCATAACCCAATCATGTTTAGTTAGTTAATAATGAGGATTAATTAGTGGAGTACTAATGAAATGGTACCACAACCATTTCATGGAATCATTAAAGAAAATGAAGTCATTATATTAGCGTATGATTATGTACATCATCGTTCCTGATTAGTGGATAGCTAACAAGTAATTCAATATGAGTGTGTGTGTGTATGTGTGTGAGAGAGAGAAAAGTTTAGTGTTATTCACCAATTAAAGATGTTGGTGTTATACACTAACATTAAGTGTTGGTGTACAAATTCATAACACACAATATCGTACTCGATGGTCAAAGAAAGTTGACAATAGAATAGGGAATCATAATATGCAATCGTGAGCATGGGAAGATTGATCAATATAATAATTTGATTAATAGGATTAGCTTATTGGTTCTCTAATTACCAACCAACCAGAACACTACACTCCAATTATTGCATTATTTTAAATGATGCCTTTCCTAGAATGTATCTTCATGTTGTGGCGTCTTCAACATATATAGTAGCATTATGGGTTGATTTTTTGAAAAATATTCACGATCATTAACATGGGTGAAATTAGACAACTAATTAGCACGGGTTTACTTGAGTACTGCTAAATGTATATCAAAAATAATGTGAAATTTTAAGTATCATCTTGTCGGATTTAATTTTTAACTTATGCTCCCTTATAAAATACAAGAATTAAGAAACATAATTAATTATGTGCTTTAAAAATATGTTCAGACGATAATACTCATGAACATTAATTGAGTTCAACTATTCTAAATAATTGAGTTTCTTTGGGATGTGTTATATTAAATAAAACTTTAGGAATATTAGTTGGAACATCTTAAAATGAAAAATATAAATATTTATCCAGGACAGAGGGAGTATATAATAGAACTAAAATGACACATAATGTGTCGCCTTATTTTGTGAACAAAGTTTAATAGTACTTCTTTCTTTCAAACTAAGAGCTCGTTTGGTAGAGCGTTTACAAAACGCGGTGTTTTAAAAACGCAACGTTTTAAAAAACGCAGGTTTTTCCTTATAAATACGTTTGGGATATCACTTCAATACGTAACTTTTTTTTCCTATGAGCGTTTTAAAATCTGCGTTTTGGGAAAAATCTGAGAATTACAGCGTTTTGAAAACGCTGCGTTTTCTGCCGCAGTATTGAAACACATTTTTTGCAAATAAACTGCATTTTATTCCTGCATTTTGACCAAAATGCTCGACCAATCAGGCTCTAAATGTCATTTATTCTATTTTGACATGTTTCAAATAAGTGTTTGTGAGATTAACAAAAAAAAAAAAAAAAACCAGCTGATTTGACACCACTAAAAGATACTCCCTATGTTCCTAAATTATTGTCTTGTTTTTTTTTTTTTTTGTCCTTTTTAAAATAAGTGTCTTATTTAAAACTTTTCTTTTTAGGATAACATTTTTATCATTTTACCCTTACTTTTTCGTTCTACTTCAATTATGGGCCACATGCACATGGACATTAAATGAAACTACACACTGTATCAATATTAATAATCAAGTTAATTTTTTTTTTTATTCATGTGCCGGATCAAATAAGACAATAATTTAGGAACGAAGGGAGTACTTAAAAGGCATAAAAGAAAAATGGTGTAAGTGCACAGCTAGTCCCTATACTTTTGAACTTTTTGGTACTAGTCCATGTACAACGCAATTGGACGTTTTTGCTCGTCGATAGTCTCTTAGCTTAATGTCGTTAGAGTTTGATCCGTTAAATGAAATTAGAGAGATCAAGTTGCATAAATTTATTATATTTAATACTTTTTAATATAGTAATATTAATAAACAAAAGTAAAATCTCTCGCTCTAAGCAAAACTCTGGTGTTTTTAGTCAGTTTTAATTCTGGTAGCGGCAAAAGCTACTGTCCTTCTAACTAAGCCTATTTCTTTTGTCCTTTTTACTAAAGATCCTATTTTATTAGATATAATCTCCATAAATGAAGATAGATACAACGTACTCACACACATTTACATGAGATTTAAGCATATATTATACGTGGTTATGTTGAAATTGAGACCATTTGTTGTTTAAATTTAGTTGAATTCGAACATAAATGGTTCAATCCAAAGATCCATTAATATCAAATTTGAGTGCAGACACTCAAAGATGAATCATGTCAACCCTAATTTGTACTCCATTAAGCATGAACTTATAGAATTAATTAGGTTTACACTCTTGCGTTAAACGCACGTCATAAATCTTTTTTAATTAAATTATATTTAAATAAAATTAAGAGGAAAAGCTAAATTAAAAGATTAAATTAGGGAGAAGTCAGATTGGAGGCAATTACTTAAATAAAAATACATCATTGTATCAGTAATATTATAAATTCTGAAAAAATTTCTTATATACAACATTTGTTGTTTTATTTGTTTATTTTCCCTCTTCATCGCATATTAATATCTTCAAACCAAAACGATTTGAACTTTAGAAACTGCGACATACAACTGCACATGGCTGACGTTCGTTAATTATTATAACTAAGAACAAAAAATAACATTATTTACTAAATAAATGATAATAAATTAGGGGAAAAAAACAAAGCATAACTAAACAATATACAACTTAAGAATATAAGAGCATGTTTGGTGCAGCGTTTACAAAACGCAGTGTTTTAAAAACGCAACGTTTTAAAAAATGCAGTGTTTTAAAAACGCAGGTCTTTTCTTATAAATGCGTTTGGGATATTACTTCAATACGCAGCTTTTTTTTCTTAGCAGCGTTTTGGAAAAAAGCTGGAAATTCCAGAGTTTTAAAACACAGCTGCATTTTGAAAACGCTACTTTTTCTGCCGCAGCATTGAAACACAATTTTTGCAAATAAGTTGAGTTTTATCCCTGCGTTTTGGCCAAAACGCACAACCAAATGGTCTCTAAATGACGTCAATATTAAAAATTGAAAAAATAGTTAAAACATAAAAATAGAAAATCATATAAATGAAAACATTTAAAAAATCAACAATAAGACCGGGACAAATGGAAAAGGCCAATCATATATTTGGCCCAACGATTATATAAAACTTAAAAAAAATTATTGTATGGTTATTTTTTTTATAAAATATCATTCTAGAATAGAGGGGGTATAATTCAATAATCACTAAACCTATGTAAACATGATTTTATTTATGATACATCTATACTTTTTGTATCAATAAAATGGAACGAAAAATTTAGTCTAAATAAACTTATTAGACCAATTCAATAAGCCTGAACGCGACCCTTTAACAATAATTTAAAGACTTCACATTTTTTAAGACCCAGACAGAGTCAATTGTGTTAGGGTTTCATACCCGCCACCATCTCTCTCCCATTACTTTCGCAAAGTTCTAAAATCCTTCTCTCCCCTAATTTCTTCACATTCATGAGTTTTACTTCCTCACCCACTTACCCAATGTGAGACAAAATGAGGGCCTTCAATGTTCAGCCATGAGTAGTTGTATGATTACTTATCCAGCAATGCCCCGGGTTTAGAGAGCTTGCAATAACTTTTGGTGCAAGTTCCAAGGATTTGATATTTTTCTATGTGAATTATTTAACCAATACAATAAATACTTAGTATTAATAGGGGTTTCCAATTTTGACATAGTGATTTAGGCGAAAAATTGTTATAATTAACTAGTATATGGACTCAGTTGCCTTTATATATATAAAACCATCAATAGTTACTATTATATCAACCATTGGATTAAAAATCAATAGCTAAGATTTAATGGTTAGTTTAAAAATGTAATTAATGCAAATAGATGAGTCAATTAATGCAAGAATGTGAGTCATTTAATACAATTAATCTTAGTCATTAATTTTCAATCAAATGGTTATTATAATAATAACCACTGATTGTTATATTTTTGAAGTAACCATTGAATACTTCCCTATATATATATATATATATATATATATATATATATATATAGAGAGAGAGAGAGAGAGAGAGAGAGAGAGAGAGATTGATCTTGATGAAAGATCCTAAAGGAATTGTCTTTTTATCTGATCCCTATTTGAGGATTACAATTGCATGAATCAAACTCGTTTCATAAAAATCCGAAAAGAGGACCATTAGTTCCACTTTGTCATAGGCTAACTGGCAAGTAATTGCCTTCAAATGGCTACTACTATTAGAGAATATTGTTATGAGAAAAATATGTAAGATTTAAATAATTTAATTGTACTAGTGAGTGTCTCCCACTAACTAGGGACTTCAAGTATATATGGTGGGTTCAAAGGGCGGAGTGGAGTGGAGTGGGTGAACATTTACTGGCTTTCCATTTGAGATTCGGCTAAGTTAACTTTTATTATGTCCACAGAAGCGCATGTTTGATTCGATTAATTATCATAGATGGAAAGAAGGAATATTACATTACATTATAATTAAGGAGATGCTGCAGTCCACATATATCTATATATATATATATATATATATATATATGGTTGTATTCCACCAAAGTTATGCATGGAATCATGATTTCAAATATCTAACTATGTTTTTATACTCATTGATTTCGGTCTAGCGTTACTATAGATCATCCTCTCTTTTTTTTTAATCGAATTACGGTTTGACCCTTGAAAACAAAATCTCTCTCTCTCTCTCTCTCTCACACACACAATTATTGATGTCCATTTAGCCTTAAAATGGTCCTCCATGTTTCTATCCACCACACCATTAATTGTTTTCCACCCACATTTTTGTACTTGCAGTAGTAATGTCAAATGTGTATTTGAAATGGTGAAGGCTATTCTCGTCATTTAACAACATGCTTTTGGGCCCCTCGAAGCCAAACACCCATTGCCTTTGGGTCATTGTCAACCCATGCGGTACAAGAATCTGCTCCTCAAACTTGAAAATGAGGTAGTACTAAGAGCAGATACAACGAAGTATCTTTTTTTTTTTTTTTTTGGGAGGCGGGGGGGGGCTTTTCTCCTTTTTTTAACTACTCCTTCTGTTTTTAAATTATTATCTTCATTTCCTTTTTTATCTATTTTAAAATAATTATTTTATTTTTAAAAAAATTTAGGACATTATTTTTATTATTTTACATTTATTTTTTTTCCTACTTTAATTATGAACAACATACACATGAGCATTAAAGAAAATTACAAAGTATATCAATATTAATAATCAAGTCAATTATTTTTTTTAATACGTGTGCCGGGTCAAACAAAATAATAATTACGGGACGAAGGGAGTATTTTATTGCAAAAATTACATTAAGCTACTCAATTAAGTTACTCAACAAAAACTCTCTTCCAACAATGCACAAACTTCAACCAATTTACATACCCCACTATATTTATCTCAATTTAATTTAATATATTTATATAAAAATAGAGAAACACACGAAAAATTTATACAAAAACATATGAAAAATTTATGCAAAAATAAGTTGACGTCCAAACGAAGTAAACCAAATTTCTATTTATAGAGAAAAATGTATACTTTAATAAAAAAAAAATTGTGGTTAAAAAATAGCCGAAAACTGGAAATAATCAAATTAGAAGAGAGAGAAAAGAGATGAAAATGGAGGAAAACTTGAAAAAATCGTAAAAAATTAATCTGGTATCCAAATAAAGTAAAACACGTCTCTATTTATAGATAAAAATGTGAACTTTAATACGAAAAAAAAAAGATTTTTTGTGGTTGAAAATATAAAGAGAATAATATCTCCTCCATATATTTGTATTCAAGTGTGATTATATTTGGTATATTCTCTCTATTAGTTAGGTCTCCTAGTTACAATTATATTGTAACTCTTCTACTAGTTCTTCTTGTGTTAGGTTAACTTGTAACACAAGTATTATAACCTTATAAATATGTATTCCAATCAACGAAAAGGCTATGCTATTATTCACAAGAATTATTATTTCCTACATAGTATCAAAGTTTTGATTCCACAAACCCTAAAATCACCAAACTTCCGCAAACCCTTAACACCACCGCCCACTCCTTCCTCTCAAACAGCAACCATGGCTTCCAACACAATCACCATCCAAGATCTCACAAACTCCACCAAAACCTATCAACTTATCAACATCTCCAACCACAACATCACCAAGCTCACCCCCACTACCTACCTCGCCTGGAAACTCCAGATTGAGTCCACGCTCATTAGCTATGATCTCTAGAAATTTGTAGACGTCACCTCAGTCTGCCCGCCAGCCATTATCATAGTCAATACTGCTCAAGCACCAAACCTAGCCTACCTACAATAGATCCGGCAAGACAAACTTCTGTTTGGCGCCCTTGTCGGCTTCCACTCCACAAGCCTAGTTCCGTTAAATCAACAAGTGGCTACAACTCGAAAGGTTTTGGTCATACAGGTCAACACATATGTTCGCCCTACCCTCGAGCATATTAAATAAATCAAGGACCAACTCAAGCGAACTACAAAAGGCTCCCAATCGATCTCCGAGTACATGCAGTTCATTAAAATCAAATTCGATAAGCTCACTGCCTTCGGTAAACCCTTCGACCATGAGGACCACATAGAAACAATACTCGACGGCCTGGATGATGACTATCGACATGTCGCTAATACAGTTGTAGGACGGGACACTCCTATCAAATTTGATGAACTTCATGAAAAGCTCATCAACCGCGAGCTGGTGCTGAAGCAATCTCACCTCGCCTCAACTCCCCACCCTGCCACGGCTAATACCATGACGACCAGGCAACAAGGATCTCCTCAACAGCAGCCCGCCCAACCTCCTCGGCATCCACAGTCAGGCAATACTAGTCCTCACCAACAGTAACCATACCTCGGCAAATGTCAAGGCTGCCGACAACAAGGTCACACAGTCGCTCAATGCCTCAACTTTGAGCTTGTTTCGGCCTCATTATCCAGCTTGCCTCACTCTTTGCCTGGGTGCAACAAATGGCAACCACGAGCCAACATAACCACACAACCTCGGGCAACACAACTCCGAGCTAACTCTTTGACTGTGGTGCTTCTCACCATGTCACTATTGACCTCGGCAATCTTTCCCTCAACACTCTGTACTCAGGCCCTGACGACATGGTTATTGGTGATGGCACTGGGTTACACATTGCCAATACTAGTTCTACCACTCTCCACACACCCTCTCACACCTTTCAATTGTATAATGTTCTCTTTGTACCTAGCATGCAAAGAAACCTCATTTCTATCTCTCAATTCTGCACATCTAATAATGCATCTATTAAATTCTTACCCATTGCTTTCGTGTGAAGGATGACAGGGTCCTCGCTGCTGGAAGGATAATCTAAAGATGGTGTGTATGAATGGCCGAGCTCAATCCCACCATGTCACCCTACTGCCTTTGCGAGTTCAAAAGTGTTCGCTCCTGACTGGCATCATCGACTTGGTCATTCCTCTACTCAAATCCAAAATCAATTTGAGTCTAATTTTGCTCTCGAGCTAAGTCATCTTTTTGTAATATGTGTTTAAGCAATAAAAGTCACAAACTTCCTTTTACTTTATCCACTATTGTGTACACCTACCCCCTTCAAATTATTTATTCTTATGTATGGACCTCGTTTATTCACTCATTTGTGGCTTCGAATACTATGTGATCTCCGTCGATCACTATATGCATTACATCTAGCTCTACCCTCTGAAAAGAAAATCTAATGTTGCATCCATCTTTCCTCGCTTCCAAGCCCTGGTCAAAAATCACTTCAAACACAAGATAGTCACCCTTTACTCAGACAATGGTGGGTCTCACCAAATCCACCGGCTTAGCCACATACCTCGCCACTAATGGCATCTCGCACCTCACCTCGCCCTAGCCACACACCTAAGCACAATAGCTTCTCAGAATGCCGACATCGATACATTGTTGAAATAGGTCTATCTCTACTGTCCAAAGCCTCTTTCCCCTCACCTTCTGGTCATATGCCTTCCTCACAGCCACCTATCTCATAAATCGACTTCCCACTCCCACACTCCATATGCTCTCTCCTTACCATAAACTCTTCGGGTCTCCCCCAACTACTTAAAACTCTGAGCATTTGGATGTCTCTGCTATCCCTAGCTGCGATCATACACCACATACAAGCTCGATCCTCCGAGCAATTGTTCTTCGTCTCCCGCCATGTTCGGTTTGTTGAGTTTGAGTTTCCCATGACACAGGTCGAGCTGGGTCTTCCTCGACCTGACGAGTCAACCCATACTACTTGGTTACCACCTCATGATATCTTCGCAGCTTCATACACACCATCGACAGATAGTCCTCGCAGCGACCTGATTTATGTTTCTCCTGCAACCTCCCCTCAACCAACCTCGGCGCCCGACACAGCTAACCCTAACCTTGCTGAGTCCTCGCAGGTCGCCCCCATCTAACACCGACCTTCCTCATCAGCCTATACCACAGGCCACTGCTCACACCTCACCTATTATTACCCACTCCTGAAATAACATCCACAAAGCCATAAACAAACTCTACCTCTTAGCCCAACTAAACATCGACCTTGAACCAACATGTGTAACTCAGGCCCTCAAAGACAACAGGTGGCGACAGGCCATGTCTGAAGAATATGATGCCCTCCTCAAAAATAGTATTTGGGAACTGGTACCCCCCATAGGGGTCTCTAATATTGTTTGCTGGAAATGGATTTTTTGGAATTAAACGATCTGCTGATGAAAAAATTGACAAGTATAAAGCTCGTTTGGTCGCCAACGAATTCCATCAATGACCAGAAGTTGACTACCATGAGACCTTCATTACTTCTTCAGCGTGGAAGTGCTTCCTCGGTTTACTGGGCTTCTCCTCTCCCAATGAGGATACATAGCCAACCTCCTTGCTTGCACTGGTATGTCTAATGCTCGCCCAGTGGCCACACCCCTCGCGACCTCACCAGTTCTCACACTTCAGTCAGGCACGGCTCTGACTAACCCATCGAGTTCTAAACGATGGTCAGGAGTCTTCAGTATCTCTCACTCACCCGCCCGGACATTGCATATGTCGTCAACAAGCTCTCTCAGTTTATGCATAGGCCCACCTCGGATCACTGGCTCGCCACCAAGTGCCTGCATTGCTATCTCAGTGGTATCATTGATCATGGCATCTTTCTTCATTGTCAATCATCTCTCGACCTTCATGCGTTCACTGATGCTGACTGGGCAGGTAACAAAGATGATTTTACTTCCATAGTGTTCTAAAAATCGCTTGGCGCCAGAACATGGCCTAGCGCCTAGGGACCTAGGCGGGACCTAGAAATCTAGGCATAATTACACTAGATCTATACCATACTTGCTGCAACAATATTAATAACTAAATATAACCAAATAAACTAAAAGTAATAGTCACATTACAAGATTAAAAGTTAAAAATTAAATTTTAATTCAATAATCAATACCCTGCTGCAAGTCTGCAACAATAGTAAATAACTAAATATGACCAAATAAACTGAAATAATGATCACTTTACAAGATTCATAGAAAAAATTAAAACCAAATTCAAAAATATCATTCCAAACTCCAAAGTTTAAACTTTAAAACAAAATAACAATACTACAACATATAAAGTATGGAAAACAAACTTACTTAACTTAGGTTTTTCTATTTTTTTTAAACCAAAACGACGCTGTTTTTTGAAAAAAAAATTTTAATTTAAAAAAATGCAATTCAGTTAGGTGGCTAGGCGGCCAAGCGGGCGACTAGTCGGCAATTTTTCTTGATGACGATTTTTTAAACTGACCAAATAAACTGAAATAATGATCACTTTACAAGATTCATAGAAAAAATTAAAACCAAATTCAAAAATATCATTCCAAACTCCAAAGTTTAAACTTTAAAACAAAATAACAATACTACAACATATAAAGTATGGAAAACAAACTTACTTAACTTAGGTTTTTCTATTTTTTTTAAACCAAAACGACGCTGTTTTTAAAAAAAATTTTAATTTAAAAAAATGCAATTCAGTTAGGTGGCTAGGCGGCCAAGCGGGCGACTAGTCGGCAATTTTTCTTGATGACGATTTTTTACCCGATTTAACCCTAGTCGTGGCGTTTTGGGGGTGCCTAGGAAGATTTTTCGAACACTGATTGTAACCTTATAAATATGTACCATTATTCACAAAAATTATTATTTTCTATAGAAAATGACCAAAAATCACAAGAAAACCTTTTTGCTATAGTCCCCATGTCAGGCCCTACAGTGTCAGGCACTTTTTTTTTTTTTTTTTCAAAAATCGAAACCAAAATGGCGTAATTTTTGTCTTTTGAGTTTAAATTATGTCATTTTGGAGAAATTTTTTTTGAACGAATCGTGCTAAGTTTGGGAGCAAAATTTGCTCACCAATCCTAAATTAAGCTAACTAAGAAGCTCCTCGGTTGATGCCCAGGTGATCCATTGTTCGAAGGGTTGAAAACCCAAATGATGATATCCTTAAAGATACTTTGTTGTATCTCTCTAAGAAGCAACTTTTTTCATTCCCCACCCCTAGGATCACTATGAGGGTACTCAAATTACTGGACCACACAAAGAATAATAACTTACTCATCCACCTTTGGGCCCGGTTCTTTAATGACTTGGGCCAACTGTCCTTAAAAAATTTATAAAATAATTGTCTATTTTAATTTTTAATTTTATTTTAAATGGTCTATTTTATATAGTAAAAATAATATAAATTTTTTATATTTTTAAAAAAATATAAACAACATTTTACAACAAAAATATTACTCTCCGTCCCTAAACTTTTATCTTTTTTTTCCTTTTAATAATGTGCTTTTTCCCAAGGGACCCAATTACTAATCCTTTTGTTAATCTTTATTGGTCCATCGTGAGCGCAGGCCCGTGACTTGAAATGGTCCCCACATTTGAACAAAATACGCTACCCACAGTTTCCACATGTTTTAACAAACTTCAGATTTCGAACTAAAGAAACAAATTAATCATATTTAACTGAAACATAATTATCTTACATAGGACGACGACAAAACAACTTGAACCAAAACTAGTAAAACATGGAGCTCATGTCTAGAGTGATGCGTTCAATTTTCAACCTTGGAAATTTTTTTTTTTTACATTGGGATTGAAATTGAACTGAAACCCAATAACTAGTGGCGGTGGTGGACGCATTCTTCCGGGGTGGCCGGAAACCTAGCATTGTCGGAACAGTAGTCATAGATCATGTGTTTGGCCCTAACCCACAACAATTGGTGGCTCTGGTGGAGGTTTAGCTCCGACAATGTGGGATGATCCCACCATCCACCACTAGCGCACCTCCGTGCATTGTCAACAGCCGCCACCGTAGCCGGGCACTCACACCCACTGATTTCAAACCCACGGTACGAGGCCACAAATGGTGCATGGCTCCAATCGGTCTTTACTCGACCCCCTTGTGTAGCCCAATCATCGGCATTCCAAATCGAGCTGTATACACCCATGGCTTGATCCTTTGGATAGGGTATGCCCCTATGTTCCAAATTTGAGTGTACCCTTATAGGTGTCTCATCGACCAAAAATCTAAAGAGAGAAGAATAAAATTAGCCCAGTGAACAAAAATAATCATATCATGAACAAAGAAAAAGACATATTAGAACAAAGATAAGGCTGTGTGGATTAGTATATAGTCTATCTAACAAAAAAGTATATGGCTAGAGTAACTTAGCTAATAGTGTACAACTAAAACATCTTGTACACTACGCAATAATACTGGTACTCTATGTAATCACCTTTAAAATAAAATAAAAAGTTTAACCAATTCTGACCATTGCCTTTACAGAACCATGCTTTAAAATGATTAAATAAAGCAAAAGTGACGTACTATGTTTGCATGTATATACACATTAAAAACACACACAAAAATACAGACACAGAAAGATGGAGGAGCTTACACAACTTGTCGCTGGTTCCAGAGGATGGAATAGGAATGGAAATCCTTGGTGGGGTCAAACCAAAGGTTCAATCTTTGCTCTCTATTGCCAACACCATTGACATACACATTGGTCTGGACAATATAAGGCTCCCCTGTCGTATTCCCCAAGAACTCAAAGTCAAATTCATGGTGTTTTGCACCTTCTGATGACATCTGCAAACATAAAACATCAAGAAAATTAAAACCCACAAAAAAAATGATTATCAATCTCAAGATCAATGTCTATGTAAGGTAGTAAATATATTATTAATCAAATTTATTCAGATTGAAAGGACAATTAATTAATAGCACCCTGTTCCCCATTTCATGGTTTCTTGAAAACGCTTCAGTTTCTAATATATTGTATTGATTAAGTTAGACCCTGTGTTGACTAAAAAGAACAGGGGAAAAAAATATTTTTGTGTTGACTATGGATCATCAAACTTAAAACATTCTGTGTGTGTGTGTGAGAGAGAGAGAGAGCGAGTGGGGATTTACATAGAAAGCAGTGACAGTTCCAGCAGAGTCGCCTTCCACAAGTTTGATCTGAACAGTGACTTTACCAAACATATATTTGTTCTTTGATGAAAACCCAGCTCCTGAAATATGAAAAATACAACCGTCATTCACAAAATTGTGATAAAATTTGCATCATTAGTACTCGTTTGTTATGCAACATTGGTCACTCCGTTAGATTGTAATGACTACCACAACAGAGAAGACTCAATAGCCAAAATGGTGTGAAATTACCAGAATAGTTATCAAGCTTCATTTTCAACGTTTCACCCTCATAAACAAAATGGTCTGTGGCCCAAATTGGCCGAAACAAGTCATCAAACTTCGATGAGCTTGCTGAACCCACTAAGATCATGGCAAACAGCAGCCCAAACCCCATCCTGATCAATGTAACAGAACCCATTTGAGTCTGTGTTTGAGTGAGTGTGAGAGAGAGAACGAGTGAGAGTGAGAGTGTGAGAGAGAGAGAGAACGAGTGAGAGTGAGAGTGTGAGAGAGAGAGAGAACGAGTCAGAGAGAGAGAGAGGTGTTTTTACTTTTTAGTAAGCTCTGAAAATGCTCAGTGGAGGGGACAATGGAAGAAATGTGTGTATTTATAGCCAATTGAGTGTGGCTTCCTTAACAAGCCCGGCTCGACCCGTCTCAGTGCCAGCTCACTAATCTGCAGTACACGTAAACATCCACGTAGGACAGTAGAAGCTGACTGGACATAAAATCAAATATCCTAGCCGTTGGGAGTCGGGGGTCCTATCGGAACGGCTCACCATTCCGAATAGTCGCTGTTGGAAAAGGATTAATGTCAGATTACAGCCAATGAGATTTTCCCAAGTGGCCTTTTACAGCTGGGCATTGTACTGTCCAGTTGTCACTGCAGTAGCAGTTAAAAGGATCACTCTTTTGCCCGTACGCATTTTCGTTGCGAAAGTCTCGAGAGTATAGAAATTAGCTACTCGCTGTGTGAGAGGGGAGATGTTGAAATTATTGGAGGAGCTGCGAGTATCGGAAGCTTTTGCTTTATTTGCTTTGGATTTTGTTTTTTTTTACTTTGGTGAGTAAGTGCCAGCTGGAGTTGAATGGGAAGCACTCAATAGTTATTAAAGAGTGGGATTTAATTCCTGAAAGGGAACATTTCTACAACTAGTACTCAGTACTCACTCGGACACTCTATAGGAACCTCGAGATGTGTGCCGTTTTATTTTGAATTTTTTTCAGAATTTAATGCCGAAATGAAAGCTGTGTTTTTTAACAAAAGGTTTTTCAAAATTATTTTGGTGAGAATCGCTATTAATATTTCATTTTTTGTTATGTCCTTTCATTGTAGTACAGTACAATTTATTAGTATTTGACACAAGCAAAATAATCTATTTATGAAAAATTGATAATAAGATTTATAGTCAGTATGATAGTGTATTTTGGCCAAACGTAGGGATAAAATATAACGTATTTGCAAAAATTATATTTTTATGTTGCTACAGAATAAGCCGTGCTTTCAAAACGCAGGTACGTTTTAAAACGCTGAAATTCTCAACTTTTTTCTTATAACACACGTTTTAAAATATGAAAGAAAAAAAACAGCGTTTTAAAGCTATCTCAAACGCATTAATAATAAAACAGCTGCGTTTTAAAAAATCTGTGTTTTAAAACCGCAGGGTTTTTAAAACGCTCTGTTTTTAAAAAGCTTCGTTTTGAAAACGCTGCACAAAACGAGCTATTATAATCCTTTTACTCCCTCCGTTCTAGGCAAAGAGTCTATTTTTTACTTTTTTTTGTCAACTTAGTTAAAATTTGACCGATAATTTACATAGATTTATTTTTACAAAGTTATGAAGATTGTAATCTATAGTATTATTAATGTAATTTTTAGTTATGAATGTTTTACTAATTTGTTTCGAGCACTGTACCAGTGACATTGAAACCTGTGAAAGGATGATTATCGAAACAAAACATATTACATCTAGGTTCTTATACTATGTTTTTAGACATATCTTAGTCAAACCATTTACATCTAGGTTCTTATACTATGTTTTTAGACATATGTTAGTCAAACCATTTACATCTAGGTTCTTATACTATGTTTTTAGACATATGTTAGTCAAACCATTTACTCCTTCCGTCCCTAAATTATGGTCTTGTTTGACCTGATATTCGGATTAAAAAAAAATAATTTACTTGATTATTAATATTGGTATAGTGTGTAATTTTTTTTAATGTTCATATGTTTATGGCCCATAATTAAAATAGAAATAAAAAAGTAAGAGTAAAATGATAAAATTATTGTCCTAAATAAAAAACTTTCAAACAAAATAATTATTTTGGGACGGATAAAAAAAGAAAGAAAAACAATAATTTAGGGACGGAGGGAGTACATATTATATTGTAGCATCATTTAGTTAAAATTTGAAGTACTAACATTAATTCCAAGCTTCTAAAGAGGTAAATTTTAATCCCATATATCATAACAAGCGACAAAATCGACCTTACAAACATCAACCTCGTAAACCATGAAATCAAAAGTGACTAACCCCCAGTGGTTGCTCAACGATGGTTTCAATCAGGATGGAACCAATCACGGGAGTCCTAGCCACAACTATCACACCCTATACGGCAGATAATCCACGTCACATCATACTTGCATATGTTCCCTTTTTGACAAATAGTTTGAGTTGGTCACCACATTCACACCAACATGCAGAAAAACAGAGCAACTCTGAGATGATGCCCTGTATGTAAGCACCTTGAGCCTTCTTGATCCGTGTATTGTACTTTTCTCATCTCAAAACTCTTATACTCATTTGGTTTTCACCATTTCTAACTCTCACGCCAAAACTGTTTTACAGGAGTAAACATCCTACCCAATAAGCTTAGTCTTGTTTTGTAGGTGATAGCACAAGTTTGGAATCTTTCTCGGTATTGGTGACACGGGCAGATATTGGACTAGGGAGTAAAGAAAGGATCATACAAGGGCAGAGTTGCTCGCCACGGGCACGGTAATCAGTCAGAGCCATCACCTAGTAATCTCGGACCACGCATGATCGTGCCCGAGATCTCAGGCTATATATGAATCAGGGATTGATCTCAATCATGCCCAGCAGTTACTACCCCTCAATTAAAGGGATAGACATCCCACGAAATCAGCCCACTGATGACTCCATTCCATTATAAAAGTCAAGCAAGTCCATGGTCAAAGGTACATCCACTATTCACAAGCTAAAACTCTGTCAAATTAGCAAGCAAATTCTTACTCTCACGCTAGAGTGTTTTAGCAAGACAAGCCCTTGCATTCACCCTAGTGTGTGTTCTTTGTTATTTCAGGTTCTTAGTCAAGCCCAGATATTCAAACACTCTAGAGAATTGAAGAGAGTCTCTGCCCACAACATTTGTATAACATCAGTAGTGACATGTGCGACTCATAACAAACTTAACAAAGATACCCTCAGCAATACATTTTGGCATCATCACAAATAGAGAGTTGTTAATTGAAAAATGATTTACTCAACTCAAATTTGTAAATTATTTATAAAAAAAAATATTTATTAGGTGATTCATTTTCTTAAAATTAGACACCAAATGCTAAAATGTCAACAAATATCTACGCTACTTGAGCAAGTTTGTGTAATGTTTGAAATGAATTAGTTTGTTTAAATAAAATTTGACTCATTTTATTAAGAGCAAATATTGAATCATGCTTGGCCAAACCTTAACATGTGGGTTTATTTTTCACTCACTTCATCCTAAAATGTGGGTTTGGCCAAACCATAACATGATTCAAACCATAACATGATGTTCGGAAAAATAAATAAAAATAAATTAAGAATAATTATGTCGTTCATGTAAACTCTAATCAAAGATCATTCAATATGTTTTGAATTAAATATTGAAAGATAATTAGAAAAGTAATTTTGTTAGTCAATTTAATATGGGCAAGTAATTAAGGGTCCGTTTGGATACACCGAATTGGAATTGAATTAGAATCACAATTATAAAGAATTAAATTTCAACATATTCGAATTCAATGAAACTTCAATTCTATTGTTTGGCAAATCTGTGGAATTCCATTAGAATTAATTCATATTTTCAATTCTATTGTTTGGATAGTCAACTAGCTTCATGGAAATAAATTTGCCACTTCTATATACTTTTCCACTTGTATTCCATTTTCAAATAATAAGAAAATTGAACCAAACAACTTCAATGAAAATAAAAAATCTACACGATTTTATATTAAACCATTTTCTGAACAACTAAAGTTATTACTTTCAATAGATTTAAGCAATCATGAAACTAAAGCAACACTTAATACTAAATCATCCTTAAAACAGCTAAAGTTACTACATTTAATAAGTTTAAACAACCTTGAAAATAAAGAAACACTTAATACTAAACCATCCTCGGAACAATTAAAGTTATTACATTCAAGTTTAAGCAACAATGAAAATAAAGCAATATGTAATTTTAAGGAACTATGCAACATCACTACATAAGACCAAGTTGCATCAAAACATACTGTCTCTTCAACTCATTTGGAAGGCATACAAATGTTTCAAATTTCCTTTGATCTTTCACGAATGCATCAACTGCTTTCAAAAGCATGGTCTGATCTAAATCTTCCACTTTAGACATCTCTTCAAATACCATTTGTGCTGTAGCTTTAGGAGCTTCGGAGTTGATAAAGCGGTCAAGAGAATCCGCCATACGAGAGAGTACATCACGTAATGCTTAGGAACCACCATGCTTCCGCTTTTTGTTAGTTTACAGAAACTAAAAAATGGGTGGGTCACACGAGTTATTTTGGGAACTATCGTGCTTCAATTGCTCAAGGATTTGGTGAGATATATATCATATCAGTTATCATGCTGGTAACACACTGTGACAAGCTGCTATAACTTGGCGAAACACTGAAGGGTGATGAAAGAAAGGGAAAGCTGCCTTTGCAAAGAAAGGTTCAGTGTGACGAAAGAAAGGGAAAGCTGCCTTTGCAAAGAAAGGGAAAGCTGAATTTTGGGAAAGCTGAATTTTGGAAAAGCTTTATGCAACCATTATGTAGATTTTTCCTTGGTCAAAAAATATGTTACATTACATCAAGCTCAACCAACTTTTACCCCTAAACAATGAAGGCATGACAGACATCTTCCTTGAATGACTACTCAGTGTAGCAGTATACTGTCATAACATAACATAATCGAACCAAATTATACAAACAAAAAATAAAACCATAAAACTAAACAAATAGCCTACTTAATAAACTGGGTAAACTTCAAATCAAACCTGAAAAATAAATCCATCGGAATTCTAAGCAGTTTCACTGTCCGGTAAGCAAATTTATCCACAAATATCTTCAGAACATGGTGCAAACCGAGGTCTATCGACAAATTTGACTGGTAAGTTTCCCATGGCTACAAAAAATTATAAATGATTATGAGTTTAAGCAGAAAGGCAACAAAAAATGGACTATATTCAATCCAAATCGCAAATTATGACTTAAAAAGGAAATAGAAACTCAAACAACTACGCAAAATGAGAAACAAAAGGCACAACCAAACAAGTTTCAACTACAATGAAATCATACCTTATTAGCAGTCAAATCGAGAGATCAAGAGAGGTCTAGAGAGATCGAAAGATTGAGAGGTCGAAGGAGCCGAGAGAGAGATCAAGAGATCGAGGGATTGAGAGAGAGATCGAGAGATCGAGGGATCGAGGGATCTCGAGATCTCACCCAATCAAGAGAGAAGGGGGAGAGAGATCACAAAGCTCTAATCCATTGCAAGTAGCTACGAAGATGGGAAGATCGACCACTGAGAAGCCATGTGAGAAGTGTGGGTTGAAGACAGTGAGATAAAGTAGACGCGAGTTTTGCCAAAAAAATCTTCGGAAATGATTTTGCAATTATCTACTTTTCAGACGGAATTCATTTTATGGAATTGGACCTCATAATATTATGATTCAATTCATTTTACGGAATTCATTTTAGTATCCAAACAACAGAATTGAAATATTATACTCCAATTCCATTTCTATGCCATGGAATTGATGTATCTAAACATACCCTAGGAATAATTTTATCCAAACATATATCTGTTTAATATAATAATTGATAATATAGTGGATTAACAAAATTGTAGTGAAAATAGTCTTTCTCATATATATATATATATATATATATATATATATATATATATATACTTCGTTAGAGTAATATATATTGGGAGAATAGGTTACTTTGTCGTCGTACTACCATTCTTTTTTCAAGTTTGTCCCGAATTTTTTTTTTCGATTGAGTCCTCATAATACTTAAAATAGTTCAATATATGTCACCCTCCTTAACGGGCGTTAATTTTGCTAACGTAAGTGGATGAGGTGGAATGTTGACCCTTAAAGCTTCTCTAATGTTATCATTTAGTTTTTTCTATTTGACATGCTTAAATAAGAAGATATCTTTTATATGTGACAAATAATTTAAAAGATAGTGAGTCATCTTTCTAAATGTGCTATAATGCAAGACTTATTTTAGAACATTCTTTCAGAGGTAACATTGTTTTATAATTAATTATAAAAATTAAAAATTACTCCTACTGTAACTAATTGACGATAAATAAATAAAAATACAAATTGAAGGTAAATAACGTGGACGAAAAGACATCCTCTGGTGACACTCTAGAAGTAGATGAAAAGACATCCTCTAGGTTCTCTAAAAGTAGAGGATCACGTAGAGGATGTCTTCCCAACTAAATTGAACCTCATCCCCACCTCTTATTGTCACATCATCCATGCTCATCCCCAGTCCCCACAGAGGATCATGTAAATGATATATTTCTAACAAAATGAGACATCATCCCCACCTCTTATACCTAATCCCCGTAAAAAATTACGTAGATGATGTCTTCCTAACTAAATGAGATCTCATCCCCACCTCAGCATAAGAGGTTGGCATTGGAGAAATTTTTTTTTTTTTGGTGTTTAGCATTTTTTACATGATAGATGATTGTAATTGAGAGGCAAATCTTCAAACTAAATAAAATGATAAAAATGATAATTGTAAAGACTATTTTGCCCTTTAAATTGAGATATTTACATAAATTTGATTATTAAGTCCAACAGTTTAAAAAGATAAAAAACAATCAACCTATAAAAATTCTTTTTTCAATTAACAAGAAAAACAAGAAAAACATCTTTATTTCTTTCTCCTTTTCCAATTTCTATCATATAAAACATCTTATTCTGAAAACAAAAATACATCTAAATATAAACAAGGGTAAATTACACAAATGATCCTATACTTCTCGACTTTTTTTGGATTGGTCCCTAAACTAATTTTTACAAAAAAATTGTCCTTGTACTGATAAAGTAAAATGCAATTGGTCCTTCCGTCCAATTTTGTTAGTTTTTCGCCATTAAATGTCCAGGCGTGCTTCTCACGTGATTTTGCTTTAGGGTAAAATTGTTCACGCAATTTTTCTTTTAAATTGACAAAAATACCAATTATATTTTTTTTCTTTCAATACTTGATACAAGGGTATTGATGTAATTTACTAAATTAAATTTTTTACACTTTTCTCATCCACTCCAGAATCCCAGCCCCCTTCCTTTCCACCATGGCAGCCGCTACCACCACCACAATTGAAGACCAAACCATTAAACAAATCATCACCAATTCCTCCCATTTTCTTAAAATCAAATCCAATTCATCCACTCTCTCTCTAGAAAAAGGCACACTGGAGTTTGATTCAACCAATTGATTAACAGATCCATTTTACGAGTGAGCACTAATTAATTCAAAGAATGAATTTCTTCAACAAACCCACTTGAACAAACCCAAATAGTAATTTTTTTTATAAATCAGTTGAACAAACCCATTAGATGAATAGAGAGAGGGAGAGAGAGAGAGAGAAAATGTTTTTGATTTGTGCCTGGTGGGAAAACGATAGGCGACGAGACGACAGCAGCGAACGGGCTGGGATAAGGCGCAAACGGAGGAAGGTAGACAGAATCTTTTAGGGTGTTGTTCTTGCTTTGTGAAGGTAGAGAGATTTAGAGATTTTGATTACTAGGAAACGGGCGGTCTTGATGGAGGAAGCGATGACTTTTTAGATAGACAAACGGGTGAGGTGAGTACCGTGGGAGTAGAGGTGTTCTGTGTAGTCTCCGGCAATGAGGACGGAACGGGAGATGTTTGCGTCAGTTTGGTCGGTGTTGAGGGAGATAGTTTGCAACCGGTCGAAGACGAAGGGCAAAGGGGCGGCGTCGCATCTGGTGGTGGAGATGGAGAGGAAGAAGTCCTCGATGACGAGCTTTTAGGGAGGGGACCACTTGCCGTGCTAAATGATGTAAATGTTGAAAAATATAATTTTGGGTGGGTTTAGTATTGGATAAATTATACAAATGGTCCCTGTACTATATACAAATAAATAACTAATTTACCCTTGAAAAATCACGTGCACATGATTTCATTTATAGAATAAAAATTGATGACAATGAACTGAAGGACCAATTGCGTCAAAAAATTAAGTTTAAAGATCACTGGCATGGGGGATTAGGACCCATCGCAAAAAAAAAAAGTCGAAAAGTATAAGTAACCATTTGTGTAATTTACCCTATAAACAAATAATGGTATACAGCACCTTTCAAAAAAATAATAAAAATTTAATGGCATACAGCAATATTCACAAGCCATATCAATTGCAGTCACCCCCAACCTCCTTTCTCTTTCTAAACCTGGGGTTTAGACCTTCGAGACCTCACCATCAATGGCGTAAAGCAATACCCATCTCCTTGACTGATCGAAATTTTCATAAAATTTGGGAAACTCCCATAATAATCAATTCAAACCCATCATTTTTTTCATCAAAAATCTAACCTTCGAGTTAATCATCAAGAAACCCGACGTATGTAATTGAATTCCGCGGCCTGCTGCTGTAGTTAGAAACCCCAAAACGTTACACCCTCTTAAATCCCGACCACCACTCTCTAAATCAGTCGCCGCCTTCCACATCCCTCCGCGCTTCTAAATGAAGACCAGTCATATTTTCTTTGTCAATTTGTGTTTGGAGTGAATCGAGCCGCTTGAGTTATTCCCAGTCTACTCTGGCCCGCTTCACCCTTTTGGGTGTCTTTTTTGTACGTTAAGAAGCCATGGATCATGGATGCTAAGTGCCAACAAGGCAAGTGAGAAGCGGTGGCAGTGGCGGAGGCGAAGGCAAACTGACGGTGACGGCGCTGGGCTATAAAGCGAGAGATGAGAGAGGAAGAGTGGATTGGGAGAATGTTGACCGTATGTTTGTGCGGAGGATTTGGTGAGAAAAATATTTTGATAAAAGTACAGTTCACTTAAAGCTATGTGAGAGAGTATTATGTTAGTAATTGTTTTATGTGAAATTTTTATTTATGAAATAGAAATGTAAATGAACCTTATTAATTTGATATTAGTGGTTACAAATTGAGAGAAACTAAAAAATAAAAAAATTCAAACACTTTTTTTTTAAAACTTGTAGTACTAACAGGAACACTTATTATGGGAGAGAGAGTAATACTTATCATTCGTTCCCAAGTTTAATGTCAAGTCAATAGGCATAATTTTAAGAAGATATGTAAAATTTTGGAGTACCACGGGACATGAGTACATTGCACACTAAGATCAATAACAATACACTGTAAAGTTAAAGTAGTGCTCCTTTTATTTTAAGTAAAGAGTTTATTTTTGATTTTTTTGGGTCACATTAGTTAAATTTTGATCAATAATTTACATAAATTTAGTTATTTTTACAAAGTTATAAAAGTTGTAATCCATAGTATTTTTAAGGTAGTTTTTAATTAATGAAATTGTATTCTCTAAAATACATGTAAAATATGTAAAATTTTAATTTGATTTAGTCACATATTAATTTTTTTAAAAAAAAGTAAACTTTTTACTTAAAATGGAAGGAGTATAAAATTAACCATTGGTTTAAATTACTTTGTCACTTTAGTGTTCAGTTATTAACCATGTTGTATCACGTAAGTATTTCACGTGATATCCGATCTCATTGTATATTTTTCCCGAGTAATTTTTATTTTAATGTTTTTCGTAAACATATTATGTAATGCTTTAAAATCATTAAATACTCTCTCAAATAATTCTTAAACATCATATATATTATCATCAAAATATATTTTATAGTATATTATTAATTATATTTTTTAATTTTTATATTTTATTTACTAAAAATATTTATTAGGGACGGAGAAGTAGTAAATGTTTAATAGGTGAGTGGGGCGAGGGGGGCGTGGGGGTTGGTTTGGGTTGTGTAGGGATGCTTTAATGTAAAGAGAGGTGAATGAGGTTCACGAGGGCATGGGGATGTGTCATATGATATGGAGGACAGCTTATGATTACCAATGACTCTCAGCTCTAAACATGCCCTCCATATCTACAATCATGGATCTAGTACCTATAGTTTAGAGGAGTAACTAGTACTATGTTGACCTAGGATTCTTTTTTTAGTTTTAATTATTTATTGATAAAGATTGAACAATTTTAATAAATTTATAACTATTTTTATAATTATTATTATAATTAAGTTTTATAAAAGATAAAATTGTCTTTATTTAAAATATTTTTGCCTTTCATCAAATTTAATTGTAGTAATAGTTATAAAAAAATGTTATAAATCTAGCATTTTTCAAGATCGAATATCTTAGGCGACTTCAATAGCATCATCTCATATAGTTCTTCCTTGTTAAAAAATAAATTATTCAATCTGATTGACTATACACACATATAAAAAAATTAATTAATTTTATTATAAATATTGATATATAATTTTTTTTTAAGTTCATGTACAAGTGAGATTCAGCATTAAAATAGCCAAAAAAATAATGATAAAATTATTTACTAATAAGAAAATATTAAAAAGTGGAAACTTTTTATTAGAACGAGCAAAAAAAAAAGATGTTGGATTCTTTTTTAGGAATGTGGCAAGTACTATTTTAAGAAATGATACTACTTCCTCCGTCCCTAAAACAATAATCTCATTTTTCTCTTTAATTTGTCCTAAGAAAATATTTTTGAATGACCTCAGCCTTCAGCTGGACACGTGGCAGACATTGCGGCTTCATAGGCTCCAGCTGGGCAAGCGCCGAGGTGACATACGCCCACCTCAAACATGACGACCTGGGAATCACAATACGATAGGTTGCCGACCTCACTAGTATACTCTCCTAGAACGCTGACACAGGGACCTACGGTGCGACCCGGGGACATCCCAGGTCGACCTCATCAACATCAAGCGACCTGAGTACATATCAGGGCGACCTTGATTACATCGAGCGAACTGGGTACATACCAGGTCGACCTCGGCATAACCTCCCTCAGCTCGGCAAAACAGAGTCCATTATGGAAATTGTGTCTCAAACTGGGAAGAGTCCTGCTACAACTCTACATATCAGTCCTAAGCAGACAAGGGAACATAATTCGAAGGACATGGGGATTAATCATATCTCTCCCACTCCGAAACTAACTAGGATTATGGCCAATCTCCCTATAAATAAGCACCCACATAGGCCTCATAAGGTACATGCACATTACTTGCTTATATATTTTCTTAGCTTTACCTCTCACACGAAGTATTGCTGATTCTCACGCCTGAGGGTTATTGCTGGGACAACCCAGCACCCCTTACGGTGTTCTTTGTTGATCACAGGTTCGAAACTACTTGCATTTCAAGGACACTCCCTGTAACACAAAGCCGGAATCTTACTAGACTACACACGTGGACCAGACACGTTCACACAATCTTTTTGGCGTGATAAGTTTGGTTCCGTTGCCGGGACCTTAGAAGTTTTTCTGTGATCAAATATGGCAACCTCCAAGCAAGTTTCCAAGCCTGCAACAACAACACCAGGCATGCCTGCTGCCGCTCCGCCCACAGGCAATCCCCCTGAGCAAGCTGAGAAGGAGTCACCCGCGGTGCCCTCGTCAGGTCTTTCTCTTCACCAAAACACCCGAGCCCGAAAATTAGCTCGGGCAATGAGGAAGAAGGCGATGGGTAAACGGCCGACCCAGCCCGCTAAAGGACCATCTAGGTCAATTCAGGAGGGACAGATGGCAAGCCCAACTTCCTCGAGCAACGAAGTCTCTGGAGACAGGGACAACCTCGTCATGGTTGGAGAAGGGTCACCTCGCACAGAACAAGAAATTGACCTAGCCGAGCAGGTGTATATAAGGAGGGAGAAGGCCTTCCTAGCAAGACAGAGAGAGCTGAAAATACGCGAATACGAGCTATCCCGCAAGCTAGCGGCCCAGGCACCTCATCTACCTATCCCGAGCTCTCATCCTCCTCGATACGACCACCACGATGATCGACCTGGCAGGACCGAGCCTAGGAGTCAGCAGGCTGATAGTCACCATGGGGGGTCTAAGCCAGACGCTCCCAGAGGAAGTGCTAAAAGCCAACTGGGACAAAGGGTGGAGGCACATCAGAAACCCAGCGTCAAATATCGACTGGGAACCCCAGATAGGGAGCGACCTAGGGGAAGTGTGTACTCAAGAATGGGAGCCAGAGCTCGAGAGCCCAGTCCGCACTAGTCTTACAGATCCTACCGAGTTGAACATGACGAGGAGCGATCACGCAGGCCGGAGGAAGCTCGCAGCTACAAGTCGAAACGCAAGTCCATCCAGCACAGTACCTCCAGCAGTGATGCATCCTCACACAAATACTCTAAGATCGACGACCACGACCGCCGATCTAAAAGGAGGGGGAGGAGCAGCAACACTCGGAAGATCAACAACGCTCCCAAAGGAAGTCTATTTTCTACATCAATGCTGGTCACTTTCCCTTAAATACTGATCAATGCAAATAACGGTGGCCATAAATGAATTTATTCCCGCCTATCTCGAGCTGACATCTGGCAGACCCACTTGCCTCAAACCAATATTCCTCCGGTATAAATACGAGGTGATTACCTTCATCTATAGGCTAAGTTCCAAAAAATAACTCTTAATTACCAAATCTCCAAGAGCTTTCAATGCATTTACTCCCAAGAGAGTAGCCTGATTTCTTACCGGAGACCATAATTCTTACCACATACACTGACTCTTTCACCAGAGGGCTTTAGTTGGACCACGCCCAACTCCCTAACGGTGCTCTTTTTAACATCTCAGGTATCTACCGGAGGACAAGTTCCCTTTATACTTATGTCTATTGAGAGCTGAGGCATCCTACCATTCAATTAGCTACATACGTAGATTTGACACGATCCCCTGAACAATTTTTGGCGTGATCAGTAACGAAATAAACATTCCGAGCATACACATTATAGGCACTTATGCGCAATTATGTTATTTGAAGTGAATGTTTGGATTTCATGCATTATGAATAAGAAGTTATAGAATGGATTCATGCAAATCTTTCTAACAGTGTAAGGTAAAAGATAGTCGTTTAAAATGTGTATAAAAACTCACAATAAAAAATTAAAGAAGTTATTTAAAATATGTATAATAACTCGTATATAAATAATTGTCAAACGGTACTAAGAGCAAAAACAATGGTCAAAAGCTTAGAGCATCTCCAGTGGATAAACCTTTTAAAGGTTTATTCACCATGCCACGTCATCATTTTGTAAACTTTTTATTTATAAACCTATTCCTCACTATAGATAAAGCTTTATTGCATGGACCTACTATTAAAATATTTTATTCTTTAACAATATACATATAAATGTAATTACTTTATTTTCAAAAGTAAATATATTATTTTAAAAATAATAGTTAATTTTTAGAAAAATAATATTATGTCTACCAAATATTTCATTTATTATATTTTTATTTTTTAAAAATATTTTATTATTATAATAGTATCTATTAAAAATTAAAATACTAAGACAATAATATAGACTTCAAACTAAAACAAAATAATAATAATAATAACAAAAACTAAAAGCCAGCACATTAGCCATGGACCGGTTTATAAACATGAAGCGGTTGAAGCCATCAACCTTTGTCTTGGATTGTCACAATAACATCAATCTATTGATAAAGCTTTTTCCATAATTTTAAACCTCCCATTGGAGGTGCTCTTATGGGAAGAAAATAAAGTGTCAGTCCAAACACCTTGCGACACATGAAAAGGGGAGGTGTCAGGCGCTTTATTATTATATTTATCCTCTTGTCCGACTCAAAATAACGTCGTTTTGTTCCTTTTAATGCTAAAATGATGCCGTTTTATTTTCTTAGATTTTGATAAGTTGCAGGAGTTTAAGATGCTACCCAAAACGATTTTGTCCATTTAAACAATCACTATGCGAACACCATTGTTTGTCTTGCTCTCCCTTTGCCTCCAAAACCACGGTTGTTAATGCTCAAAGAAGTACTGTAATGTAATTAAGAAAATAAATAAAGTGGTAATAACTACAGTAGTTTTAAAATAACATTCCAAATAAAAATAGGAACTGTTATATGGGGAGTATATTGATTTTTATTATTTGAAGTATGGGAATAAATAGTTGATTGGTTTTCAAAGACGGAGTAACGTCAAAGGGAATGTCAAATCAGAAATGACAGCCTACTCCTTTCATCCTATCCCTATCCTGTGGAAATTACTTGTCTTCCAAGTCTCTGTTTTCTGACGACTGACTGCCTCAGTACTGAGTAGAGCGAGCCCTGAATAATTGGTGTGGTCACATCCTGTCTTTTACTGATCAACTAAACTACAAATACTCGGCTCAGATGAATTTGCTGCTTTACTCCCATCCCATCCCCGTGCCGACGACGATATTTCCATCCATTTTCTGACTAGTGATGGCAATGAGTGAAGGCCCTCTTTTGCACTGTCCAAGATATTTATCTCTATATTCTTCCTCCTTCCTTTCAAAACAAATAAGTGCTGCATTTCTTATTAATTTTTTTATATTTAAAAGACTTAAGTTCATTTCATGAATTGTTAATGAAATTTTATAGGAGTGTAATGTTTACAAGCTATATCCTGGAAGAGAGCTTAGAGCATCTACAATGATAACTCTCAATATAAATTTTTAAATACCTTTCAATTTTACTTTTTTAACACTCTAAAAATAAATTCACTTCAACAAACACTCTCTATATAACCCTCTAAAAATTAAATATCTATCATCTCAACTAACAAACATAACTATCATTCTATTTTCTCTCTTTTATATTTCTATTTTCCTTCCACAATTAAAATAAAATATTTTATATTTTAAATATATATATTCTATAAAAAATACTCCATCTGTCTCTAAATTATTGTCTTGTTTAATCAAACATGAATTAAAAAAAATAATTAACTTGATTATTAATATTGGTATAGTGTGTAATTTTTTTAATGCTCATGTCTATGTGGCCTATAATTAAAGTATGGAGAAAAAGTAAGGGTAAAATGATAAAAGTGATATACTAAAAAGAAAAGTTTCAAACAAAATAATTATTTTGGGATGGACAAAAAAAGAAAGAAAGACAATAATTTTAGAATTTGTAGTTACTATTTGTAACACCCCGACCCTACTTCCTTCCTGGTTAACTCATAATCATTTCTTATCAACCTTAAAACCCTCGGAGAGTGAGGTGTCATGCTTGTTAAGCGTGACATGTTGAGTCGAGAACCGTATTTGACTGGCGTTTAACTCGTGGTGAGTTGCGCTTTGTTCCTTTCTTCATTTAAGACTATTCTCGACCTTGATTAACATTCGTGTACGATGTTCATTTTTCCCCGTCCCATTGACCTAATATTGGTTTAGACTCCTTCACGATGGATGATCACGTTGATCTTGTCGTTAACTCGCACACCGAGTCATTTTGAGTGTTTCGTATGGCCCGATTGGTACTCAAACCTTTATATGGTTATTGCGTGAATGTTACGTTGAACTTCTAGCGTTGTTTTCGGACCTTTCGGGAACCTTTCTCGAGTATTTCGACCTTCCCAAAGACTTAGAATCACTTCGGGATCATTTAGGACCATTTCGGGGTGTTTGGAGCATTTTCGGAGAGTTCGGAGAAGCTGGACACAAAGCGATCGCCCTGGAGAAGACAAAGCGATCGCCCTGAGTCCAGAAGACAAAGCGATCGCCCTGTTTAAGGCAGAGCGATCGCCCTGCCCCGTCCCTGTTCGTCCGGTTTCGTATTTTCTCGGTTTTTCGTGTTTTTAAGTGGTTTAAAATGCTCAAACAAGCCCGGGATTGGACCAAATACTTACCCATGGTATTAATAATAAAACCCAACTCTATTTTCTCCCTCATTCTCACCCCCAAACCAGAAAATAGAGAGAGAGAGCCTAGAGAGAGAAAGGAGAGAGAGAAGAGGAAGAATTCGCGATATCTCGTTCGTTCGGAGTCGAAATTGCGAGCCGTCTTCGCCGGAGCGTAGCTAGCGACGAGGGGAACGTTTCCAACCGAATGGATCGTCCGATCTGTTGAGGAATCACCACCTCATCTCATCTCCCACGTTTTAGAGAGAGAAAGTGAAGTTTTGAGAGAGAGAAAGTTCGATTCAAGCTTGGTTCGAGTTTGGGAACGTCGATTGGACTCCGTAGCGGCGTAGAGGTCGTGGAAGAGTACATTTCCACCCGAAGCCCTTGGATTCGTGGAGGATTTGCGTTGCGTGGTAAGTTACTAATCTCCTTCTTAGATTTTGAGCATCGTAGAGTAGTATCGCGATGTTTACGTGTTATCTATGTGCATATGAACTCCCTACATGCTATACTTGTGCAATGTGATACTCTAGCATGTTAAATGACGTGTATAGATGAATTGTGGTTGATTTGTGGTCTCCGAATACTAGAGACTTGTGGAGTTCATTGTGTACCCGTTGTTGCTATTATTATGACGATTGTTGTCTTCGAGTAGTAGAGACTCCTCGAGATTGGGTTGTGATTATTGTTGTTGTTTCCCGAGTTACAGACTCGTGGGTTTACGTTATAGTTGGGTTCCGGCATTATAGTCGCCGATGACTTGATTTAGTTCTATTGAGCATGTGTAGTCCTTTGAGATTTTTATCGTTAGAACTCTCACGATGACTCGTGAGATTTATATGGGTAACATATACCCCGAATGTTGATTATTTTGGTTGACACCGTTAACTAAGGTTAATGTTATGGTTCATCCGAGGTTTAGTTATTGATGACCAACTCTAGCGGCGTTGTATAAGACGTAAAGATTATACGTCGCGTAATGTGGTAATGTGTAGTATAAACCTATATTGGTTGTATTGTAGTCTCCTACGGTGTAGGATGACGAATTATTGATATCATGACCCGATGGAACTCGACTTGGGTTGACTTGGTCAAACATTACCGACTATGGTGTGCGGTGAATCGTTGACTTAACCTTACGCCTTAGCAAGGGATTAATTATCCACGTTGGTCTCCCCTTAAGTGTTATCGTCTAGTGATGCCCATAGTACGCGACATTTCATATGAGACGAACAGTCTCAATCATCGGATCTCGAGTTAGTTATATTCTAGGTAGTATGACACGCCTTGGGCATCGTTCCATTTCGGGCGATGTGATTTGTAGGGAGTCGTAATATATCTAATATACGACGGAAATGAGGTAGATTATATACATACATGAGATGGAGTGTATTGTGACCGTAGAATGCCGTAGAGGTCTTAAGTTGTACGTGTTAGTAGCGTATCGAATTATGATTGTAAGTACAAGTAGGCTTACATATGTGATGATTGTTAAGTCTAGCAATGACAGACTAAAGTGATTTGGTGTATTTGTGGTTGTTCTAGTAAGCAATAGGACAATCATCCTACTTTGATGATTGATTGTGTGTTTAGTATTTACAAGCACATTATATTGATTTAGTATGTGATTCAATAGAACACATTATGGTTTGATTTCTTTGGGTTGTGATTCAGTAGAACACATCACGTTTTGGTTTATTAAGTTGTGATTCAATAGAACACACTTAGATTAGTTTGGCATAAGTAAACATCTACTTGTGCATTGCATCGAGTCCAGCTGGCATATGTGCATTGGAGGTGTATTGACGCTCGGTTATTGCGGGAGCAGGGGCTTCGTAATAGCCGAAGGCCAATACTTGGCCTCGCCCTACCGTTGGCCACGGTAGGGGTTTTCTCTAGTCCCACGTTGAACGGAATAAACGGCGTGCATTGTCGACATTGTTTTGTATGCATTGGGATACGGACACCGGTCCCTTGTGATACCTATAAGTGGCTAGAGCCGTATTGTCTCGGGTCGTAGGGGATCGAGCGATACGTCGACGTGGATACAGAAAATGGTCCACCACGGGTACTTGTAGATCGTGCTTGACGCGATCGGGTACATTTATCGTTGGGTACTTGTAGATCGTGCTTGACGCGATCGGGTACATATATTTTCTTGGGATACGAGCACCGGTCCTCGTGATTTGTGTACGGCGGCAGACAATCATCTATCTACATTTTATGTTCGGTATTGAGAGATGTGTCCAGCATCGACGGCACAGTTATTTATTATGGCTTTCTGGAGCAGTGGCGCAGGAATCTATTGTTATTATTATCTTGTGGGATAGCAGCAGAGGCATCCTTTACAGTTCCGTGGAGCGGCAGTATGATCGTTTACTACGGCTTCATGGAGCGATAAGGTCGGAAGTGTTTCAAGGGATTTCGGAGGTGTACCTCGAATCCACCGTATCCACCTTTATGTGTTCATTTACATTTTATGTGCTTCCTATATGAACGAATGTTGGTCGTGGTCTCCAACCAGTGCATGACGGTTGGCGGCTACTGAGCCTCTCGTGAGTATAGGGTTGGTTGTCTTATGTGCTACAACTGTTTATTTTCTGTTATCCTTATGTGCATAATGCCATGCCATATTGTTTCATTAGTAGCTTACTGGGTCATTCGACTCATCCCTTCCATATTTGTTTTCCTTAGTTGCAGGATATGTTTCGGCGCAGTGAGGCCCTAGTTCGAAGATCCTCTAGTTGTATTTAGTTAGTATTTTATATTTATTTTATGTACTTGTGAGGTCGTGGGTTAAACTGAGTTATGTAAACTTAGTATGTCGGGTAGAGATTCTTGTATTTTCTATTCTTGTATTTGGTGCCGACTTGTGGAGTCGTGCCGGTTGTATAACTTTTATAATTCCAGTTTTCTTAGTTGTTGTGGCCGTGTGCCCGTTGGTATTTTACTTATGGTCTTCCCGAGTGAGTGTCTCGTGGTGTTTTAAATGTTGTTGTTCTCCGGCGCTTGTTTAGCCGTGGAGGTTATTATTATATGTTGGGATTCTTGTTATTTGAGCTTTGAGACTTAAGTTCATTTGTTATTCCGCTGCCTTGTTTTAAGTTTTCCGCTGCATTGGTTTAGTTTCGAGCTTTTGTGGCTCGTTTTATTTAGCCTTTCTTCGGTTTGGCGCTCCGAGTTGGGGTTCAACATCGAATCTCGGACTCGGGTCGTCACACTATTCCTTCTAAACCACTCTCTATATTTAGAGAGTGATTTAACTTATTTTAGGGATAGAGAGTTAATAAAGGGAGCCATTGTAGGAGTAGAAGTGTTAAAAATCTCTAAAATTAGTTTTGGAGAGTTGGTAAAATACTACCATTGTGGATGCTCTTAATCATCATCTTCAAATCCAAGTGTTTACGGTTTTTTTTAAATAATGTTTTGATGATAAAAATATTAATGCCTAAAATACGTGGGTTGAAATTGAATAAGTGAGTTTGTCCCAGTTCGATTCAAAGTCCGGACTAGTGGACTCGAGTATAAGTGCAACCTGCGAACACAAATATCGGACCAAATCAAGTCTCCTAGACTAGCCCATGTTGTGCTATTTATTTTTGTTTTTTCTAACAATTTTTTGCTATTTATTTTTGGTACATTTAAAAAAAAAAAGTGCATGCACCTGGATCAGGCCCATGTCCTCTTCAACATGCGCACGATGCACCTGGACCAGGCCCGTGTCCTCTTCAACATGCGCACGGCCCATGTGCATGTCCTCTTCGAAATACGCTTGATCCAGACACATGTATCTTTTTTTTTATCAATAATAATGATAAAGTAATGGTTCAATTTCCTCAACAGAAAATCTATATTACAGTATAGATGGAGTCTCACGTGTGCAATTGACTCAAGTTAATTACAGATCAGGATCGGTTACGATTTAATCTCAAAGTAATGTGTGAAGATATAAAATTATACAACAATTCCCTCAAATCTTTCGGTTCAACCGTCAAGTCTTAACAATACCATTATTATCCTTAATTTTATTTATATATCAGGTAGTAATTGTTATTAGTGTATCAAAACTTGACTTTGAATTTCGGAAAGAAAAAAAAGAGTACTTTCACTAATTATTAGAAAATAAGAGTATCGTAACTAAAATTTCTTTTAAGAAAAATTACATTAAATATTCTTGATTGTTATTTTTTGATTTACATATTAGCCCTCTAAAAAAAAATCTTGATCCATCACTAAACAGGATTCCTATATCAGTTGTACATTACTACTTTGTGTCTCAATTGAAAAGGTACAATATTGTACGAATTAGAAAAATGTTGAATAATCATCTTGACTTACTGAAAATTTTTTTTTTGCAATTTTACCCACCATAGTTATATAAATTTTTTGACTTTACTCCATTTTTTTTTTAATTATGATTGACTCGGATACTCCTATATTTCAAAAAGATTGTCGTTTTAAAGTTATGCGCACGTATTAAGAAATTTTGTATGTTGACAAACATACCCTTATTAAACATCTTTATTTTTTTTTTTCTACTCACACACACACACACACATGCATGCACAGAAGCGCCTAGGAGATAAATCCTAGGGAGAGAAAGCCTTCCCTCTAACTCCTGGGGGGATCGAACCCATGACCTCCAGATTGGAAGCCATGAGCTCAAGCCAACAGGCCAAATCCCCATGTGCAACATCTTTAATTTTTGTACCTAGTAGTAGTTGAAAAGATAAATTAGAAGGAAATAATCATTGGAAAAAGATAAAGTATTTAATGAAGAGATGATTAATTGTTTGACCTTGTGAGAAGATAAGGGTAAATTAGGCAATGCATTAGAAACCTAAAACGACAATCATTTTGAAACAAATTTTTAGAATTAAAACGACAAACATTTTGAAACAGAACGAGTAACATTTACTCCCTCAGTTTCAAAAAGATTATCGTTTTAAAGTTGTGCACACGTATTAAGAAATTTTGTAGGTTGACAAATATATTCTTATTAAATATCTTTAATTTTTGTACTAGGAGTAGTTGAAAAAATAAATTAGAAGGAGATAACCATTAGAAAAAGATAAAATATTTAATGAAGAGATGATTAATTATTGAAATTTGTGAGAATACAAGGGTAAATCAGACAAAACATACATTAAAAACTTAAAATGACAATCTTTTTTAAACAAATTTTTAAAGCTAAAATGATAAACATTTTAAAACAAAGGGAGTATATATTTCTTAATTAATAAACGTTTTAAACCTGAACTCTTAATGAATGAAATATTAAATTATAAAATAATTTTGAGAATCAAAATATAATTTTGACAAACTAAATACGAGTGTACACACACAAACTAAATATGATAAATATGAGTGTATATAATTTTGAGGAGAATGGAGGAGGGTGACGGCTGTTTAGATTGGAACACAAAGACGCCAGTAATTTCATGGGGGAATCTTTACACACACATACTTCACCCCCCGCTACTCGGAATAGATAAAAAAAAAACATTGTACGCACATAAATAGATTTGGGAGATGTTCTTTTCGATGAGTCACGTGCCAAACAAGCCATTGACAATTCTTTATTTTTAATAAAATATTCACTCCGTCCCGAATAAATATTCTTACTTTTTATTTTAAAATGTTCCAATTTTGATCCGAATCCAATCCGTGTCCGATGTTATTTTTAGGATATGGATTGAAATTTTCAATCCAATTATCCAATTGTGATCCGAATCCGATAACCCGATAGCTTAGCAAATTGAATTTAGATTAAGGGTGTTCTTATCCAGTAACAACCCAATCTGATCCGATATAAAAACTAGTAATATTATACATATAAAAGTTATTTATGCTAAGCTTTTAGTCATTCATAATTACTATTTTAATTAAATATAAATTTTTTTGTGCACTATAATATCTTACTAACATTGTCGTTTATGTTTATCTAAGTTGGAAACATATTTTTTTTTATGTTTGTTTGACCTTTGAACAAATAAAAGATACCTTAAAATTATTTTTATTCAATATTTATGAGGATCGAATAAAATCCGAATTCAAAAATTTAGGATATGGATTGAGCTTTAAAATATTCGAGAGATAATCCGATTCGATTCGAATCCGATAATTTCTTGACAAATCGAATTTGGATTTGGCATATCCGATTCGAATCTGATCCATTGACTGGCCGAGTCCCAACTAATGTTCCTAAAACCTTTTAATTTACCAATTCTCTACTATTTTTCCTAATATACCCTTAAAGCTTCATTTAATATAACACATTCTAAAAAAACTCAATTATTTAGAATAGTTAAACTCAATTAATGTTTATAAATATCATTATTAAAATATATTTTACAACACATTAATAATTATATTTCTTAATTCTTTTATTTTATCAATTAAAAATATTTATTTAGAACGAATAAAGTATTAATTACTGGAGTACTACAAGTTTGACTAAACATATTTTAAATATGATGATTCTAAATGTCATGGACTCCTATTACTTAGGGCGTCCACAATGGGAGCCCTCCCACTGTCTCTAAAAATAATTTTAGAAATTTTTAAAAAATTTTACTTTTTTAATTCTACAGTGGTCCTCTAGTCCACCCTCTATTTATAAAATCAATTAAATCACCCTCTAAACATAGAGTGAATTTTAACATGAATAGTGACTCAAATCCTCTACATTTTCTTTACTTTATTTGAGCATAATATACTTTTGTTTAATATTTTAGAATAAAAATTATTAAAATATACTCTCTCGGTCCCAAAAAATTTTTTTTCCATTCCTAAATAATTGTCATATTTAAAACTTTCTTTTTTAGAAGATTATTTTTACCATTTTACCCCTTACTTTTCACTCTACTTTAATTATGCGCCATATACACATGCGCATTAAAAGAAACTACACATTATACCAATATTAATAATCAAGTCAATTATTTTTTATTAATCCGTGTGCCGAGTCAAACAAGACAATAATTTAGGGACGGAGAGAGTACAATGTGAAAATATTTTATTTTAATTGTGGTGAAAAAATATAAATAAAAGAGAAAAAATATAATGGTTTGTTAGTTGAGATGAGAGATATTTAATTTATAGAGGGTTATATAGAGAATGCTTATTGGAGTGAATTTATTTTTAGAGTGTTGAAAAAGTGAAATTTGAACGGAAAATAAGGTGTTTAGAGTGTGATATAGGGAGGTATTGTTGTGGTTGCTCTTATCTACCGTTAACAAGACTTACAGGATACTCGTTAAAAACTACTCCCTCCGTTCTTAAATTATTGTTTTTTTTTTCTCGTCTTAAAATAATTATTTTATTTTTAAAATTTTCTTTTTAAAATAATATTTTTATCATTTTAATTTTACTTTTTTAATCTACTTTAATTATGAGCCACTGCACATAAATTTTAAAAAAAATTACACACTATACCAATATTAATAATCAAATTAATTATTTTTTATTAACCCGTGTATTGAGTCAAATAAGACAATAATTTAGGATCGGATGGAGTAAAACTAAAACTAAACATAATCTTATATACATAATTTTTTATTCTAACAAGTCCATATATACATATTTTTTATTCTAATCATAATCTTATATATATATATATATATATATATCAATTTTGTTAAATTTATAACTATTTCTACAATTATTGTTACAACTAATCTTTAATGAAGAATAAAGTTGTCTTTCTCTAAAATATATTTATCTTTTATCAAGGCTTAACTATAGCAATAATTATACTCCCTCCGTTTCAGGCAAAGAGTTCACTTTCCTTTTATAGAAGTCAACATAAGATTAAATCAAATAAAAAATTTACATACTTTACTTATATTTAAAAAAATACAATTTCATTAATTAAAAACTATCTTAATAATATTATGGATTACAATTTTAATAACTTTGTAAAAATCACTAGATTTATGTTAATTATTGGTCAAACTTTAGCTTAGTTGACCAAAAAAAGTCAAAAGTTGACTCTTTATCTAGAACGGAGGGAGTAGTTAAAAGAATTATAAACCTAATATTTTTCATTATATATTGTGTGTATTAAGTAAAAGTTTCGTGCTTTAATTTGATAAAAGAAACAACATCGAGACTCCTTGTGCAAGAAGAATGCTTTAAATTGAAACTTGAAATCGTGTAGTTCAGTGTAGGTTGTCAATGGATCGGATTTAAGTCGGATATGTCAAATTTAAATTTAATTTTTTAAGAAATTATTGAATTCGGATCGAATTGAATTATCTCTCGAATATTCAAAGCTCAATCAATATCCTAAATTTTTGAATTCGGATCGGATTCAGATTTTTTTCGGTTTTTATTCGACACTCATAAAATATTAAATAAAAATAATATCAAGGTATCTTTTATTCATTCAAAGGTCAAACAGACATGAAAAAATTATGTTTCACAAATATAAATGATAATGTTAGTAAGATCTTATAGTGCACAGAAGAAGTTATATTTAGTTGAAATAGTAATTATGTATAACTAAAAGCTCAGCATAAGTAATTTTTATATGTATATTATATTACTATTACTATATTTTTATATCGAATTGGATCGGATTGTTAACAAATCGGAACACCTTTAAGCCAAATTCAATTTGTTAAGCTATCAAATTATTAGATTCGAATCACAATCGAATAATCGGATTGAAAAACTCAATCCATATCCTAAAAATAACATCGAACTCCAATCAAATTTGGAACAAAATCTGATCAATTGACTGCCTTAGTTCAACGTTCCCTTAGTTCCCACGAACTTCCATATCCCATAGCAAATACCGCTATAAGAGCTTGTATACATCGTGTCCCAATATTTCTTTCTTAAGTACATTACCAGATATCAATGCACTTTTTAAATAGCAACCACTCCATCCCTCTCAAAACTAAAATAATAATAATAATAAAATTTTAATTTTAATTTTAATTTGTTCTTCCCCTCCCCCCCCACAAAAAAAAAAAAAAAAAGTACTCCAACACTTCTAAAATTAACATACACCGGTTCTTTAGTTTTTCATGGTTTTCATCTTCCTCTTTCATTGGTGTTACTTGTTTCTCTCTATACATCTCTTTCTTTTTTATTCAATCACTAAAAATCACACTTTTTTTTTTTTTTTTCATAAACTACAAAAACCTAAGATAAAATCTTCATATTTTTTTTAAAGTTTGTTTTATTTTTGTGAAGATATGATTATAATTTAACGAGTTACTTAAAAAATATAACTTTAGTGTAATTTAAATAATATAGAGAAACAAATGTACAATACTAAAAAGTTTCACTTGTAAAATGTGATTTTTTTTTTTTTTTGAGGTGGAGGTAGTGATTTTGCCTTTTCTATTGTCAAAATAATTCAGCTGTAGCTTGTACCTCACTATAACAATGTGATCTAGTTTAGATGAGTTCCAAGCTCCAATCCTAATTTTTGAGAGTTTTAAATTTTTTTAGTGAACAAAAATCAATGTCAAATTCTAATTGGTCCTTAATACAATAGTTATGCCAAGAGTTTTCATACCCCATCTTACAGATACCACATTCGCCACCCACTTGAATACCTCGACGAAGAAGATTTACCTTGTTGGAAAGACACTCGCGCCCAATTCGCCAAAGGAAATGTTTAATCTTGGGAGGAAGATAAACATCCAGTTATCCGTGACACCAAGAGACACATCAATAGTTAAAGAACAATCTAGTCGATAAGCAGTTTTCATTTAATAAACACTAGTACAAGAAAAGTGTCAAATAAACTCATCGTGAAATCCCTGCTGACACAGAGGAATAGAAAGAATATCACGAACATCGTTAGAGTCAAACAGCTCCTCAAGAAACATGAGATACTTATTTTAAAACGAGTGGAATAGCATTTATTTTAAAACGAGTGGAATAGCATTCTTTATATTTCATTGTTGGGTAGATGAGTCCTTAATTCTTCCTTGTTTTCAATCGTTCAATTTACACGCACCGACACCAGGGCCGGCCCAAGGGGCGGGCAGGCTGGGCACCCGCCCAGGGCCCAAATTAATAAGGGGCCCAAATTTTTTTTTTTTTACTATTGTAGTATTAGTATACATGTAATCTAAAAATAGTATCCAAATTTTTTGAACTGAGGCCCAAACTCAAAGCTTTTGTTGTTATTTTGAATTATGTTTGTTCAACTGTTTGTTGAGACTTTGTTTATTTGTTAAATTTTGTTACATTGTTAATTACTCCCTCCGTTCCTAAATTATTGTCTTCCTTTCATTTTTTGTCCGTCCTAAAATAATTGTCTTGTTTGAAAACTTTCCTTTTAAGGACATCATTTTTATCATTTTACCCTTAGTTTTTCCCCTACTTTAATTATGGACTAATACACATGGGTATTAAAGAAAATACACATTATACCAATATTAATAATCAAGTCAATTATTTTTTCTTAATTCGTATGCCGGGTCAAACATGACAATAATTAAGGGACGGAGGGAGTATTATTTTTCTTTTTACAATGTTTTTGTGTGTTTAAAAATTGAAAGTAACATTGACTTTGTTTATTTATTAAATTTTGAATTATGTTTGTTCAATTATTTGTTGTCACCTTTGAGTTTGATAGTTTATTCACATCTTACATAGTTACATTGAATTTTTAATTTAGTTAATTACTAATTTGAGGTAATAGCTCTAAGTGATTGATAAGAGAACCATGAAATAGAAGTGCGAAGCAACAAGAATCCCAAATTATTCTTACGATGATTGTTGATTTGAGTAATTGAATATTTTTTTTTACTTTACGAGACTGAAATTCGGTAAGAATTTGTTCAGTTTTCTAGATAATAATGTTTCCCCAAACTTAATTTTAGCTAAAACTCGTTATTGAAATTGTACTGATAGCAAAAATTATTTATGTCACTTAGAAATTAAATTAAAAAAAATACTTGAGATTAATATTTGATAATTAAATTAGGGTCCTTCTTTTAATTTTGCCCCGAACCTATAATATGCTAGGAACGGCCCTGACCGACACGTGGCTTACATGCGCCTCAATTTAATTTATCTACCTCCTACGAACAAGTCCAAAGCAGCGACCAAATCCTTTGGTTTATACACTTGGGAATGACCTCCAAACTCTTAACTCGAGGGAGGATAGTTTCCACCTTAGGATGATAATTTTAAACTGAATCGTGGATACTCGAACTGAGCTGAATTAAAGTTGACGGTTATTAACTAATTTGATCGGATATGGGGCCGGTAACGGAGAATAATCAAAATTAAAAAATGGGAAACGGTTCAGTTTTGGTATTGGTAGTACCCGCCCAATTTCCCGAACCGTTACCCGAATTACTTATTTAGTACTAATATAATTTTACCCCTATTCATACAAGAATTTATCATATAACCTATGTATCTATGTTAGATTTAAAACACTAAAATTTCTAACGTAATTCTCAATGATGTGAATCAGCACCTCAGTGCGTTTAGTCACTCACTCCTCTTCATCACTTAATGATTTAATATTTAGTGAATTGTGGCGTGCCCAATTACGTAACTAGACTTTTTAGTTTTTACCAACATGATTATGATGAGGTTTTAGTAGAATTATTATCTTTTATCAAGTCTTATGAATTTAATTAAATAGTATGTTACTCCATCTGAAAGTTTCTTTTTTAGTATTTTTTCTAATCATCAAATTGTTTTAAACTAAATTATTAGTTTGACTAATTACCTGTGAATATACTCCAACTAACCATTACCCATAGGGACTGGGGTAGTTATGGGCGGTTGGCGATATTATGTATAACTGCCCCCCCCCCCCCCGGGAACTACGCCGTTGTCATTCCTATTTCCACACCGAGTAGATAATCGTACCACTAAACCAATCAGTATACACTTAGTTTGGCAAACGAAAATCTGATATTGTTGGAGCACTGTTCTCAAGTCCAATCTCATCCATTTTAGATTACCGGGTAAGTAATTGTACTTCAGATTCGATTGTGTTTTAAGTCCTATTTCATCCATTTTCGATTGTGTTTTAAGTCCTTACCCTTACTGGACATGTAATTGTCCTTTGAATTTGATTGTGCTTTAGGTCCTACTTCATCCATTTTTGATTGTGTTTTAAGACCTTGTCGGGCATAAATCATCCTTCAGATTGTAGATTGGAGAATGTACGACTACACGTGAAGCACATTTTCTTATCCCAAAAATAACTCCAAATGCAATGGGCTAGAACCTCTTCATCTTGTGATGATCTTACACCTTCAAAGGTCAATACATACTGGCATTGACATGGCCAGCATCTGAAAGCAAGCAAGCTAACTGAACCTGAGAAGTCTTATATAGACACATGGATCCAGACTGGGCTAGTGAACCAGAGGCCTCTTATAAAGACCGGAACCCAGACTGGACAGGTGGACCAGATAGTAGCTTCTACTGAAAGGCAGAAGCAAAACAAAGAGAGAAAGCTAAAAGAATCTCTGAATTTCAATCCAGTTTGAGCTGCTGTCCCATATGAGTGGGCTGCTTACAGTTACAATTATACCAAAAAGATCTCCATTGGTCATAGGAAAGGATAACATTAAGGAGCCCCGTATCCTATAAACCATTAAAACACCAACAATTCAACAAAACAAGTTGGAATAACAAAATCTAATTAAAGACAATCGAGTTCAAAATGTCAAGCATTGTCATCCATTACTTGTAAAGAGAGAACCAAAACAGAATACACTATTGCTCATAAACTAGAAAGATATCAAAAGCAGCATTCACTATCACTTTTCCTTGGCAGCAGTTGCAGCAGCTTGCCCACGAAGACGACCAGTTCTCCTGGCAGCAATAAGACCAACCTTTTGACCTGGAGGAGCATCACGGCGGACAGTACTCGCATGACCGATATGTTGGTGATTACCACCACCATGGGGATGCTCAACAGGGTTCATAGCAACACCACGAACCTTAGGCCAGCAATTCCTCTTGACTCTAAACTTGTGGTATGCATTTCCAGCCTTCAACATAGGCTTCTCAGTCCTTCCTCCACCGGCAACTTGACCAATCATGGCTCGGCAACCACTTGGCACAACCTTCTTTGCACCAGAGGGAAGCTTGACCCTAATTACAATATGATGACGTGATACTCAATACAAGATTTTTTTTTTTTTTTTGGTTCAATGAGCTAATGACAGATGAGAATGCACACTTACAAAAGTAGATTATCCAGATAGTAAAGATTGGACATGGTTCAAAAGTTAAAAGTGCCAACAAGCAAGAAACCAGTTTATCAATCACAAGATAAGAAAGAAACTCAAAAGATTATAACAGGTGCAAGATATTTCATTTTTTAGGAGCAAAAATAACCTTGTACTCCCTATATCCCAAAAAGGAAGTTGCCTAATTACTTAACATAAGTTTTAAGGAAATATTTGACTTAAGCTGCACTCCTTTAATACCCTCAAGTTATGCTCTAGTTGTGTCAAAAAGGAACCCATTTCATTCTCTCATTGCTAAAAATGTACTATTGAAAAGTGGGTAACTTTTATAAAGGGAAAGATGACTCATGTATCCAAAAATGGAATAAGGGACTCTCAGAAAGAGAGAAGCTATGTGCTAAATCTAAAATCCCCAATGGACTAAAACCCCAACATCTCAGTCTCAGGGTACAAGTGGGGTGTGTGTGTGTGTGTACACGCAGGTGTTAAATTAGGAACACAGTTTTAAAAACAGGTGGAAACAAGTTGTCGTTACCCATTCCCTTAACATAAATTTTCATATAATGATACAACACATAACCTTGTATGATGACAGCTAATACAACCACAACCAATTAAAAAGGAAGTAGCAGAAAGAAAAGAACTCAAATTACATTTTTTTTTTAAAAAGGTGAACTAAATGACCACATAAAAATCACAAGTGACGGGCAGAACGATGAATCATTCCCTCAAGTTTATGTACTTTAATCACATATGTTTTTTACTAAGCCATGCAATCCAAACCAATCCAGATCATTGCAATGGCATGTTAGAAGCTAATCAAGCTTCCACGAACATTTAATGCTAAAACATTAAGGCCTTTCTCAAGAATTTCATTGTTTTTTCCTCAAAAATTTCAAATTTGTGCATACAAGATTTTTTTAAAAACTTTTTTAAGCAATTTATTATTATTGACATGATATATTTTCCAAACTGATAACTTGGCAAGTGGCAATTTTAAAATATACCAAGAAGTAACATACAAGATGCAAATTAACGGCCCAAAAGAAAAGAGGAAACTTTAGAATACTTGTTAGTAATTACCATCTTAACAGAGACAAAATGCTTGATGGTTATTCTCCTTCGTAAAATCCTAATGAACACACCACAAAAGCTGTGAAAAGGAATAAGAAGAACAAAATTGGTTGCCCGTGTATCAGCAACCAGCCTCATACTATATTCCTAGATTAAAGGTTGAAAACAATTTGTAAAATGCATTTCTCTACAATGCCCATAATGAGGCAATGGATGAGCTAAATCCCACAAAAGGTCCAATTAGCAGCTAATACCAGAGTGGTTTTTTGTTAAATACACAAATCTCAAAAAAGTTACAAGATTAACTTACTTTATGAGATGGTATAGTCTTAAGACCTTGTCCAAAAAACAGTTATTCACACAATAATTTAGCGTCAAAACGGGCGTAAAACTTTTGTCCCTTTTATGACCCAAAGGCAAGGCCATTGGATGTCTCATAAAATGTGAAAACATGATTCTGCGATAAAATATTCCAACACAAACAAGTGATCCAAAACCATTATTAAACTGGCTTTTTAAGTTTCTTTTTTTTTTCCCCTTTTTTTCTTTTTCTTTTGACGTATAAAGCATACTTTGGCACCAAACTAGTTTAACTATATGTTTACTGGATGAGCCACCCTATACATATCATGGGCAATTATTTCTACAATCTTTACTTTAAACCCAACTAGAGCAGAAGTGTCCCATTCTAGAGAAATTCTGGTTCCGACCCACTAAATATGTTATCAGTTCTCAGCAGCCAATTTGCTAAAAAAATATGTAATTAGAACTACTGTATCAAAAACTATAATTCTACATCCTCTCAAACAAGCAGTCCAGGCATCCGAACAATTCTCCAAAGTCCCTTAGCATATAATCATCAAGTGCCTACTAGTCTGTTACACATACTAGTTAGGGCATAAACTTCAAACCTCGAAATCTTAATCTTTCTAAGCAAATGAAGATCAAGCATTTCATATTAACCAGCATTAAATACACATACCTAAACACCCTAAACCAACAACAGACAACACAGAATTTATACCATATACAAAAATAGCTCAAAAAAGGATAATCACCAAACACCACCAATTATACCACAATTAATCGAAACCATCAAAAATCAGCAACATAAAAGATATCTTAGCTTAAATATATCTAAAGACTAAAATAACCAAATCAAATACAAACGTATAAATATAAATTCAAAATCAAGAAAAACAACATTTTGGGATCACCTAAACGTATCATTAACAGAAAAAAAAATCAAAAACCAACTAATAACAAATCATTTACTAAACAAAAAAATCAAATTAAAATCGAAATGGGCATTACCTAGTGGTATCATTATCAGGGTTATGACCGATAATAATAGCATAATCACCAGAAGCTCTAGCAAACGATCCCCTATCACCCACATGGTGCTCCACGTTGCAGACAACCGCACCCTCCGGAATCGAACGGAGCGGTAACACATTCCCAACCATAAGATTAGCCTTCTTCCCACAAAACACAAATTGCCCAGTATACATCCCTTCAGCGGCGATGAACAGCTCCTTTTGGTGCTTGTACCGGAAGGGGTGACGGAAAGTGACCCGGGCAAGCGGAGCACCGCGACCCGGATCGTGAATGATTTCGGTTATGACGCCCTTGAGATAGCCATTGCGCTCGCCGAAGTCGAGACTGCGGAAACGAGCGGGTCCCTTGCGGTGGTGGGTGTGGGATTTGAAGACGGATCCGGCACCCTTACGTTGAGCGCGGATAACGCGACCCATTTCGAGGTGAAGGGGAGGTGGTGTTTAGGGTTTTGGATGACGGCTGCTGTTGGGGGATGGAGGGGAGGGGTTAAATGGAAGAAGAAAGAGTTGTGAGGTTTTTATATATTTAGGGTTGTGTTGATTAGGTTTTTGTTTTACGTTTTTGCCCTTGCCCTCTAGTGTGAATTTTTTATTTGACTTTTTACAATTATTTTATTTTTTGTTTTATTTTTTCACTTGAAAAATTGTTCTTTTTCTGGTTTGTAGATTTCCTTCAAAGTTTTGTAAGGATTGAATCAAAATATGAGACCCCTTTTCGTAAATCGTTTTCAAAACGCAGTTTTTTGAAATGCAGGTTTTTTAAAACGTAATTTTTTTAAAACACAGCTTTTTCTTATAAATTTGTTTGGAACCATTTCAAAACACTTTTTTTTTTCCAAGCAGCGTTTTACAACCTGCATTTTGGGAAAAAGCTGAAAATTTTAACGTATTAAAATGCAGCCGCGTTTAGAAAATGCAATTTTTTCTACCACAATATTGAAACACAATTTTTTCAAATAAGCTTTATTTTATTCCTGTGTTTTGGCCATAATGCACAACCAATCGGGTTCTAAGAGAGAGATAAAGAGAAAATGGTAGAACCAATAAGAGTGAAAAAGAAAAAAAAGGGAGCGCTATTAACACCACCGGTTCCTCTAAATACACCCCTCATTTTTAATTAAAAAAATACCATCAAATAAAAAGACATTCTTACCCTTTAGTTTTTCTAAATACACCCATGGTTTAGGACGAATAAAGAAGAAGAAAGGAAGAAGAAAGAGTTGGCTAAGAAGGACTCCCCAGCAGCAAACAGAAGAAAACAAATGTCATACGCACACACATAGTTTAGGAAGAAGAAAGAAGAAGAAAAGGAAAAAGAGGAAGAAATGCGTCATCTTCCCATTCTTTCTCTAACCTAAACATCTCTCGCTGTGTTTGAAAAGGGAAGACGAAGAAAAGGAGGAAGAAATCAACACTGACCAAACACCCTAGGGTTGTTCAGTCAGCGGTAGCCGAACATCGTAGCGATGTTCGGCTACCGCTAGGTGTTCGGTCAATCAGTGTTGAACAACTTCGACCCAAATTTTGTGCAAAATACCAGATTCATGTAAATATGTGTGTGTATGTAACTCTGTGTGTGTGTGTGTCGAAGGTATTTCTTCTTCCTTTTATTCTTCATTCTTTTTCCTTTCTTCTTCTTTTCTTCTTCTTTCTTCTTCACTCATCTTCAAACCCTGTGTATATGGAATAGGGGGAGGACGGGTTTGTCTGGAATAGGGTTGTGAGGGAAAAGGAGTGAATGAAAGAGAGAGAATGAGTGTATTAAAAAAAGAATTATTTAAGAAGGGTAAAATAGAAAATAAAGGGGTTCCTTTCTTCTTCTTTTCTTCTTCTTTCTTCTTCACTCATCTTCAAACCCTGTGTATATGGAATAGGGGAGGCGGGTTTGTCTGGAATAGGGTTGTGAGGGAAAAGGAGTGAATGAAAGAGAGAGAATGGGTGTATTAAAAAAAGAATTATTTAAGAAAGGTAAAATAGAAAATAAAGGGGGTGTGTATTAAGTATTTAGGTTGGTTTAAAATAAAAATGATAAATGTATCAAGAAATTGAGTGTATTTGCTAATAACACTAAAAAAAAAAAAAACGTGTAAACAAAAACTAAAACTTTGAGGTGATCTCATTTGGGCTCCTGAGGTGGAATTGGCCATACCTACACTCTTGCAACTTTAGTTTTGAAGAGAGGTAGGCGGATATAATTATACTATGGATAATTTTGTGTGTAAGGAGTAAGGTGATTTTCATATGAACTCTAACTTCCGTTTACATCAACTCATCAATCGAGCCTTTCACAATCACACCAACCATATAAATGTTATCCTCATCAACGCACAACACTACAAAAACATAACACCATCTGAAATAGGTTCTCAAGCCCTCACTCTAAACACCCTCAACAATGATAATACCCCCACCAACCAAGGTTGTTAATGAACAAGAGTTGCTAGAAAATATTGTGGAAATTTTTTATGCATTGAAATCTATGCTAGCAACAGGGGGAATCTTCACATATGACTTTGTCAAACCTCTTAAGATCTTATATAGTATAACTTATTCCAAAATAACTTATATGATCTCTTTTTAATTAAAAATCCCAAAATATCCTCATTTTTTTGAACGACTCAGTCGTTCGACGAATGACGCACTTAAATGAACAACTCACTGAGTCGCTCAAAACAACTCACTAAGTCGTTCAACGACTCAATGGTCGTTCAAAACAACTCACTGAGTCGTTCAAAGAGAGGGATGGTGGGTGGGTGGGGGTGTATTGAATATTTTGAATTTCAAACTTAGATAGTTAAGGAAGGGCAAAATAAGAATTTTAGGGGTATATTAAGTTTTTTTGACAGATTTTAAAATAACTCCCAAATAAATTTTTGAGTGAGGTTATTTGCACCCCCAAACCTCTAAAATACACTTCCTATTTTACTTTTTTGATTACAAAAATATTCTCAATTAAAAAGACCTTGTTGTCCTTTGTCATTCTAAATACACCTCATCGTGTCTTGCTTAAAAGCCAAAGCCTCTAAATACACCCCCACGAATTACACCCCCCAACAAATACAACTACCTTCTAAACTTTTGGCGCACAAGGTTCGTCCATGGTTGAAGGAACATTTTGAGTAATGTTCAGCCAAGGATGGTGGAACAATTGAGAAATGTTCCACTAGTCTTGGTAAAACAATATAGAAGTGTGGTATTTATTTATTTATTTATTTGTTCAACTTCAACCGAAACTATAGAGTTTATACATTCATGTCATATATTTAGTTTCGTGGATTGTATGAACATATTGATCAAGTTTAGGTTGAAGTTGAAAAAAAAAGAGGCCAAAATATGAATTACCCCCCAAAGTTTCCACCAAATTCCAAAGTGTCCCCCCACATAAGGTTTGCCCCAGAAACTCGTTTGATGTTGCCAATTTTCTCAGTTAGCCCCCTGGCCGTGATGACCGTTAGAAAAGTAACGGAAATCCATCACGTGTCTTGCACGAGGGGGGGGCAATTGGGTATTTTCATCATATATACAGAATACTAACTAAAGGGGATCAAAGTGTCCAAAATAAAATTACTTATTTTCTTTTAGAAATTACTCTCCCCTTCTCTCTCTATACTCCAGTTCGTCCCAAGCAAGAACTCGACTAAGCTCCAACTGTACCCAATTTCAAGATCTGAAATCTTCACAATAATGGAGTAGAAATCAATTGTGAAGCTTCCTTCTATAATTAGGAAGACGAAACCAATCCATCGGTCATCACAATTAAACGTCTTTACGATGCACAAATCACAATATACTATAACCCAATTTCAAGATCTGAAATCTTCACATTCTAAACCCAGATGTGCATCTGTGAACAATCTCCGGCCAAATGGCCATGTTCTCCACACGAATAACACGCCCCAGGACCGCTACCGCCACCGCGAAAAGTACCACCATTACCACCCTTGTACGCACCATTACCGCCAAACCCACCACCAAACCCGTACCCGTTATCGCCAGTGCGACGACCACCGCCTCCACTGCCATAAACATCATGTCTAGGGGGCTTATCAAGGGCAGATCCATTAGGCCCAGTAACCTCAACAACCTGCATACGGTCACGTTTCACGGCAACCGAGAACTCAACCTTTTGGCCCTCATGGAGGCTGTGATAGCCGTCCAATTGGATCTCGGACTGATGAACGAACAAATCGTCGTCGCCTTCATCTGGCTTGGTGAGCCGAAACCCTTTATGTTGTCAAATTGCACAACCACCCTGTCGATCTCTCCTCCGCCATTCTGATCCCCCCCAAATTCCTAAAACAAACACCAATTCCATATACCTTGATGCATATATCGGGTTATACAGGTTAGACCAAAAGCTAGGGCACAACTCTAATTCATAATCTTGTTTTCTAAAAGAAGATAAGTAATTTATTTTTTGACACTTTAACCCCTTTATTTAATAATATTTCATATATACCAGAAAATGACCTAATTGCCCCCGCCATGTGCAAGGCACATGTAAAAAACGTTACTTTTCTAACGGTCATCACGGCCAGGGGGCTAACTGAAAAAATTGGCAACATCATACGAATTTCTGGGGCAAACCTTATGTGGGGGGGCACTTTGAGATTTGGTGAAAACCTTGGGGGATAATTCATATTTTGGCAAAAAAAAAATTATTATATTGTTCCACCAAGGGTGGTGGAACAATTGATGGTGGAACATTTCTCAATTGTTCTACCAACCAGAGCAGAACAATATAGTGTTGTTCTATTACCCTTGGTTGAACATCTCCAATGCAATTCTTCCTCTAAATCTGATTTACATTTAAAAAAAACACCAAATTCATATTTAAATTGCAAATAAATTTACATATAAATTGCTATCTCAACCCTAAACACTACTTAACATACAAATTACATTCTAACAACACACCAAAATCATATTCAAATTTTATATGGGTGAGGGTGTATTGAATATTTTAAATTTCAAACTTAGATAGTTAAGGAAGGGTAAACTAAGAAATTTAGGGGGTGTATAAATTTTTTTTTGATAGATTTTAAAATAAGGTAGGGTATTAAGTAAGGAGGTATATTTAGAGATTTGAGAGTGCAAATAATGCCCTCTAACTGTTTTTACACACACAAGCCTCTTCATTAAGTTTAAGGCCAATCCCCATTGGTGGGGGCATTGAGATATGATGAAACCTCAAGGGCAGATAATACTCCCTTTGCTTTTAATAGAGAGTCAGTGTCTAACTTAAACATACAAATTGAGAAAAGTTAATTAACTCAATTATAATATTAAAATATTATGTATTTTTCAAAGATACCATGCAAATGATGAGCCCATTAATTAAAATAAGAATCAAATAAAGAGAAAAATGATAAAAATAACATAAAGCAAATAAAAAATTACTTTAATGTCCTAAAATAAGTGTTTTTTATTGACTTTATACGAGTTTTAAAAAAATGTTTAACTTTATATAATTTTCTTTTAATACTATACTACTTTTGTTCTAAAATAAGTATTACTTTGGCAATTTTTTTTTCCAAAATAATTTTTGTTATTCGATTTCAAAAAATATTTGTCTATATTTTATCAAAATTTCATTTTATTATTACTCTCATTAAAAAAGATTCCTACAACTTACCTACAAATAATTGAACTTAAATAAAGAATTTTTTAAAATCTGTATGTAAATTGTTAAAACGATAATTATGGACATAGTAATTTTTAGCGGGTTTCTCATCTTTTATTATCTCACAATTATCTATTTTTGAAAAAGCTCCATTCTCTTTTTAAACGCTATATTATCGCCTAAAAACGAAAGATTGAATTTTTTTGGAATGGAGGGAGGGAGTAGAATTTAAACCCAGAATTTCCCCTTTCAATGATGCAAATAGCGAGTGCAACCACAGTAATACGACGCCGTTAGCATGACAGAATTTCTTACTTGTGTCGGTTTCCCTCTCCAACATTCGCCCGTTAGGGTTTACTCGCAATTTCGACTCATTCTTCTTCCGTAAAATTGGTCGAATCATTACAAAATCGATCGACTTACTGCTGTTCATTGCCTTGTTAGAGGTAAAATTTCGAATTTTGGCTGGTGTTAATTAATAATTTACGTCTTTTTCTTATCAATTCGTGATTGACAATTAAATACAGAGAGTGAAGTTACTGTTTGTTTTATGTTTTCTTATTTTGTTTATTATTTTGTGAAATTGTAACTTTTGTTGTAATTTATGCTAACTGTATTTGTAAAAATGACATTTTGACTTTGAAGCTATAATTTGATGAATCAAGTTATCTCTAGTTTTGGGTAAATATAGTGACAAAAGGATCTTGAATTGTTTTGTTTTACTTAATTTTTTCTCTCTAAATCCTATGCATTCTTATAGAAACGCAGTTTTGGTCGTCCAGATTATTATGGGACCATAAGGAAAAGAGACTTGTTTAATCTTCTCAAAAACATGGAGCACCTAATTTGATTTTATGGTGAAATATACGACTTACTGTCTACGAAAAATCGTGTTTGAGAGAAACATTTGAAGGATTTTAATAGTTTTGCATAAATACCCTTAATAGTACTGATTAGGCTGTTTTCCTAATTTTGTGTTTAATGTAGTATTGTAAATTTGAAACTCATGAATATGATTAGCTTAGCATTTTCAGACTAGGACTCTTGAAGTAGACGCCGCGAGATAGCAAGTAGGACTAGTCGAGTGGAACATGGGGAGTATATTAAATTGGGTAGGGCTGCAGCTGGGATCAAGTTGGTTAGGTTTAGAGGATTCATTACTGTGTTAGATAGCAAGCTGGAGCTGTTGGAGTTGAAGGAGATCAAGAACGTGAAGCAAACGAATTAAGAAATGATTCGGCTGTTTAACTAGTAGTGTGTAATCGTCTGTACTTGTAATAGATGTATTGTATTGTATTAAAGTAGTAGATGGGTAGAGTTTACTTTAGGGTAAATGGCTAAGGATAGTGTAGACACCCAGCAAGAGCGAAAAAAGCCTGAAGGGAACGATCTATGGATCGGGGCGCTCACAGATAGTCATTATTATTACTAGAATTTGGTATCAAGCTGGCATGTTTTGAGAGTCCATTACCCCTTTTCAGCTACCTGAAGTGATTGAACCTTTAATGATCTGCTTGGTTGTGGCATGGTGTAACGATCTGCATTTGTTTAATTCAAAGTTTGAAGTTTCTGAATCTGGATGTACTATGTATTAGTTACTCTACTATTTTTTTGGTTAACCAAATAGGGTTGCTGCTCGCTTAGCTGGTCTTCAATAACTTGTAGTATTAGGAGCTAAACCTCCACAATCAACATGTGTACCTGTACATAAGTGAATCAATTCAGATGATTGTATCTAGGGTCCAAGAGTAAAACTTTCCTGTGACTCTAGGCTGCTGAGATTTGAATGCACTTATTAGAACGTCGAAGTATCTCACATAAAATTATAAAATTACTTGAAATGAAAAACCACACCTCTCTTCTGTTCTTAGACACTTTAGCATAACGCTATCATTTGTCATGCTAAAATGCGACTAAGGCTTCAATATCGAAGCCCCTCATTTTTCTTTGCATGTCATAGATGTGTGTTGGGTTTTGCATGTCATAATGAAGGTCAGTCTTTTAGGCAATTCATAGAAATTCAGAAATGATTCACATTTGTGGCCGAAGTAGGATGACAAAATGCTGATAACAGAAATGATTAAGGGGTTATTAACTGATGAAATTGTATCAGCCAAAGAACATTAGTTGTGCCTCTAAGGAACAGAGGCAAATTAACTAAAAAAAAATAGGGTCTCATGCATCTCTTTTGTACGCCATTTGTTAAGCTGTTCAGAAAGTTTTTTTTTTTTCTTGATAAAAGAAGAATTTTATTAGATCACTAGAAGATACAAGAACACTGACCAAGTCATCCGTCAAAAAAAAAAAAAAATACAAACATGAAAAAGCACTAGAAACTAGTAAAGAACCACCTTCCAGTCCCTGGAAGATCAGCATTAGCCACACCTAGAAAAGTGCCTAAAGCTGAGGTCCATAGAGAAGCATAAAAAATTATCCTCTCGTAGAAGAGGGAAAGTGAACTCCCCCTAAAGTTGTACCAAACATTGCACACTGCCAAAGAATCTGCGGATCCTTGCTCCCCCTGAAACGCAAATAAATGACCTTAAACAAAGCCTCCTCCAAATTAGGACAAATCCACTCCTCACCCTGAATACCAAATTAATACACAAATTCGGAACACCACAATTTCAAAGCGAGTGGGCATGTAAAAAAAGGTGCTCATGAGTCTCATTGTGCCCCGACACGACACAGATGTCAGGAGAGATAGCCTTATTGGGCCTTCGCCGATGGTGCAAATGATTGGTATTTAACCGGTTAAGCACAGGGGGTCAAGCGAACGCCTTAAGCACCTTGAATTCCAAATAGATGTGGCTAAAGGGAAGGTGTGAGGAGTTCGAGAACTAGTTAAAAGTTTCTCGAAAGATTCAACAGAGAAAACACCACTAGGATCCGGAATCCAAGACCTGCGATCGTCTTGATCCGAAGGATGAAAAGAACGCCAGATGATCAAGCAATCTTATGACCTCTATAGCTTCCCTATCTTTCAAATATCTAAAAAAGTGGAAATTCCAAGAATAGCTCTTACTTTTCCAAATGAGAAAATGTCTGAATAAACGAGGATAAGTGGTACAAAGCGGAGCTGGCCCAACCCAAAGGTCCTCCCAGAACCGAACCTTATTCCCGTTCCGAACAACATACCGAAGACGGGGTTAAAAGAGATGATAACATTGGTGAATGAATTTCCAAGAACTTGCATAAGTGAGAGAAGGACTATCATCTGCATCCCAACCGTTCTGTTGAACACCGAACTTGCTCCTAATAACTTTACGCCATACAGAATGAGGCTCCAGGGGAAAGCGCCGGAGCCACTTACCAATAAGGGAATTTTTTTTGAAAATCAGATTCCCGATCCCTAACCCACCTTCCTCCTTCAACCTACAAACATCTTTCCACGCCACCAAATGATCTCTCCTTTCATCACCCATCCTGGACCACAGGAAGTGCCTCATAAGACCTTCCAACCTCTCCGCAACCCTAACTGGAAACCTAAAAAGAGATAAATAACTAATTAGAGTGCTAGAGAGACACGATTCAATCAAGATAAGCCTGCCCCAAGGGAAAAATAAGCACGCTTCCACCCATCCAAACGCCTGGACACTTTTTCCGCAATCGGATCCCAAAAATGAGAAGATTTAGGGTTCCCTCCCAAAGTAACACCAAGATAAATAAACGGCCACACCTTCACCTGACAAGAGAAGATACTCAAAACTAGACTCTCCATATTAATCCTAGCTGATCCGCACTTGGACAAATAACCTTCAGACTGGAAACCGACTCAAAAATTTGTATCATAGTTAAGACATTCTTAAAACCCCTAACCCCCTTAGACGAAACAAGAATGGTGTCATCCGCATACTAGAGACGAGACACTTAACTTTACCTTATCGGACACCCCTTGATGAGCCCCCTCTCCTCACACCTTGAGAATAACATGCTCAAGACATTTACAATCAAGGTAAACAGAAAAGGAGATAAGGGATCCCCCTGTTGAAGACCTCTCGTCGCTGTAAACCACCTCTAAGGCTATAAGAGCTTGTCCATCCTGCCCTCGTCTTTCCTCTTTCTTCTTATTACCCTCGGGTCCCGCTCTCCTCTCTCCTCGGTAGCCGTAAGAAGAATGCTTGGTATAAATAACTCATTCCTGGTCTTCGACCCCCTCAGTCACTACGAACACCCCGGATCTGGTGTGTCTATTTATCTATTTTGACTGCGAGGGAGAAGTTTGGTCCGATCCAGCCATATTCCTTTTTCCAGCAGTGCATGGTCCTCAGCCTGACCTCATTTTCCTTATCCAATTCTTCCTCACCCTGATTGAGTTCAATTGATGCCAAGATTCGTCCCTACTAACTCTCCTAGCTTTCTTTATCTTCTAGAAGAAGTGTGACGCAGCTAGAGCCGGTGTGGGCTAGGCATAGCTGAGCGAAGTCTCTTAAGCAGGGGAGTTCTTCACGTCCCTTAGCCTTCTTTGCATCTAGGTTCAACCATTTCTCACTCCTACCTTTTACATTTTGAATGAACTTTCTCTGTGAACTTCACTGTATATAGGGCAGCTGCATGGTTAAGGGCGAGGATCTTGAAGATAGATTTGACAATCAAGGCCGTTTGACTCGCCCTAGCATCGTACATCCCATAAATAGAATCACTTTCTTCTCTCTGACCATTTCCGAAAAGTAGACCGAAATAGCCATGAGCCATAAGTGCAAAAGCCAGAGCGGCCGTCCATCTTCTCCAGATTAGAGTTCACTTAAAGGGCCCGCCCCTCTAGTGGAAAGCCCGACTCTTTCTAGTCCTCAAAGCCAAGGGCAATGATAAGTTCTATACTTGAAATGGTTTGAAGATTGGAATGGCCACAATATCCTTTTCTAATAACTGAAAGTAATCTTGTTCTCAATCAAGTACGTCAAAAAAGCCACACAAGACTATTCAGGATGTCATTGCTTTTGGCTTCAGTACAAACGGCAATATTATATTGATTTCTTTGGTTGTGAAATTGTTCTTTCAAGCTTTTTGAATATAGATAAAAGTGGGCAGCATGGATTTCACAACTTTGACGGGAGATTAGTTTATGGCAAATTTGTCCTTTTAATGTTGTTAAGTAGCTGTTACAGACATCTTTGGAAGGTGTCATTGTATAAATAGGGAAATGGTTTGAAGGACAATACATGTACCCATTTATCATCAGTATCATGTCTATCCACCCATCTGTATGATTCCTACTCGTGAAGTCAAATATTGTCTACATGCTCAGTTTTTATTCACATTCCACAACTATTTTACTTGCCTGAGAACATTGATTTGTGTCCATTCCACCCTTTACTGCCTGAAGTGATATGACTTCATTTATCAGAGTAAACTGTTCACTGGTTCCCCTTCTTAATTATAGTGAAATATGGCGTGCATGCTGAGTGTGTGTGTTTGTTTGTGCTCTTTTTCTTGTTATTGTTGCAACTCGTAATTGTTTATTTTCTAAATTTAAGATTAGTTAACTTTTTGGTAGTTTGTTTTAGATAGTGGGAGAAGTTGGTTCATTAATCTTAGGAGTCGTGGATAGAAATGTAATTCACGGGTGAGTAATAGTACTCAATTTGGGGGCATTATTGGATTAGAAAAGCATGGACCTCCCGCTTTATGATTGTACCAGTACATAGTTATTAGGCTTCTTGTTGTTCTTGTTTGTTGTTGTTGCTTCTAATAAGCGTTTAAGCACTATCTACTTGAAGAATGGAAATAAACTACTAGAGGATTTGTCAGACCTGATATTCTCGCATTATGAGGTTATCTTGTATGTGTTTGTTTGTGCTCTTTTTCTTGTTATTGTTGCAACTCGTAATTGTTTATTTTCTAAATTTAAGATTAGTTAACTTTTTGGTAGTTTGTTTTAGATAGTGGGAGAAGTTGGTTCATTAATCTTAGGAGTCGTGGATAGAAATGTAATTCACGGGTGAGTAATAGTACTCAATTTGGGGGCATTATTGGATTAGAAAAGCATGGACCTCCCGCTTTATGATTGTACCAGTACATAGTTATTAGGCTTCTTGTTGTTCTTGTTTGTTGTTGTTGCTTCTAATAAGCGTTTAAGCACTATCTACTTGAAGAATGGAAATAAACTACTAGAGGATTTGTCAGACCTGATATTCTCGCATTATGAGGTTATCTAGGCTTGGGTTTTTTACTCAACTAATGGAAAATGGCGTATGCTTGTACGTCTTATTTCTTCTTGCTTATAATTATTTTTCCTGAATATTGTGAAAGTAGTTAGTTTTGGGTAGTTGTTTTTTAAGGATAGTTGGAAAAGTTGGCTAGTCATGCTTAAAATTGCGTATGGCTTGTCATTTGAAAGTTTGTAACTATTATTTCGTCATGGCGGGATATTTTGAAAATCATAAAAAAGCGTGACGGGTCTTCAAATGTAGTGCTCTTGCATAATAATAGTGATAGATTTAACAACTTAAAGTGATTATTTTTATGAATTAAGCTCAGGTATTTCCCACCTAAATTTGCCTGCTTATGTCTTACTTCTCTTGATTTTTATATAGAAGTAATGTGTTTGTGTATGTTTTGTGGGAAAGAGTTGTCCTCTGATGTACAAGTTGATATTCTATTAATCAATAATCAAGGGAGATGGAAATTTTATTACTCCCTTCGTCCCGGATAAATGTTCCTAGTGGATAAAACACAGGAATTAAGAAACATAATTAATGATGTACTGTAAAATGTAATCTGACAATAATACCCATGAACATTAATTGAGTTCAACTATTTTAAATAATTGGGTTTCTTTGGGATGTGTTATATTAAATAAAGTTTTAAGTGTATATTAGGAAGAATGATGGATAATAGGTAGATCAAAAGTCTTTAGGAACATTAGTTGGGACATCCCAAAATAGAAAGTAGAAACATTTATCCAGGACGGAGGGAGTAATTATTAGAGCCCGTTTGGTACAACGTTTACAAAACGCAGTGTTTTAAAAACGGAGGTCTTTCCTTATAAATACGTTTGGGATATCACTTCAATACATGGTATTTTTTTTCCTAGTAGCGTTTTAAAACCTGCGTTTTGGGAAAAAGTTGAGAATTCCAGCGTTTTAAAACGCTGCTTTTTCTGCCGCAGTATTGAAACACATTTTTTGCAAATAAGCTGCGTTTTGGCCAAAACGCTCTACCAAACGAGCTCTTAGTCTCTTAACTATTAGGTATGATTTTTTACTTCTAAAAACCTAAACTGGTAGTATATAAACTTTTAGAGTGCCCACCGTAAATCAGACCATGTGCCAAAAGCAAGTGATATTCTAGTGATGGATGTCTCTCCTTTCTGTTTGTTATCTTATGGTTCAACCATTTGACTTCTTTTTAGACTCTAATGATGTTCGAGTATAAATGTTGAATGTCTTGAGGATACCTCTCGTAATACTACGCTGCAAGTGTCATACTCTTCTAGTGTCTTTAACTTTAGCGCCATGGCATTTTCCATTTGCTAATTTTGTCAGTTGCCATGGCTTAGTAAATGTATTTAATGCAACTCATTGTAAACAATCTGATTCCTTGTTTTAAAGACTTTGCAGACTTGCCGATCATAAGTGACATCAATTCAGCTACTAGGTTCCACTGCTATTCACAATGTCGGGTGGGCCAGGTCTTGAATCTCTTGTGGATCGTATGTATTCTGCAATCTCTTGTCTTCATTTTTGTTTCTTGATGACATGTACTTGCTTTTCTTTCGTTTGTTTATGACGTGGCCACTTTGGTTTTAGATAGTGGCCGTCATGTTATGGAAAATGAACCTATTAATACCGTTAGACGCAGATTATTGGTCTAAGAAAAATTTCTTCTATTGCCTTTATTTGTTGATTGCTGTAACTTTTTACTAATAGTGAGTAAAAGTGGTTTACTTGAACCCTGATGAGCAAAGTCTAAGTTCAGGAATGATAATTGGAAGAAGTCTAATTACAGGGGCCATTTATGTACCCTAAAATCATTAATGGTAGAACTATGTAATATTTTGAAATAAAAGGATGCATATCAGTTAATATTTAGGAGTTTGCTTGAGGTTGAGAAAGAAATTACATCTATAATAACCGGTAACCATTTACGTATCAATTGATACCCCTGGTCCACATCCCTTGTGCAATCCTATAGTGTGATTAAAACCATGTATAGGAAGAACTTTCTTTTGATCTTTCTTCATTTTTGATGAAATGCACTTTGTATCTCTTTCTTTGTGCAGAAATAATCTCAATTATTACGAATGATGGTCGCAATATAGTGGTAAGTTTCTTACTATTGATTGTACTTGCAGTTTCTTTTGATACGAAAGATACTTGTTTTACTCATCATTTTTTTTGTTCAGGGTGTTTTAAAAGGTTTCGACCAAGCGACAAACATAATTCTTGATGAATCTCATGAACGGGTTTATTCAACCAAGGTATGAATAAGATTATGGGAAATAGTTGAATTATGCTCTTCCTAGTCGGATATAGGTTATAGTTTCTTTGGATAAAATTAGAATGGGTTTTATTTTATTATAGCAGATGGTGTCCTTTCATATTACCTGCTTAGTCTAGCTCCCTCTGGTTTGTACTTAAAAGTCATACCTTGACATAACATATCTGAAGCTTGGATTAAGTAGGTGATGTAGCCTCATAGCTAGCATACAACTTTATCTGGTGCCTTATGAAAATGAATCCGGAGAATAATGTGCGAGTTAATGTCGTTCCTCATTACTGATGCACTGTACTTGGGTTGGGGCAATTGAAATTGAGTTAGGGTCGCCAAATCTCCACTTCGATACATCAAAACATTTACTTGCCTGCAGGTGTTTCCTAGGATGGGTAGAGGTGCAGCCTTACTACTTGGTAAGGCACGTGAAGAGGGTAAAGAAGGTTCTCCATGTTGATATGATATTCATATTAGCTATTTGGAGAATAGGAGCAATGGCTTGAGCATAGATGCAGTTTATAGATATAATTATTAGCCAAAAGGGTAATATAGCTTGCTTCAAAGAAACAAGTGATAGGTGCGAAAGTGAGAGATAGAATGTATTGGTTCTAAGCTTTATTAGAAAGGGAAAGATAGGCGCACATATAGGGTTGATATAGTAGTATATAAGAACTTGAAAAGTGTTGTAAACTTGTAACTGCAGCAAGAGAAGGATATATACTATCAATCTGAAGTAACTATAGGACAACATATAAGAAATGTAGCTGCTGCTTATGCACCCAAGTAGGATTACATGTGCATAAATAAAGTTTTGTTTTGAGTAGTTGACAAGAATGTTAAAGAAGTCACTAATGATCGAGATAAATGCACATTGGTAACATGCTAATATGACTATAGGAGAACATATAAACTGATGCATATTAGTGTTTGTGCACCCCAAGTAGGATTACATGATCATATATATAGTTAAGTTTTGGGAAGATAGGTTCAACTCAAGGAATGCTTGTATATTGAGGTGTGAATTTTAATGTTCATGTAGGAAAGACTCGGTAGGTCGTGGTTAGTGCATTGAGGAGATATGGATTAGGAATTAGGAATAAATGAGGAAACAATACTTTGAAATGGAAGCTTCAGCGAAGTGGAGTCTTCTCAGTTAAACTTGTTTTATGGCTATAAATGCTAAACCAAATAGTGAGTTCCCATGGAGAGGAGTGTGGAGATCAAAGGCCCCCACTAAGGTAGCTTCTTCTGCCCGGAAGGCAGCGTGGGAAGCTATACTTGTGATAATTTGAGAAGAGAGGCCAGGTTATTGTAATTGGTGTGACATTTGCAAGACGGATGGAGAATCACTTGATCATCTTTTGCTGCACTGGTACTGGGCCAGGGAGTCATGGGCGACCATGTTCACTCTCTTTGTGTCAAATTGGGTCATGCCAAAGGCTGTTACAATTCTTTTTGTGTGAACGGGGGCTCTGTTTACCATGATAAGCAGAGATGGCTAACAGCTCCCCTCTGCCTTGTGTGGAGTATTTGGATGGAAAGAAACAGAAGAAATTGAAGCTCTTGGTACTGCGATTGAAGGGTCAATGTTAAATTTGCTCTTATTTTGGTTGAGCGAGTCATTGCGGAGTCTGTGGATAGTATGATGACTTTTTTGGGAGAGTTTGGGATGGGAACTTAGCTTGCTTCTGATTAGTTCTCGCTTTATAGGGGTATAAATTTTTGCTTTTTCTGCTCAACTGCATATGGGTTGCGCTTGCGCCCCGTTGCTGCTTCCTAATGCAATTTGACTATTTATCAATAAAATAAAATAAATTGAAATAGTGGTGGAGAGTTATTCATTGATTTCTCTTTAGTGTATGTTCAATTATAGGAAATACGTGCTTATAAAATTAAGGCAGAATGCTAATTAACTTTTGGAAGTTGGCTCAAGTCAGATAAATTTTTTGTTAGCAGATCTACCAGCTCGTAAAAGATTGGAAAGTCATGCCAGGAGCTAGTTCAACCTTGCAACACCTGATTATGGTGTTAGATATAGGTATTAAGAAGAGACTAGAAACCCAGTAACTTATTGGTAGAATTTGAAAGGAGATTTTTTTTTTAAAATGGTTAATTATAAAATGTCAAAGTTAAGGAAACGTTAAATTTCAAGCTTTTACACATTTTCATGCCCCTTGGTTCTTTGCGAAAAATGAAAGTCAAGATATTTTCACTTTTGCCCTCCCAGAATTTTTATCCAGAAATATTTTTATCTCAATGGTTTTAAAAGGAAATTCCCATTCGCCCTAAGTGTGTTCACGTGTATGTTAGACCATATCTTATTTGCAGCATATCCAGAAATTAAAGAATAATGCATATAAGAACTCAAAATTGCATATCAAAAAAAGAGTTACTGGCATGGTGCCTAACTGCCTATGACTTGAACCCAAGAATATATGAATTTGTGGTTCATTTTGAATGCAAGTATGTGCGTAATTATCATTTTGAGACATTATATGGTAAGTTAACAATGATTTTAACATAACTGGTAAAATCATTGTTTGAAAAATATTTTCAATCTTCAATTTGGACATTGCTTTTTGAATTTTAAGGGTTCTTAGAAGGAGAAGCTAAACAAACAGGCCTGTTCATTTTCTGTTCAATCAATGAGTCCAAGGTGTAGGTTCTGTAGAGGAAAAGTTTAAAATGGGGATGGCCTTAGGGCAAGATGGAGCTATTATAGAGGCTTGGAAGTTTCTAGGGGTGTTGGCTTGTCTTGACTAGAACTATTCAATAATATTATGATGTCTAAGAGAATGTATGATAGGTGGAGAAAATAAATATTGTAGTACTCGTTTACAAAAGAAAAGAGATATCAAGACCTGCTTTACATATTTATGGTTCCTAGTTATAAATCTTTGGGAGGAGTCATTGAGAACATACCAAGATGTTGAAAATATAGAGTGGAATACAAGGAATTTTAGATGGTTGTTATTGTCGTAAAGGATCTTTCAGATAGATTGTTGATGGCTATATTGACATAATCAGAGACACGTATGGTGGAATTATGACTATGGTTAGGACTAAAATAAAGATATTTGTTGTTCCCCAATTAAAGTAGGACTATATGCAGGATTTCCTTTACGCCCTTATATTTAATTGGCACTTTTGTTACTAGATGATATACTGCCACTTCCTTTCAGTTCTTTTTTTTTTTTTTGGATGACAAAAAGATATCATTGATAAGAAAGAATGTACAAAACGAGGTGTATTAGATATTTAGAGGTTCACTCAGAAAGTGAAAAGAAAACTAAAAGAAACCCAGAAGAATAAGACAGAAACCAGGGGGGATCTACAATTAATGAAGCACAGTTCGCCATGCTCTTGCAAGATCTGAAACAGGAACACTTTAAAAAGCTCCTTAACGAGAGTTGCTGAATAAGAAGTGAAAAGAGAAGCTTTGATGTTATGAGGATTTAAATTCAGAAAAAGTTACCAACTTATCTAAAAGCTTAAGCTCTTAGATAGGACCAACAATGTATATCAAACTCAACTCTCCCCCTCACGTGTGACCGTCCACACTTGGAGAGAAACAAATATGCCTCACCAGGGCATCACAAACCAAACCAAACATAGTGACAACATCCACTCACAATATTTCAGGTAACAAATGTGAGCGGGAATCGGGATGACTTGAACCCAAGACCTTGCCAAGTACCATGTTAAGTTACCAACTCATCTAAATAAAAGCTTAACTCAATCAATCTATCTTGGTTGCTGTTGATTATGTGTCCAAGTGGGTGGAAGCAATTGCCACTCGTACTAATGATGCTAACACTGTTATCAAGTTTCTTTGTGATGTTGTATTTAGCAGGTATGGCATACCAAGGGCAATCATCAGTGATCAAGGGACTCATTTCACAAGCCGGATTTTTAACTCTCTTCTGAAAAAGTATGGGGTGGTGCATAAATTGGCAACCCCGTACCATCCTCAAACATCCGGCCAAGTTGAAGTGAGCAACCGACAAATAAAGGGGATACTTGAGAAAACAGTTCGACTTACAAGGAAAGATTGGGCTTTGAAGCTAAGTGATGCTCTTTGGGCTTACCACACGGCTTATAAGACTCCAATCGGAATGAGTCCATACTGGATTGTTTTTGGGAAAGGATGTCATCTCCCTGTTGAGTTAGAACATAAAGCTTTTTGGGCAATCAAAGAGCTCAACATGGATTTGACATTGGCGGGCGAGAAAAGGATATTAGCCTTGAATGAGTTGGAGGAGTTACGTCAAGATGCCTACGAGAGTGCAAAGCTCTACAAGGAACGCACAAAGAGGTATCATGACAAAAAGATCGAGCCCAAAGTTCATCCGTTCGGGGATGAAAGTGCTGTTATTCAACTCTAGGTTGAAATTGTTCCCCGGAAAGTTTCAATCCAAATGGACCGGACCTTTTGAAGTGGTTCATGTTTTTCCGCATGGGGCGGTTGAGCTTAAAAAGTTGAAAACGGGGGAACGATTTAAAGTAAATGGGCATCGAGTGAAGCCGTACTATGAGGTGATATCAATCTTGGAAGCAGTTGATTTAATAAATTTGGTTGACCCTGAATAGTCTTTGTTTCACACAACGTCGGGCAAACGACGGTAAACAAATGCGCTTGTTGGGAGGCAACCCAACTAGGTACGTTTTACTTGCTTTTATAGTATGGAGAGTCGCATCTATTCCCAAATTTATGCATATCAAGTGATGCTTTGTGGACATAGCATGCTTTGAGTTTAGGGGTGGGTACATTTTAATTATTTTGTTTTATTCGTATTGAGTCAAGTTAAGTCACCCTCTTGTTGGGGTCTTCCCGAGTTTGTGGGTTTATAAGGGAATGTTTATAGTGTCACCCTCCAAAAAGATTTTCATTTTTTTTTTGTAATTTAGTGCTTTCTAATGGTAATTGTGGTGTTAGTGTTGTTGTTCAAGTTTTGAATGCAGGAAAAGCTATTTAGGACTGACACGAAAAGAGAAAGAAATTGAAGGGGGGTTAAATGAAAAATGCTGAAAAAGAAACTATGTGGACGCCTAAGGCGGCTGCATAAAAAGCAGAATGTCAAGATTTCGCATAATGCAGCCGCACACTAGCTGAATTGATCGTATGCGGACACTTGATGCGGCCGCATAAAAAACAGAAACTCAGGAGTTTGCTTTATGCGACCGCACAGGACCGGGACTAAAAAAAAAAAAAAACATAAAAAGCTGCTGCCGTGCCCTAAGCGAGCGCATAGCTCTCTTCCTCATCTCTTTCATCTCTCAGCAAAGAAATCACCACCACAGCCGCCGTCGCCACCAGCCCTCAGTGCAAGCCGCCGCCGCCTAGGGGTGAGCAGACCGGCCCATCGGCCCGTCAAGCCCGCTGAGCCCGCCAATGCCCAGCCCGCAAAGCCCGTGCCCGTGGGCTAGTACATAGTGCTGGGCCTTAGATAAGTGAAAGCCCGCGGTCTCAGGCATGGACTGGGCCCTCCAATCCTTCCTGCCCGTTAAGCCCAGCCCATCCCAGCCCATCTCTTACTAAAATTACGTCGTTTTATAGTAAGTATATATAAAGTGTAATTCTTTTTGGTTGTTATAATAATAAAGTTTCAATAGTTGGATTTTTTTGGTACTGTTTATTAATTTATTGTAATTATTTTGATCCACTTCAATGTTAAATCAGCATAGTTTTGAAAAAGTATAAGTTAGGTGCAATAGTTGATTTTGATTTTTGGAGTAAATATTTATAAATTGTGTATTTTTGACCTTTACTTGTGTCCATCAATTAGATTGGAATGAAGAAACACTTGAAATTTGACCTGTTATTTTATTTTTCTTTTATTCTTCATAGTTCATATTACATAATAAAATGTTTGAGTTGAAAAAGAGAGTAATAAATTGTTGAGTAAACTGTCTTTTTTTTGTTTTTGTCTTAAATGATTTATTTGTGTTTTGTTTTGTTTTGTTTTTTTTTCAGAGATGGATTGATGGGCTAAAAATAATTTAAAACCCAAACTTTAATAGATATAAAATTTTCAAAATAAAACATTTAATTTGTAAGCCCGCTAAGCCCGAGCCCGCCCAATGCCCGTTTAAAGCCCGCAAAAGCCCGTTGATTTAAGCTCGCACAAAGCCCGCTATGTTGGGCTTTTGAAATTGAAGCCTGCAACTAAATGGGCTTATACCGGGCTTTGCCAAAGCCCGCCGGCTTTGGGCCCATGCACACCCCTACCGCCGCCACCGCCGCGCCCTGTTTTCACCTGCCTCCCACTGCATTCTCTCTCTCTCTCTCTCCAGTTCTCTCAATTTTCAACAAGTTGCTGCCATGCCCTAAGTCCAATTGTAGCAATTGCCGGTGGCTCCTCCAATAATTCTTCAAAATTGATTTGTCGAATCCAAGATGGAGGTAATATCTTTCAATTCCCTTCCTTTTCATTGCTAAATTATTGTCAAAGTGGTTCCTTAAAGTAATTGTTGAGGAGTGGGTTTTGGGGAATTTGGGTGTAGTGTGTGCAATTGTGTGAAAGTCTAAATGCCGCCTAAGAAAAAGTCCAAGGGAACCCCGGGAGCTAGTTCGAGTTCGAACACCTTTGAGTTCGACTCAACCCGTTTCGAATCCCTAGAAACACACGTAGCTTTCACAACAGGGTTAGCTAAATCCCTTGTTCCGGAAAAGGCGTTTGATTACGAAAGTTTTGGGTTAAAGGATAACTTTGTGGCCCGCAAGTGGCAATGTTTTGGCAGGGCCCCTGTTCCGGCAGTGGTCCCAATTGTGAGAGAATTTTATGCCAATGCTACCGAGAGTTGGCAAGAGGGGCACGCATGGGTGAGAGGAAAAGAAGTGGCGTTCTCATCCCAAGCCATTAATGAAGCTCTAGGTCTCCCTCGCATGGATAGAGACGTGTATAGGGCCAGGATGTTGACTCCTGAAATACATTCTGAGGTGAGTAATGCTATTGCAATTCCCGGAACTGAATGGGAATGGAAAAAAGGTCGTCCACATCAAATGCCGGAGAGTTGTTTAGTCCCACGTGCCAAGGCAGTGCATAGGTTTATCTGTTGTAGGCTGATGCCAACAACACATTTGACTCACGTAACATGGCCAAGGGGAGTTCTGATTTATACAATTCTTGATAATGGATCCGTGGACATTGGTAAATTGATCAATGCCCCGATTAAAGGTGTGATAAATGGGAGTTCGAGGTCGGGATTCTGTTTCCCGAGTTTGATTACTTTTTTGTATACGCGGGTGATGTGCACATGGCCCAGGGATTTAGAGTATCTCCGGCCTCTGCTGGTAATTAAATTCTCCACTCTGGTTGGAGAAGGGGGCAATCGAGTGCTCGCCCGGTAAGGCGTGGGCGAGAAGAAGAGAGAGAAGAAGAAGAGGAGGAGGAGCAGTTTGACGACGAAGAGTTATTCCAACGGGTGGAGACTCTGGCAGGAGATATGAAGGAGTTATCTGCGAGGGTAACTAATATTGATATCCGTCAAAGAGAAGAGTTCGAGGAAAATGAGAGATTTCGGGCCAGCCAGAGGGTAGAGGCTGATAGGAGCCGATATTTTCAGGACTATATGGCAGCCTGGATGCAAGGGATGGCTTCCTACCATGGGATGGATACCTCAGATTTCCCTTCTTGGCCGCCCGCTCCCCCTTCTGACACTTGATGAGTTTTAGCACCGCATCCTCGGTTTGGTATTAGATTCACATTGGGGACAATGTGAAATTTGAGTTTAGGGGTGTGGTGGCTATATGTCCAGTTTTTCCTGCTTTTGTAGTGTAGTTTTTAATTGTAGTCTTTACTCTAGTTAAAAAAAAAAAAATTTGCTTGTCTTAGTGTCGGTTTGGGTGATCACCGCCAGTGATGAGACTGTCTAGCCCACACATGTGTTAGGAGATATTACATTTCGAGCTATCTAGATGCTAGCATGTTTTTAATTAATTGACTTTTGAATCTTCAACTTTTGAGCACGATTTGCCATGATTTGTCTATTGATTATTTTGATTATTTTTATCAAGTGTAAAGTGCACTTCTCATTCCTGTGGAGATTTTCTGCTTTAGTGATCATGAGGTGTTAAGTCTTCGTCTCGTGCACTTACAAGTAATCCCAAACTGTCTGTTTTTTCTCCAAGAAGTGCCCTAATTTAACTCACAAAAACTGCTTATATAATAAGTCTTCCTTTGCTGAAACAAAATAGGGCAACAAAATCTTCGACTCTATGCGGCCGCTTAATGCGTCCGCATAGATTATCGCAAAACTATGCAACTGCTTTGTGCGAGCTAGCACCCAAATCTTCAATATTCTGGAATATGTGCGGCCGCTTCACGCGTCCGCATAACTTCAGTTTACCAAATTCTATGCTTTTGCACTTTAAACCCTGAAGATTCTGTAATAGCACCGGAGACTTCCAAATTTCATAACTGTCTCCTTCAGTCCCTGAAATTTCAAAAATACACTAAGAACCCATATTAGATAACAAAAAGCTCGAGAAATTGCTAAATCTAAGCCGGAAAAGTACCCTTCGGATGAGTCTAAAACTCATCCATCAAATGCCCCCAAACTTAGATTTTTGCTCGTCCTCGAGTAAAACAAAGAAAACTACAAAAACAGAATATCCAAACTACAACAAAAATCCCATCGCAAGCCAACGCATCAGTGTTAGATCACATAAAGCCTCGGAGTAAAACCTCACACAATCAAGTAGACGACACAACACCCTTACAAATCTAGACTTTCACTTGGTCAAAAATCAATAGTCCTTTGAATCTCCGTATGTGTGTGTACCAATCATTGAAAATTTCAAAATTTTGAAAACTTTTATCGAATCAAGTACAACAACCATTCCCAAAATATGACAATACAAATTTTTTTCAAAAATACCAACAGTGCATCATGAAACCTAAAAATAATCATCACCACCCAGTTGAATTCACACAAACTAGAAAGCGCCGGCATTCAAAGGTTAACACATCCATCCCATGCACTTCCTTATGTATAAAATACACAGCTCTCAAGTCTCACATACTTATACAGCGATTAAATGAATCATGAGCTAAAAATATTGCAGATCAAAACAAGGGTCAAATCAACCATGCCTTCAGAATATCTCCATTCCACAAAACAAAGTAGCAACTAGGTCAATAGGGCTTTTATAAGCTTGTAATGTAAGGCCAGGCAAGGGCTACAAACGAGGGGATAGGAAATCACAAAACAAGAGAGCAAGAATGTTCCCTTCATTGAAACCAACTTTCACTTTAACAACTCAAAATATTATATATATATATATATATTTTTTTCTGAGTTGAAAAAGTCAATCACCATCACAACTGAAATATGACCCCCAATGATCTATATATATATATGTATATATATATATATATATATATATATTTTTTTTTTTCTTTTGAATCATTGGGGTCCCCTTTTTCTTTTTTTTTATTTCTTCCTTCAATACAGAACTTATTCCAATTAAGCTCAAAGGGGACACAAGGGAATAATATATGATTAGGATGAAGAAATATAGGCACAAACGATCCAAAGATGGCCTATGTCTTCCCTAATTGCTACAATGTTCATGCTTCACTTCAACACTCATCGTTCATGGCATCAAATCCTTCCCTTAATGCTTTTAAAAACATGTTTATACGGATTACTTCATTATTTGTTGGACAAGAAATAGGGACAATCAAGACTTACATGCGGTTACGGTTCAAGAAGTGTGCTTGAGATATATTAACAAAAGAAGTCTAACAAATCTAGCTATATCATGAAAACAACCCTAAAATCACATCAGAATGCAATGAATGTGTGGAGACGAAGACTTAACACCTCATGATCACTAAAGCAGAAAATCTCCACAGGAATGAGATGTGCACTTTACACTTGATAAAAATAATCAAAATAATCAATAGACAAATCATGGCAAATCGTGCTCAAAAGTTGAAGATTCAAAAGTCAATTAATTAAAACCATGCTAGCATTGAGGGCTAGACAGTCTCATCACTGGCAGTGATCACCCAAACCGACACTAAGACAAGCAGATTTTTTTTTTTAAAACTAGAGTAAAGACTACAATTAAAAACTACACTACAAAAGTAGGAAAAACTGGACATATAGCCACCACACCCCTAAACTCAAATTTTACATTGTCCCCAATGTGAATCTAATACCAAACTGAGGATGCGGTGCTAGCACTCATCAACTTTCACAAGGGGGAGCGGGCAGCCAAGAAGGGAAACCTGAGGTATCCATCCCATGGTGGGAAGCCATCCCTTGCATCCAGGCTGCCATATAGTCCTGAAAATGTCGGCTCCTATCAGCCTCTACCCTCTGGCTGGCTCGAAATCTCTCATTTTCCTCGAACTCTTCTCTTTGACGGATATCAATATTAGTTACCCTCGCAGATAACTCTTTCATATCTCCTGCTAGAGTCTCCACCCGTTGGAATAACTCTTCGTCGTCAAATTGCTCCTCCTCCTCTTCTTCTTCTCTCTCTTCTTCTCGCTCATGCCTTACCGGGCGAGCACTCGATTGCCCCCCTTCTCCAACCAGAGTGGAGAATTTAATTACCGGCACAGGCCGTAGATACTTTAAATTCCTGGGCCATGTGCACATCACCCGCGTACACAAAAAAGTAATCAAACTCGGGAAACAGAATCCCGACCTCGAACTCCCATTTATCACACCTTTAATCTGGGCATTGATCAATTTACCAATGTCCACGGATCCATTATCAAGAATTGTATAAATCAGAACACCCCTCGGCCATGTTACGTGAGTCAAATGTGTTGTTGGCATCAGCCTACAACAGATAAACCTATGCACTGCCTTGGCACGTGGGACTAAACAACTCTCCGGCATTTGATGTGGACGACCTTTTTTCCATTCCCATTCAGTTCCGGGAATTGCAATAGCATTACTCACCTCAGAATGTATTTCAGGAGTCAACATCCTGGCCTATACACGTCTCCATCCATGCGAGGGAGACCTAGAGCTTCATTAATGGCTTGGGATGAGAACGCCACTTTTTTTCCTCTCACCCATGCGTGCCCCTCTTGCCAACTCTCGGTAGCATTGGCATAAAATTCTCTCACAATTGGGACCACTGCCGGAACAGGGACCCTGCCAAAACATTGCCACTTGCGGGCCACAAAGTTATCCTTTAACCCAAAACTTTCGTAATCAAACGCCTTTTCCGGAACAAGGGATTTAGCTAACCCTGTTGTGAAAGCTACGTGTGTTTCTAGGGATTCGAAACGGGTTGAGTCGAACTCAGAGGTGTTCGAACTCGAACTAGCTCCCGGGGTTCCCTTGGACTTTATCTTAGGCGGCATTTAGACTTTCACACAATTGCACACACTACACCCAAATTCCCCAAATCTCCACCCAAAACCCACTCCTCAACAATTACTTTAAGGAACCACTTTGACAATAATTTAGCAATGAGAAGGAAGGGAATTGGAAGATATTACCTCCATCTTGGATTCGACAAATCAATTTTGGAGAATTATTGGAGGAGCCGCCGACAATTGCTACAATTGGACTTAGGGCATGGCAGCAACTTGTTGGAAATTGAGAGAACTGGGGAGAGAGAGAATGCAGAGGGAGGCGGGTGAAAACAGGGCGCGGCGGTGGCGGCGGCTTGTACTGAGGGCTGGTGGTGACGGCGGCTGTGGTGGTGATTTCTTTGCTGAGAGATGAAAGAGATGAGGAAGAGAGCTATGCGCTTGCTTAGGGCACGACAGCAGCTTTTTATGTTTTTTTTAGTCCCGGTCCTGTGCGGTCGCATAAAGCGAATTTCTGTTTTTTATGCGGCCGCATCAAGCGTCCGCATACGATCAATTCAGCTGGTGTGTGGCTGCATTATGCGAGATCTTGACATTCTGCTTTTTATGCGGCCGCCTTAGGCGTCCGCATAGTTCCTTTTTAAGCATTTTTCATTTAACCCCCCTTCAATTTCTTTCTCTTTTCGTGTCAGTCCTGAATAGCCTTTCCTGCATTCAAAACTTGAACAACAACACTAACACCACAATTACCGTTAGAAAGCACTAAATTACAAAAAAAAAAAAAAATGAAAATCTTTTTGGAGGGTGACACTATAAACATTCCCTTATAAACCCACAAACTCGGGAAGACCCCAACAAGAGGGTGACTTAACTTGACTCAATACGAATTAAACAAAATAATTAAAATGTACCCACCCCCAAACTCAAAGCATGCTATGTCCACAAAGCATCACTTGATATGCATAAATTTGGGAATAGATGCGACTCTCTATACTATAAAAGCAAGTAAAACGTACCTAGTTGGGTTGCCTTCCAACAAGCGCATTTGTTTACCGTCGTTTGCCCGACGTTCTGTGAAACAAAGACTATTCAGGGTCAATCAAATTTATTAAATCAACTGCTTCCAAGATTGATATCCCCTTATAGTACGGCTTCACTCGATGCCCATTTACTTTAAATCGTTCCCCCGTTTTCAACTTTTTAAGCTCAACCGCTCCATGCGGAAAAACATGAACCACTTCAAAAGGTCCGGTCCATTTGGATTGTAACTTTCCGGGGAACAATTTCAACCTAGAGTTGAATAACAGCACTTTCATCCCCGGACGGATGAACTTGGGCTCGATCTTTTTGTAATGATACCTCTTTGTGCGTTCCTTGTAGAGCTTTGCACTCTCGTAGGTATCTTGACGTAACTCCTCCAACTCATTCAAGGCTAACATCCTTTTTTCGCCCGCCAATGTCAAATCCATGTTGAGCTCTTTGATTGCCCAAAAAGCTTTATGTTCTAACTCAATAGGGAGATGACATCCTTTCCCAAAAACAATCCGGTATGGACTCATTCCGATTGGAGTCTTATAAGCCGTGCGGTAAGCCTAAAGAGCATCACTTAGCTTCAAAGCCCAATCTTTCCATGTAGGTCGAACTGTTTTCTCAAGTATCCCCTTTATTTGTCGGTTGCTCACTTCAACTTGGCCGGATGTTTGAGGATGGTACGGGGTTGCCAACTTATGCACCACCCCATACTTTTTCAGAAGAGAGTTAAAAATTCAGTTTATGAAATGAGTCCCTTGATCACTGATGATTGCCCTTGGTATGCCATACCTGCCAAGCACAACATCACAAAGAAACTTGATAACAGTATTAGCATCATTAGTACGAGTGGCAATTGCTTCCACCCACTTGGACACATAATCAACAGCAACCAAGATATATGTAAAACCATGAGATACATAATCAACACAAAGAAGACCTGTAGTGCAGAGGATAAATGTGTTGAGAATGGGATGGCTCGATTAACCAGGCAAGAGGCCAGTTTCCTCCGAAGGAACTGGCCAGGGTAGGAAGTAGGACTTGATTAATCCTCAAAGGGGGGTGCGGGGGGTGGAGCCCCCTGCGGTACAGAGTATTCGGGATTTTGTGCGGCCGCATAGTGCGTCCGCATGGAACACTGGAAACTAAGCGTTAACGTAAGGTGTCCGCGTAAGGTTCTGGAAACCATGCTGCTGCATAGTGCGTCCGTATGAAAGCCTTGCAAATCGTATGCGGCCGCATTATGCGACCGCATAGCGGCGGATTTTAGGGTTTTCTATATTATCCATATAAATAGTTGTATACCTAGAACGTTTGAAGGAGTGAGCCGCTAATAAAATTTCGACAGTCCGTTGGCCCCAATCTCTCTCTTCTTTGTGATTGATCCTGTTATACTCTGTTAATTTGTTTGCTAGTCTTCCGCTGTGCACAACAAAGCCCGTATATCAAACTCATAAACACAAAGGTCCATAATGCAAGCTTTGCAATGGGAAGAGCTGTAGTTGGGGGCTTTGTCAACTCTCGATTGGTAAGGAATAGCAAATCGTATAGTGTTGCTCTCTAGGTTCAATAATTGATCCGAGGGAGGTTGGAGATAGTGCTGGTCGTAGGATGAAATTTAGTTGGATTATGTGGAGAAGTGCATTTAAGGAAAATTTTATAGTAAACTATGGACCAGCACAACCTTTTTATTTGTTGCGCGGCATGGTGAGCAACTACTAAACATGTTTGGAAAATTTGATGAGTTCAAACCATAGTTATTAAAGGCCCAGGCACGCTGCGGAAAAGGGTCTAATAGGAACTTGGTGCATGGTTCTACGTGGCGTGCACCCTAAAGAAGGCGCATTTTGAACAAAAATCGAGAAAATAGATTTTGTCATCTGAAAGTATCGAAACAAACTGCTAACTTCAAGGAATGATAAAACTGACGCAGGAGAATACGAGGAAAAGGAAGAAAATACAATTCCAAAATACCACTAGGAAAGGAGTCGCATAAAGAAGCCAAGCTCAACCAAACTGATAATACGTATCAATTATACTACAAAATCATCAAAATCTCCCCGCAATTTCATTTGAACATACTATTTATAGGCTAGCCTCAACACATAACATTAATTACTAGATAAAAGAAAAACATATCTATCAAAAAAAAAAAAAAATACTAGATAAAAGAAAAACATGAATCATAGTAAGATTCATTGTGTATATTCTAGATACTTCTAGTGTAGATGCCTAAAATTGGACCAAACTTGATGCAATGAATTTTCTTGGCGCCTTTTTGCTTCCGTTAGATAATTTTGGAACTCGGTCTATGTGCACCATGTGCACTGCATCAAAAACAGAAGTTTAAGAACTGATCATCCAACCATGGACCATTAATTTCTTTGCTAAGACCCTCAGGAGCCGTTCGGTATTCAGGATTAAAGCCGGATAGGATTAATAAGCCAAATCGTTGGATGTTTGGTACACAATAGGCGGTCGGGACTAATTGCATGAGTTATCGGATAAAGTCCTTATCCCCTTGTTAGTAATACCAAGGGAGAGGGTAGTATTATTAGCGCCCTCAAAAAATAAAAAAAAAAACACGTGATTAATATTTTTAATTCTAAAACTACCCCTGATTTTTACTTGAGGATTAATAGCGAGGGCGCTAATAGCACTGAGATTAATAAAACTACCAAACAAGCCCCCAAAGTCTTCTTTATCCTCTAAATCTAAGTCCTCATTCCCTCCTTAGAGTATTTAAAGCTGTTTTGTTTTCATACGTTGGTTTATATCATTTTTGGGAATTAGCAATATAGCATCAATTTCTGGTTATAATCTTTGAACACATTGATCACATCTACTTGGGAATATATCCATCCAGCCAAGCTAACACTCATAAGTAAATAGTACAAGGTCCTCCTGGACTTTGAAGAAACCTCAAAATGGTTATGCTTAGTATAATCATACATATTTAAACAAAAGTAACTAATTGAAAGAAAAGGAACATAAAAAAGGTGCACATAGGCAATGCCTTGATCTGGGGGCCTAGACGCACCCTGGATAGGCTTGCTGCTCAGGGTGAGCCTTGGGCACCTAGCCTAGCCTTTAATAATAATTAGTGAAATCTGGAGAAGGCTAAAGTTGAGATGAAAACATTTGCAAGATGGTAAAAGTACTGTTAACTGGAAGATAGATGGAGAGAAGATCGCTTAAGCTGGCCCAGCCTTGTATATATTATGCTGTAGTTGAGACTGAAGGCTGAGTTTGGTTCAGCTGTATAATTCTTGCTTATTCCAAAGGTTTGCTCTTTACTGGTTTGTTTTCACTGATGCAGCTTTTGTTTGTTCTCTTTACTTTTACAAAACAATTCAAGATTCAGATTTTTTATCATACTTATACATTTGAAACTGCCAGTTTAGTCGCCTTCACCACCTGGACCATATCTCATTTGGAAGATTGCTGGTCTGATGCTGGTAGTTTTGTTTATGTTGGTTGCTCACCAATGAATTAAAAGAGCTATAATGGATGTACTTGAGCTGAATTTGGAGCACTTGAGCAAAATGCTGGATTCTTCTGTATACTGTTGGATGCTTTGTGCTTGCTATATATTTTCATGATTGTGCCTCTTAAGCATTAACTAAGGATTGAATTGTGTTTTGTTAAAGATAAATATTTATTAGTCACTCCATTCATTTTTCTGCTTGGAGGTATTGGGATTAAAGGTTCTTGATTCAATTCGTCATTACATATGTATCTCTAATTTTTAGTAAATATTAAGTGCAACTAATGACGTGGTATCACCATCGAATCAAAATACAACAAATCAGCAAGATTGGTGATGTAGAGAGCAAGGTTGCTGATGTGTATCAATAAGCTTGCTTATACACATCTGCAACCTTGCTCTCTACATAGCAAGGTTGCCGATTTTTAGCATTTTTAGTGGATGGTGATACCAATGACGTGGTATCACCGTTGCACTAAAAATTTTTCCCGAATTTTCCCCTCTAATGTGTAGTTGTATTTTTTCTGAATTAATTGCTCGTCTTTGATGCAAATCAACCATAGACATTATTAATAAGCCATTATTTTTCTTTTCTTCTCCTGTTCTTTTTCTTTTCCTTTTGACTTCTGTTGTCTATATTTTTTACTGCATGTGGCTGAGATTCTTGAGAATATAATCATGGCTGCTATCTCCTATTTTCTCTTCGCCATTCGGTAGACCTGAAGTCTTAACGTGAATAGCTCATCTGCACTCGTAGATCATATCTGTCTTTACACCCAATAGTTGTGCATTGTTTTCTTGAACTAAGACTGATCTTTGCTGCTGTGCAGGAAGGTGTCCAGCAGCTTGTGCTAGGTCTGTACATCATAAGGGGTGATAACATGTAGGGTCTTCTTTCTGAATCTACTTTATCTTTCTACTGACAATTAGATGGATTAGACTCTAATGTCATTGCCCTTTGCCTTTCTCTTAATGTAGAAGCATTGTTGGGGAAGTTGATGAAGAGTTGGATGCTAGCTTGCAACTCTCCGAATTGAGAGCTCATCCTCTGAAACCTGTCATCCACTAATGAGCACTTCAAGCTGAGTGTTGTCTCATGTAAGGTAAAGAACAGTCGGAAATGGATTCTAGAGAGGCAAGGAAATTAACAGCATAGGAGTCTATTCTTGAATGGAAAGAAGGTAAATTTCTCATGATTTGTCATATGAAATACAGTGGAGAATATTTTAGTTGTTTATCGTATACTTGTGATGTATGGCTGCTCATTTCTCCTAGACTAGATGTTGGGGAACAGCGCTGTCAATATTGATTTTTGATAAGATGCCTAAACTATGTTAGTTTGAGGTTTGATGGATTGAAGTAATTTCTTGGGGGCAAAACAGTTGTATTTAAAATGCAATGGACGCTTTGAATTGAAATGTCAAGTTTTGATGTAAATAGATAGATAAATACTTGATTGTTAATTGTTGTTAGAATTTTTTAAAATTTCAAAGACGGAATGCTGTGCCGTAAAACCAATTACAAATGCACTGAAAAGATTATTCAAATCATTGGTTCTCTTTTTCTTTTTGTGTAAAGGATCATCATTTATGTTTTTAATGCAAAATATTTCTGATAGGGTTTGGCTAACATTTGTTCTAACGACGCATTTTAAAAGTTTAGATATTGTAAATTTTGTCGATAATCACTTGTGCAATAGTTCTAAAGCCACTAGGGTAGATTTTAAGACAAAACATAATATAAATTGGTTCCTAAAAGCACATGTTAGCTCTAGAGTAGATTTCTGACACGTCTCTTAAAATTGTCTGAAAGTAGTCCGACATTCTACAGATTTAAACAAAGTCTCCAAAACCAAAGTTTATGGAAAATAATCAAACTATGGTTCATCATTGGATGCCATAATTTTCCGGCACTGTGACGAGGGTAAGCAAGCATAGCTCGAGTTTCAGCCACTACCGCGCAGAAATATGAATCACGGCTTCCAATGAGACAGAAATCGGAACTATGATTTGTTTTGCGGTCTAAGAGGAGCCTTTGCTTACCTTTAAAACTCAATATCTTCACGGCGCAAGGGCATTGGTATTTGAGAAATTTCTCAATTGTACCAGAACTGAGTCGGGTGAATTGGCCAATATTCCAATTTGACTATTCCTGTAGAAAAGGATTCAATTGGATAATAGATTTTGAATTTGCCTTGGTTTGAATATTCAAAACCGAATTCAAAGCAGAATTTTTTTTTGAGTGATGTTTGGGGTTTTAAGTTTCTCATGGGGTAATTTAGTCAATTATTGATATTATTATTTTAATTTCATTGATTTTTCCACATACCAAACATGAAATTATTCCAAATTTCATTCCATTCTGTGTGAACCAAACGCTAGTTGACCATTTTCATTCCCATTCCTATTCTCACGAATTTTATTTCTTTTGACTATTCCATTCCCACCAATTTCATTCCACGAACCAAACGCCGCTTTAGAGTGATTTTTTAAACCTCAATTCAGTACTTGCCGGGTAGGTCTACAAAGGCAATTGCATTCTTCACCTCTATCAATGATGTTTTTGGATTATTGGATAGACTTCAACTATTTATAGATGTTGTAGAGGGTTCAAATATCTGTAGTTGTAGTTGTCTGTGAACTGTTTCTATTTTTGTTTTCTTAAACAATGCTACAGAGTGTTTGCAATTAGATACACTATTCACTCCGTTCCAGGTAAAGAGTACACTACTATTTTGAGATATTTTACTTAAAACGTTTACTTTCAAAATTATGCTTACAATTTTTATAATCTTTCATCTTTACCCTCTATTTGTGTTGTAATCATCTTGGTTGTGTTTAAGTATTTTTGTAATTATGGCAAAATTCAAAGACACTAATATATTTCTTAATAATTAGATTTTTCAAACGTGGACTCTTTGGGTGGAACGAAGAGAGTATTTTTATACAAATCAAAATACTTGGGCATTACTTTTAGTGAACATAAAATTATATCATCGCCAAATATAAAAGAGATAAAGAAACACGTGAGCGTTGTCACAAATTTTCAAAGGAAAAGTTAGAGATCTATAAGAAACCCCCCACAAAAAAAAAAAAAAAAGAAGAAAAAAGAAAATATATTTCATCAATCCTTCCGGGCTACATGAAGTTATGCTTCTCATCTCTAATAGAACACAGTCAATGAAAATGGCTTACACAACAAGTTAAGACTTAAGAGTGCAAGGAGAATGTCGCACGAGAAAATATTTAATGGTCCCGAAGCATGGAACTATGTGGCATGGCCACATGGTCCATAACGATCAATAACAGTACGTTATAAAGCCAAAGTGGACCGACGGTGTACCTTACCTTTTATGCCACTTTAACATTATAGTGTGCCGCTATTAGTCATGGTCACCATATATAGGCATGACACATGATGTTTCGGAACCACCGAATATTTTCTCAATGTCATATGGATCTCAAGAAAAGCACTGCTTCTACTCTTTTCACTTATTCATTTCAGGATAAAGTCTACGATATTAATATTGATATAATTGATAATAGATTTTATATTGTTCTTGGTTTATTGTAAGCAAAACATCTTTTTTATTTTCTGTTGATTCAGTGCATGGGCAGACTTGTACCGAGCATTCTTGGTGGAAGCAAATTTGAATCAGAAAAAATACACTCCAACTAGGGTATATCTGCAAGCAATTCTCGCCAATTATCACATTACAAACTATCTTTCTTAAATTTTTGTTGTTTACTAGTCGAGTATGAAATAGGTGATTAATTGCAAGCTCAATAAAATGTTATACTCTCGGTTTCGAAAAATAAAAGTCTCATTTGACAAGCCAAACTTTTTAAAATTATAGCTTTACATGTTTGAAACAGATAAACATATTTTCGAACCAGAGATTCAATATTCAAGATTCAGATACCAAGCCATGTTAGTGATTATTGAGGCCATTAGGCATTAACGATCACAAATGAGAATGACAATTGCATTTGCTGGTTTCGGCTTGATTTTGGTTTTTTGCGTCACAATTAAAACAAATTTTTCGTTGGGTTGTCAAAGAAACCAAAAGGGAAGGGAATGGGGTGGAATACTTGGAATGATTAGTTATTGCTGTAAAGGAAATATAAAAAACAAAAAGAACGCTAGAAGGAGGGTTTGAACCTCCGACCTTGTGGTTAACAGCCACACGCTCTAACCAACTGAGCTATTCCAGCTTTGCCGTTGTGTACAACTAAGAAATAATATATACTATAATTCATTCTAGTAAACCAATAAAGTTTTGTTTATTGTTTGGATTAATATATAATTTGATCCCTGAACTTGCCAACTTTTCTTACCTAGGTTATTTTACTTGAACATTTTCTAAATTGGTACTTAAACTGATGTTTTGGGCTTTCAATTAGTCCCTCAACTGATGGTCAGTTAAGGCGTTAGTTTCTTAATTTTATAACAAAAATGTCCTTCGTCACGTGGACAACAAAAATAAACTTAAAGAAAAATTCCTTTCTCTTTTCTCCCTTCTTCTTTAATCTTCATATGTAAACTACTCTTTCTCCCTCTACAAACCCAACAACCTCCCCTAACTGACCTGACCACCCATTTTTGCCGGCGACGATGCATCAAGAAAATTGGGGGAAAGACAACTCCTTGCTCAAAACAGAAGTTACTCACTCGTTGGAGTTGGAGTGTTTGAATTTTAGACCAGGATTAACCCTAGGCATGTTCAATTGGCAGTGAGAAATGACGAGGAATTGGGGATTAACCCAATAATCACTTTCTCTCTCCTCCCCCCTCTATGTTTTTCAACAAAAAAAAAAAAAAAAAAAAAAAAGAAAGAAGAAAGGCTCTCGAACCAGATCTATGAAATCACACACAACGACGAAACCTTAATTATTTCCAACTGAAAATCGATTCAAATCAAACGGCAAAATTGATTTGAATCGAATTCAACAATGGGAGATTTCAACCTCCGACCTTGTGGTTAACAGCCACACGCCCTAACCAATTGAGCTACTCCAGCTTTAGCATAGTGCATAACTAAGAAATAATATATACTATAATTCATTCTAGAATCCTTTAGTCAACCAAAAAAGTTTTGTTTATTGTTTTAAGGACAAACTATCCAAATGGTCCCTTAGAAGTTCACCTTTTCTAATTTGATCCTTTTATCCTGCAAATAGTCTCTGAACTTAAACATTGAACATAATTGGTCCTTCTGTTAACTATCATCAATTTTTATTAATTTTTTTCTGTTAAGTCACGTCACGTGTATCACACATGCATTTGAGCAAGGGCAAAAATGTCATTTCATCTAAAAAAGTACAGGGACCAACGGTGTGCAGATTTCAGACGACAATTTTCCTTTTCTTCCATCATTCTAAATCGAGAAAGACTCAAAAAATTAATTTCCATGTTAAATATAATTATATAAATATTTATATATTGCGCCATACCAAATTATGAAAACCCCATTTTGCAAATTAATAAACACTGCCTTTTTTTGTTACCCTGTAAGAGAGAACCCAAATAACATTTCTTCCATTGTTACACTGTTATTGGAGGCCAAGCCAATGTCAATGGAAGGGGTGAAATTACTGAGAGAGAGAGAGAGAGAGAGAGAGAGAGAGAGAGAGAGAGAGAGAGAGAGAGAGAAATCTTTATGGGTATAATGATTTTGGGGGTTTACTAGTGGCCGCTGGGCAATATAGGCAGTGGAGAGAGAGTGGCTGAGATAGAGAGAGAGAGTGGCTGAGATATATATAGAGAGAGAAAAAAAGAAGGGTGTACTTTTGTAACGTCGGCCGCCAAGGACAGATTGACTCGCAGCGACGTTGACGGAGGAGGGAGCGCTTGACTCAAGTCCTCTTTTAGCGTGCGTGAATGGCCATGAAGAACTTCTTTTCAAATTCTTTTTCAAAGAACTTCTTTTCAAATTCTTTTTCATTTTTGTCGCCATTCTTTGGTTCACTGAGATCTTTCTCCGGTGATTCCCTTCCAGTTCTTCGCGGGAGTTCTGCTTTTCTTCCATTTATAGACAGATTCTTCCCTTACTCCCCCTTTCGCTTTGGTCCTGAAACATCTACCAACCTTACTTTTCTACTAGTGCATATTTGCGGATATCTAGAGAGAGAAAGTGAGAGGAGGAGGAGGGGTTTACCGTTTACAGTAATGGGTGGGGGAAAGAAAAGGAAAATTTAGAGAGAGAAGAGAAGAGAAGAAAATGAAATTGGATTATTTGTCATTATTACACTATTGGTCTTAGTACTTTCACTGTGAAATGACATTTTTACCCTCACATACGATGCACGTGCAAAAACTTAACGGAAAAATTTAGACGAAATTGAGTGGATGGACCAATCGCGTAAAGGGTTTTCGTACAAAGACGACTGGTATCAAATTTTTTGCAAAAGGACCAAATTCAAAAAAGTGAACTTTGGGAGGGACCATTTGAGTAGTTTGTCCTTGTTTTAATGCCTTCATGTCCATTTTCACTGTAATAAAAAAACTTCTATTTGTTGGTTTTAATTCCTTTAAATAGTATTAATGGAAAAGAAAAAAACTAAATAAACCAATCAAAACACTTAAATCGAATTTGGATTTACTCCTATAAATTCAAAATTTTGAATAAATTCGGATTAATATATAATTTGGTCCCTGATCTTTCCATTTTCTGGTGATTTGGTACTCAATTAATAAAATTTTCTACGATGATCCTTAATCTCAACATTTGAAACCTAATTAATTCCTTGTACCGTTATCTCTAACAGCAGCGTTAATTTTTCTTAAAATATCAATTTTACCATTGCCCTTGCCCTTTCCCTTTTTCTTTCCTCTTTGTAACAGATGCCCTTGCCCTTTCTCTTTCCTCTTTGTAACCGATGCTTGGGAATTGGCAGACCAATTACGATCGTGATCGTTGCCTGAACCTCCCCGGAATCCCGCCTGAACCTCCCTGGAATCCTGCCTGAACCTCCCCGGAATCCCATGAATCCTGACCGTCGCCGACGTCCTAATAGCTGCCGAAACCCAAATTTCTGAAACTCAATCTGACTACTACATATTAAACCTCAAACCCTTCTACAAATTTCCCTAATTGATATAAAGCAAATTGAGTAGAGAACTTCAAATTCCAAATTAAAATTCCAATAACAGGATGCCCAACAACAACAACTTTGTCTTGTCCCTGGTGGCAATGTTGGTGGTTTCTAGCCTCAAATTCCATTGAACAGAGACTACCCTGACTCACATTCCCAGTTTTAGCACCCACCTCCATTTAAAAGAACAAGAAACTCTGAAAATAACCCTTCTAATTTTGCGCCTTTCCCATCCACAAATCCACGAATTAACACACCAAATCCTCCAATAAATAAAGGAACAACCCATATATTCTACAAGACTCGTACGTGTGCGAAATTCCTGGAGAACATCTGTCCAAATGGGGATAATTGTACTTTTGCCCATGGCTCCGAAGATCTAAGAGAACCCCCACTAAATACTTTGACCACGACACCGCCCTCTTGTACTCCCCAAGAGATAGCCGCCTCTTCAGTTTGCCATTATTCGAGATTTGCTTCAACCAGTTAAATTTCTAGTGGGGGGTGGTGGGGGAGGGTGGTGTTTTCTGGTGGAGGAGTGAAAGTAAATGGCGGAGCTGGCGGGGGGGTCCAGAGGCAGCATTTGCAGCAGCAGCTACGACGGTGTTTTACGGGAGGGGAGGAGAGAGAGAGTGTGTTTGTGTTTGTGTTTGTGTTTGTGTTTGTGTTTGTGTGTGAGTTAGACCCAGTCAACACAAGTGAGGGGCATTTAAAAAAATTAATGCTCCTGTTATAGATAACGGTATAAAGGACTAATTAGACTTCAAATATTGAGATCAAGGACCACCGTAGAAAATTTTATCAATTGAGTACCAAATTACCAAAAAATAAAAAGATTAGGGACCAAATTATATATTAATCCAAAAAATTCCATTAGGTCCATATTCTGAGAAACTTTTAGGGCAAACTCCACAATTCGTCCCTGTACTTTTTACATTTTTTTGTATTCATCCTTGTACCAAATTTTTTTTTGAGACCATCCTTATACCACGGACATTGAACATGATTGGTCCTTCCGTCAAATCTCGTTAACTTTTTTCCGTTAAGTTGTCCCACGTGCCTTGCATGTGCTTTTCACAAAGGGTAAAATGGTCATTTTAATAAAAAAGTATAGGGACCAAAAGCACAAGGGGTGAAGCTGAAAAATTGGTTCATCTTCTTCACAAAATTTGTGAAACCATTTATGAACACCTATTCCCTTCTTGGCAATTGAGCACTACAAATCGGAAAGAAAGACAATCAACACGAAATTGTTCAAATTATGACAAAGGAGAAATATATTGAATCTTTGACTATCGTTTCTCTCTTCCTTCACTGCCAGTGACTGATTTCCTCCATCTCGGCACTAGATCTGTCAACAATGTCGACGGCAAAACTAGCGGGCTGTGAAGAAGATACAAAATTGGTTTGCCCAATTTTGTTCCATAGAAATCTTTCCCGCTCCGTGACGTCGGCGTCGATGGCTACCACAAGGTGGGCAGCAGACGAAGAATGGGAGCTTGTCAATGACCATGGCTTCGACTCATCTCCAATCCCATGGAGAAATTGATTCCTCCCTCTCCATAATCCCTCCGGAACCAAGGATTTGAAAAGCAAACAAACCTTTTTCTTCCTTTATTTTTTTAATTCATATCCCTCAATCAACTCCACTGGGGAACCATTTCGAGCAAAATCACCTCTGGGGTATACATCTTCAGTCCGACCTAGTCGGTGAGAAGGAGAGAGGGGAATTCTCTCCGTAAGTCACGAAATCACAGATCTCTGTCCCTTTAAGTCTTGCGCTTCGAACTCTTTGACCTCTTCCAATTGGATAGTCTGAATGCGTCATTGCTGATTTTCGAGGATCAAAGCAGGAAACTATATCGGCTTTGACGACAAGATCGACTTGACCACTGCGCGAGAGATCAGCGAAGAAAGTCAGAACGCCTCGCTTTGGACGAAAGCCATGTGAGTTGCGAAGGAAGCTTTCCTCATAAATAGGGGTGCAAGGCTTGATGAGGGCTTCAAGGATGTTGACTAGCTCGATCGACAGTAAGAGGAAGCGGGAGCAAGAAAAGCAAGAATCTCTTTCTTGTCCGGGGCAAAGAGAAGGCCTTTTGCTACTGAGAAAACTCTCCATCTCCTAGTTAGTCACCATATTCGCCGATCATCCCAAGGAGGAAGCTTGATAATTTCTCTCTCTCTCTATCTTCATTAGATCCCCCGTTTGGTTGCCACAAAGAAAATTGGAGGAGGAAATGCAGTATTTGTTTGCTTTTGGGTTGTTGGGGTTGAAAAATCAGAGAAATGGGTGTGTCGTGTGTGTGAAGATGACAATTGGTCTCTGTACTATTTTCAAGAAAATGACTACTTTACCCCTAGGCCAAATCATGTGACATGCACATAATTTCACTTAACGGAAAAAAATAAACGAAAATGAACGGAAGGACCAAATGCGTAAAGAAATTGAGTTCAAGGACTAGATACGCTCATGAGGGACGAATACAAAAAATGCAAAAAGTACAGGGACGAATTGTGGAATTTGCCCAACTTTTATTGAGTTTTTGGATATATATATAAAAACTCAAACGAATTATTGGACTCTTGGACTCCTCATTTGCATTGATCACTTGGACTCTACATCCTATAATTTCTCAGCACAAAATCACTCCCTACCCTATTTTTTTTTTGGAAAACTTGCGGGCTGGTCCCTTTAGGCAATTTACAACCGTTTAAGTCCATTATAATTGTTTTCAACCGCTTAAGTTCATTTTAAGTGATAAATTAATTGTTTGTTTCAAAACTGTCCCCGTAACAACAAATGACATTTTTTAGTGTGAATTGTGCATCATCATGTGTGGGATTTGTGCATCGTCAATATATTTTTGTAATTTTTGTGTTAAATATGCATCGTCACTATAAAATGTGCATCGCCAATATTTTTTTGTGATTTTTGTGTTAAATATGCATCGTCATTATAAAATGTGCATCGTCAAGTATAATGAGTTAAATATGCATCGTTAATTATAACAGTATCATTTTAAGTATATTTTGTGTTAAGAAATTGCATCGTCAATGTAATTTTATCGTACCTATTGATTTATTGAAAAAATGTTTACTCTGTTTTTAAAACCTAAAATGTATTCAATAATACTAATCTGATATTCAAGCATCGTAAAACATCCTACAAACTTGTTGGAGGTGGAGGGTTTTAAGTTTTTTTGCTCCGTAATGATTGTTGTGTTTTTGAAGTGAAGAGGGTTAGTTTGTTTTTGTGGTCTGAAAGCCGTGTGTTAGTTAGTATTGCTAAAATGTATTCAGCAATACTAATCTGATATTCATGCATCGTAAAACATCCTATAAACTTGTTGGAGGTTTGAGGACGATGCAGCAACCATTTGGAATATAACCAATAGAATATCATAATATTTTAAATTTTTTTTGAAGAATTTTAAGATATTTTGCTTCATTTAGAGTGAAAATTATTGTATTTTTAAAGTAAAGAGGATTAGTTCTAGCCATGAGATGAGAACCTTACTTCATCCTAGTTAGCTATCCCTTACTGTAGACTATCCGAAGAAAGGTATGAAATGGCTTGCTATAATTAAAAAGCGGAAAAACGTCCATTTTCCTTCTTATAAAGAAAGCACCTTAGCAGAAGTACATCTTAAGCCGACCTTTTTCAATTGGGGTTTCTTCATAAATGGTCCGGTCAAACACTTCAATATCTTATTTGGTCTAACTTATTCCAAAACAACTTATGTGGCCTCTTTTTATTTGAAAACCCCAAAATACCCTCTTTTTTTGAATGACTCAAACATAGTTTAAACGATTCACGGAGTCGTTTAAACGATAAACGGATTCGTTTAAACGATTAACGGATTCGTTTAAACGATTCACGGATTCGTTTAAACGATTAACGGATTCGTTTAAACGATTCATAGGATCGTTTAACCGATTCAAAGGGAGACGATGAGAGGAAGACGGAGGAAGACAAAGATAGGGTTTCATGGTAGTAGATGGGAGGAAGACGGAGGAAGACTTACAAGATCCATGGCAGTAGAGGGAGACGATGTGGTCGGAGACGGAGGAAGACAGCGACGATGTCGTTGGAGATGGGAGGCGGAGACAACGACGATGGGAGGAAGACGGCTGTGGTTTGGAGATTTGAGAGAGAGTGAGACTGAGTTTGGTTTTAAGGGCTTTGGGGTATTATAGGAAGTTTGTGTTAATTTTTAGTCAAAGGCCATATAAGTTATTTTATCGGGTCAAAAGGCTGTACTTGATATATACCACTTTTTCAATTCCTCTATTTGATATTTGAATTTGGGCTAAAAGCATTTTGTCTAAGGAAATAAAGGAGAAATTGCTGGCCGGTTCATTTTTAAATTTTTTTTTTCAGTACACTTTTTTTTTAACCGCTAAAAGGCATTTTGAAAATTTTCTTCCTAAAATACCTTCAACAACATCCGTTGCTTCAGATTTGAAATTCAAATTGATGTATAAATGATTTCATGTTGTTAATATAGTCTTTCCTCATATTTGGGTATCAATTTTCATGCATAAAATTTTAAGATATTTTGCTCCAATTCAAATTTTTTGAGTTCATCCCGTTTTTCTTTGTTCTTGAGCTGTTTTGACCACTTAAATCTCTGTTTTAAGCTTCGAATTTGTTTAAAATCAATCTCATATTATTATCCTAACTTAGTACTATATTTGTGCACAATTTTTCTACAAAAAAAAAATACTATTTTTGAGCTTCAAATCAAGCTTGACAGTGTGCTGTCCGAAAACTGAGGAAGATGTTCTTGGACTGATTTAATTCGCCAATCGCAGTATGTTGGGCAACGCAACGGGGTTCGACCTGCCCGGTCAGGTGGCAGGGGTCGAGGGGACAGCGTCCCTCGTGTGGGTTCGGGGGCAACGCCCCCGAAAGGTAAACGAAAATAAAGTCCCCTAAAGTGCGCTGCGATGCACCAATTGTTGCATCGCGATTTCCCAATTTGCAAAAGTGGTGCATCGCGATGCCAAAGTGGTGCATCGCGATGCTTTGATTGCTCATCATGATGCTTTGGTTCCCTAAAGCGCGCTGCGATGATCGCGACGCACCAATTGTTGCATCGCGATGCCCCAATTTGGTGCATCGCGATGCAAAAGTAGTGCATCGCGATGCCTTGGTTGCTCATCATGATGCTTTAATTGGTTCCCTAAAGCGCGTTGCAATGATCGCGATGCACCAATTATTGCATCGCAATGCCCCAATTTGGTGCATCACGATGCAAAAGTGGTGCATCGCGATGCCAAAGTAGTGCATCGCGATGCCTTGGGTTACTAAAGCGCACGTGTTTTTCTTTCATTAATGGCATAATCATCTTTTTTCCATAAAAATGCCTTTTTTCGATTTTTAAAAAAGATAAATAGACTGAAGCGATTACAAATATTTAAAAAGGGAATAACCAGTCATTCACCCGGAAAAAAAAGGGCTAAAACACGCCTTTCAATACCATTGATGGATTGATAGGAAGTCCATCTCAAGTCGGCCTTGTCGAGGTTTTTCAATTCCTCAATTTGATTATTTTTTTGTTTTAAAATATTTGTCATTTTAGCTTTAAAAATTTATTTTAAAAAGATTGTTATTTTAGATTTTCAATGTATGTTTTACATAATTTACGCTTATTTTCACAAGTTTTAATAATTAATCATCTCTTTATTAAATATTTTATCTTCTCCTAATAGTTATTTCCTCTTAATTTATCTTTTCAACTATTCCAAGCACAAAAATTTAAAATATTTTTAATAAAAACATATTTGTTAACTTACAAATTTTCTTAATATATACATTTACATAATTTTAAAACGACAATCTTTTTGAGACCGAGGGAGTATTTGAATTTGGGCTAAAAGCATTTTGCCTCAAAAGCAAAAAAAAGGGGCTAAAACATGCATATTATGTTTGTGAAAAAAAAAGATAATTTGTGTATTGTATTATGTTTGTGATGCATCATATTTTTTTTTACGATGCACAATTTGCTGTTTTGTATTTGTGATGTACAGTGTAAGATTTTGTGTTTTTTTGTGTATCGTATGCATTATTTTTTACGGTATATAGCGTGCACTGTTCCGTATTTTTAAAAGACAAATAATATTTCACAAAAAAAATGTTATTTTCTAGTTAAAAACAATTATATAGAACTTTAATAAATAAAAATTGTCTAAAAAGAGAACGCCCGAATCTAACCTTTTTTTTCTTTCTTATATCCAATAATTTCTCTGCACAAAAACCATCATACTCCACTTTCTCTCTCTTTTATATTTTTCATGTATAAAATTTTCTTGCAATAATTGTACCCCCTTTCGTCTTTTGATTATTGTCTTGTTTGACCCGATACATAAATTAAAAAAAAAATTAACTTGATTATTAATATTGATATAATATTTAATTTTCTTAATGCCCATGTATATGTGGTCCATAATTAAAGTAGGGAAAAAAGTAAATGTAAAATGGTAAAAGTAATGTTCTAAAAAGGAAAGTTTTCAAACAAAATAATTAGTATTTTGAGATGGACAAAAAAAAAAAAAAAAAAGATAATTTAGGGACAGATGGAGTATTTATTTTGTAAAATGCACACATATCATGTGCGCCACCGTTATTTCTATATATAAATCAACCATGATTTTGAGTAAACCGACATAAATGTTTTTACCAAGATCAATGAAAATCCAGTAAATTATTAGAAAAAGAAAAATAAAACCTATCCCGAGTACTCAATTAATACAATTTGATATCTTTCAATTGCTTCAATAACAACCTGTCTTCACATTTTTTGACATTGTAATTAATCAAGCTCCACATTGCCACCGGCCAGTTATGATTCGCTTGGGTTTATAGATCTTGGTCGCAAGACAGCTGCTTCAACTCTCCATGATTCATGCGGAAGCCGTAACGAAGACAATGGGTCTTAGGTTTACGACAATGTTGACAATGACGCGACTTCCAACTGTTAGCGGTAAGCACAGTTCTCGAGTTATTATGCATCGGTGGTTGGTAAGAGCTGCGGTCAAGGCCGGTTCTAAATTTTTGGGGGCCCAGGTCAAAAAGAAAAAAAATGGGTACTTGTTGAAATATAAAAATAATAATTTTACGTAAATATTTTTTCACTTTTTATTATCTAAAGTATTAAAAAAGTGCAATATCTACGAAAATACAAGAAAAAATAGTATCAACTAATTATTAAAAATTACTATTTTGCACCGATTTACACAATTTACAACAAAAACAATATATTTGTTTGCATCTTTTGACTATAATATCAATAGAACCTGATTTTTATTTGGAATATTGTTATAATCTACCTAATTATTATTATAATTGAATTTGTATTTCAATCTAAATAATTTTTACTTTTTTAATGACTCAATTAAAAAAAATGTTGATCTACAATATCAATAGAACCTGATTTTTACTTGAAATATTGTTATAATCTACCTAATTATTATTATAATTGAATTTGTATTTCAATCTAAGCAATTTTTACTTTTTTAATGACTCAGTTTAAAAAATGTTGATCGTCAACTAACATTTCTTTTATTAAGAATATTCAGCAGATCCAAAATAAAATTAAGGTTAGATAACTCCGCTATGGTCGAACCCAAAATCTCTAATTTTATATAACAACACCTTATTCATTGAGTCATAGAGTCAATTACAAAATTATACTAATACATTATCTATTATACATAAATAAGGTTTGTTAATTAAATTCAAAGAACCCAAAATAAAACAAAGAGTCAATTACAAAATTATACTAATACATTATCTATTATACATAAATAAGGCTTGTTAATTAAATTCAAAGAACCCAAAATAAAACAAAAGGTTGGATGACTTTGCTAGGTATTGAACCCAAAACCTCTAATTTCATAGATAACTACCTTATCTATTAAACCATAGTTAATTGCAAAATTTTTTTTACATAATATATTATATTACATATTAAGGTTGTATACATAAATTTGGGGCCCTAAAAAATTGGGAGCCCATGGCGATTGCCCCCTAAGACATGGCTCAGGGCCGGGCCTGGCTGCGGTGGTGGTCAGCACAGAAAATAGAGAGAGGGGGGGAGTGCGTGTGATGAGAATCAAGATGGAACACAATGGCATAAGGCTTATGCGGAAGAGCTGCCGTTCGAAATATTAGTTCTATTTTAATTATGTTTCCTATTTTAAGTAACATTAAAGATCTCCTAGTATTATTAGTTATTTAGTATTTAATTCTTGCTTTTACTAGGACCAGGAATAAATTTTTTATTAGGATTTTAATTTTTCTTATTTAGAGTCAAGTATTTTATTTTCCTTTATGATTATGACTTTAGTTTTCTTCTTTTATAAGTTTAGAGATTACCTTTTTGAGTCTTTCATCCTATATAAAGGGATCTTGTCAATGTTTTCATGGACGTTTTGATTGATTAATAAAATTATTGTTGGTGTGCCAATAATTATAAGAGATCTCTCCTTTATTCCAGTTTTTGATATTTTTTTGAATCAACGAGAATTGATGCTGGTAGGTTTTAGACCTCAACAGAATTTGGAAGATGAATTGTTAGTAGTCGTGCGCGATCTCAACAACGTTGATACTATCGTTACTTTGTTAGAGCTTCCACTACATAATTGTGGTCACCGGAGTTTAAGGGGTTGGAGGGTGGCCATGGTGGTGGCCATGGACCTTGATGAAGGTTGAAGGAGGTAGCACGCTAAATGGGTGTTGTTACTGATGGTCGCCGGAGTTCAAGGTGTTGGAGGATGGCCATGGTGGTGGCTATGGACCTTGATGAAGGTAGCACGCTAAATGGGTGTTGTTGATTGTAATGTTTTCATTAAACTTTTAAATGTACTTATTTAAAAATTGTTTAATAAAAACAGAACGATGTGGCTAGCACCAGTAATAAAAAAAATTAAAAGAAAAATGTCACATAGCATTTTTTTTTTTATGTTACAAGAGAAGCTGAATAGGACCCACAACTTCACGTTAGCAACTCCATTCAGAATTTGAACTTTATACTAACGGCGAGGACGACGACATTGAAAATGAAAAGTTAAATATTGGGATAATTTCACTTTTGGTACCCAAAGTCTACTTGATTTTTGCTTTTGGTACCCAATGTTCTAGAGTAATCACTTTTCATTCCCAATGTTTCTGCTTTTACTCACTTTAGCTATTGACCGTTAATGTTTCGTTAAATACTAACAAACAACTTGCTATTGTAAGTTGATTTCAGTATAAAAGAGGAAAATTTCTTCATTTCTTCACTTATGTTTGTCTCCTACCAATCAGACCTCAAAAAAATCAGTTGAAAAATTAAGATAATATAGTAAAACAGTAACTTCAACTATAACAAGGAGGCATCTCACCAAAACTAACTTTAAACAAATTTAATATAATAAATTTAATATTTTAATTTACTTGACATTTATTGATTGTAGGATTAATAATGCAACAAAATAAAGTAGGTAGATAAAAGTATGGCTTTAATAAGAATAATTTTTTTCATATTAAATGAAAAACTGTAATACTCTCTTCGACTCCCAAAATATAATTCCACTATAATTCGGGTTTGTTGCAAAATTAGTTTCTATATTTTAACATTAAGAGTACGAAAACTTTATTTTATATATATATATATATATATATTTTCGCTTCCTTCAAAAGCATAATACAAATTATAGGAGATATATAGAAAACAATTACAATAAAATACTATTTTATATTATATTTTACATACATATTCGCAAAAAACTATATAAAACACGTGATTCGTAATACATAATGTATTATGAATTACGTGTTTTATCAAAATGAAGGTTTCGTTGAGGTTTGATAGGTAAGAGACAAACACAAGTGAAGAAATGAATAATTTTCCGCTTCTATACTTAAATCAACCTACAACAGCAGGTTACCCGTTAGTATTTAATGGAACATTAACGGTCAGTAGTTAAAGCGAGTAAAAATAGAAACGTTGGGTATGAACAGTGATCACTATAACATTAGGTACCAAAAGTTAAAAACAAGTAAACTTTGGGTCCCATAAGTAAAATTATCCCCTGAATATTTTAGTAACATTAATCATTTGAGTAGGGTTATTTGCACCCCAAATCTTTAAATACACCCCTTTTTTGATTCTTTTCTTATTACAAAATACCATCAATCAAAAAGACATTGTTGCCCTTTGTCCTTCTAAATGCGTCCCTCGTGTCTTTCTTAGAAGCCAAAGCCTCTAAATAACCCCCCCCCCCAAACAAATACACCCACCTTCTAAACCTTTTGCCTGATAGCTCTTTTGTTGTTGCAACCTTCCTTCCCTAAACCCTAAACCTCTACATTGGTGTGAAAATCAAATATTAAAGAGAAAGAAGCAAATATGACATTAGTGGTTGGTATCTCTTATCATTTTATGCTTAAAAATGATCCACACCATCATTTTTTTTTCTTCCAAAAGTTAGGGAGTCCTCGGCACACAATGCTCGGCCATGGTTGAAGGAACATTTTGAGTAATGTTCAGCCAATTGGTGGAACATTTCTCAATTTTTCCAACACCCTTGGCTGAACAATATATAAGAGTGGTATTTTTTTTTTTGTTCAACTTCAACTTCAAAATGTTAGCTGATTTATAGTTGTTGACTTGTTTGTTAATGTCATATATTCAGTTTCATGGATTTTGTGAACGTATTGATCAAGTTTAGGTTGAAGTTGAAAAAAAAAATTTATATTGTTCCACCAAGGGTGGTGAAACAATAGATAAATGTTCCATAAAGATTATCAAGACTGGTGGAACATTTTTCAATTGTTCTACAAACCAGAGCCAAACAACTCTAATGCAATTCTTTTTCCAAACCCAATTTACATTCTAAAAAAACACCAAATTCATATTCAAATTGCAATGAAATTTACATACAAATTGCTATCTCAACCCTAAATACTATTTAACATACAAATTATATTCTAACAATACACCAAAATCATATTCAAATTTTATACATGTAGCTGCCTTTTCTATTTTGCAAAAATGATGAAGATTTAAGATGGAATGAGTTGGGTTTGGGTTGGATTTGCTTCTTCCTTTCTCCCTTTTGTTCTTCCTCTCCTTTGTTGTCTGAGTTTCGTTATGAGAGGGAGGGTGGGTAGGGGGTGGGTTGAATATTTTTGGGTGATAGTTTAGGAAGGGTAAATAGAAAAACTAGGGTGTGTATTAAGTTTTTTTGATAGATTTCAAAATAAGTTGGGAGTATATTTAGAGGTTTGGGGGGTTTGCAAATAGCACCACCCTAATCATTTTGATAGTACATTAGTCAAATTGATTGTCCCCAAATGATATAATGGTAAAGTAATAATTTTTTTAATTAAGGGATAATTTCATTTTAAACCTATTTCAACACCACCACCACCTCCAACACAACCAGAAGCTGCTCCATTACAACCACAAGCTGCTCCAACATAACCAAGAGGTATTCCAACAAAAAGACCTAGGAGGTCTTGAAAATTTCTGAATGTCAGGCTCACAACCACTTCTGGATTCAAGGATGGAGAACAAGTTAACATTAATGACTAAACTCTGTTTAGTTGAGGTAAGTTGCATTTTCTAATGCATTTTTCTATGTTTATTTTAAACTCTGTTTATACTTTAAACTTTAAACTCTGTTTATTTTATCTAATGTATTTTCTATGTTTTGCAGTCATTACAAAGTACCTCTGTCAAGGCTGGAAGAAAATTATATGAATTTTGCAATGATCAGAACCTACATGTGTCAAGCCTGGAGTACAAGCATGAAGAACATAATATGAATTTTGGTTGATTTTTTATTTTTAGACCTCATTATGAGATGTTATGGCAGGCTTGTATGAGTAGTTGGACAACATAGTTAATTTTTGGTATTCAACTTATGACAATCCTGGTTTTTGATATGAAATGTTATGGCAGCCCTGTAATGAAATTATAATTTGTTGATCTCAAATTAAATGTTATGGCAGCCCTATTTGTGTTTGTGTTTTATTGTTTGTGTTATGGCAGCCTTGCATGTAAAATAAAACATTACATTTTTTTCCATTTAGACAATTGCATTACAGATTTTGGACTGATTATCCAACAAATGCTAAATAACAATGCATTGACTGCATTCATTTAGAATATATAGGCAAAATAACATTCATATGGGGTTTGATTTCAGTTTTAATACACATCCAATTACCAACAGAAAATTGCATAACAAAAGTTAACCCCATTTCATTACAACTTCCATATTCTCAATGACTTAGTCCTGCCCAAGTAGGATTAAGATGAAGAGGAGGTTCAACACACATGATAACAAAACCAAAGACATTTTTTTCTTTTCATTGCTTTTTGAGGAGGATCGTACCAGAGGAAAAATTCACAACCCCCTTTTGATTGCAAGAACAAAAAAAAAAGAACAAATAAATTTTGATTTTATTTAACACAATAAAAAAAGAGAGTATAAATACCTAAAAAAAATTAACATACCCCAAATCTTTCAAAACCCAAGAACTTTGTCCCTAGATTTGATCAGTCCATGATGTTCGCATGACAATCATTCTCCCACAATGACAATATACTGCTCGGTTCATGAAGCTTCAAATGAAATCACGAATTTTAGAGAATGGAAGAGTTTTTGAATGAGTCAATTTTGCCTTGAATCGGTATAAATACCCACAATTTTGTTTTTTG
>CM028365.1:44950246-45120246 GCA_016624345.1 Platycodon grandiflorus
CTAGATCCTAATATATAGCTCCCTCCCTACGTCTTCCGAAGACTATGTGAGTTCAATGTGTATCAATGTTGCATTACAAAATGCTTATAAAATGTAGGTAAATTATTGAAGAAGTTAAATATGTACAGCTTTTCAAAACTAAAATAGCATAATAAGAGAAGTTGGGTTGAAATGTTTACATAACAAGATATATGCCCTAGCTTGCTTGGAGTACCCCTTTATTACATAGTATAAACCAATATATGGTATAGGCACAACAACATGAATGAAACTAGTGGCTTGAAGCACGCTAGCTGTAGATGCAACCGGCCATATCATTTGGAGTAAGATGCAGAAAGCTACATGAGATCATGGAGAACTAGCTAGGTGTTTTACAGTTTCGAGATTTTAATAAAGCAACTAATCTTGTATTGTATCATCCGACGATATCGAGAAACTAGTGATATAGATGAATCTGACAATCGAATGAACATACTTTTGAGGAAGTCGCGCTAATTAAAGAAATTCTATAGTTTTGGATATCGATCGATTCGTTTCGTTTCGCCTTTTACCAGCAGATCTAGGAGGTTCTTTTCTCTTGTTCATTTGTCTATATGTTTCTTTCTTTTGGAGTTTGGTATTTCAGCTTTTTCCTCTAATTCTTCTATAAGCATTGCCATTTAGAGATCATAATAATGCATGGAAATCAGGCTGTGACTGTTGAAAGATTCATTTCCAGTATGTGTGCAACTGCTGGTCAAGAAATTTATCAACCGTTCCCAACCAGATAAATGTTCTTAGTTAATAAAGTATAGGAATTAAGAAACATTTGATGATGTGCCATAAAATGTATTCTAACAATAATATTCATGAATATTAATTAAGTTCAACTATTTTAAATAATTGGGTTTCTTTGGGATGTGTTATATTAAATGAAACTTTAAGGGTATATTAGGAAAAATGATAGAGGATATGTAGATCAAAAGTCTTTAGGAACATTAGTTAGGACATTCCAAAATAAAAAGTAGGAACATTTATTCAGGACGGAGGAAGTAAAATTTTTCAAACATAAATTCTTTAATTGGATGGCTACATGTCGAGTAGGTACTGATTGGATTTGAAACAAAAAGGACATTGAGATCTGGCCAAATGTTTCTGTTTGCGAGATCAACAGAGTTGGGTTATTTCCAAAAAAAATGGTGAAAAGTATAGCTTTTCAAAAAAAAAAGGATTTTTGAACCTTAAGCAAAGTTCAAATAGTAAGATTTTAGGAGTGACTAATCTTTAATTATACTCTACTAATTAATCTTTTTCGGTCTTTTTTCTATTAATATTTTTTTATTTTTTATAAACCGTTCTCCTTGCTCTGCAAAAATGGTCATATAAACAAAAAGTTATCTTTATTTATATTTTAGAATGTTTCGCAAAAAGAATCATATTTTAGGTTTCCCAAATCGTTTAAAAAAAACTTAGTTTATTAGTTTCTTGAATTTTGAAATTTATTGTTATTGCACATTAGATTGAATTTGAATAAATTACGTTCGCTATCAATAATTATAGTAAATAGGAGTAAATATTTTTAGAAAAGAGATTTTCAAACATGAACTAATTCATTCATACACATATAATCCGATAATGAATAGGAATAACAAGTAAGAAAAATTCAATTTCCTCACTTAAAACGGTAATACTTTCAGAAAAAGAAATCCAATCCAATGTAGGATAGGAAAAGGCCTTGGCAACAGACTCCTCCTATAAATCAATCGGTAACATACATGTCTCCAATTAAACACTGCCTGCGTTTGAAGAATCTGTTTTATTCAAACCCAACATATATACATGTCTCCCAAGATCATCCTCCTCCTCCTCTTTCCTTCCTTTCTTTGTTTCCTCACTTTTTTCTCTTCATCTGCACTAGCCATAGCTTCTTCTTCTTCTGTTATAAACCAAACATGCTTCAGCTACCAGTTTTCAAACCAAGCATCTTTCGCATCTTGCCAAGATCTTCATGTTCTAAACTCCTTCATTCATTGGACTTTCGACTCTTCATCCAACATGGTTGACTTGGCGTTTCGAATGACTGATCACACCGAACATGATAGATGGATCGCTTGGGCAATCAACCCTACCTCCAACGGCATGATCGGCGCACAAGCTTTTGTCGCCTTCCAACAATCTGATGGTACAACCAAGGCTTACACCACTCCTATAACTAGTTATGCTACTAGGATGCATGAGGGTAACTTGAGCTTTCCTGTTTTAAAAGTTTCGGCTACCTACTCGAACAATGAGATGATTATTTTCACCAAATTCAAGCTTCCAACGAATAGTACGATGGTGAACCACGTGTGGCAAGAGGGACCAATGAGAGGGAACACCCTTGGAGCACACTCTATGACAGGCCCTAATCTCAACTCTATTGCAAGTATTGATTTTTCCACGGGCAAGGCAGTAGCAACTAAAGGTGGATCAGGAGGAAGCAATCAGAGAAATCGTTTGAAAATTATTCATGGTGTTCTAAATACAGTTGGTTGGGGTACCTTGATGCCTCTGGGTACGATCTTTCCAATCCTCAAAAACTTTCCATCTACTGATCCTACCTGGTTCTATCTTCATATTTCTTGCCAGCTATCAGGCTACTTGATTGGTATTACTGGTGGAATCATTGGGGTTGTGCTCGGACAAGGAAAACAGTCTTTTGGAGTTCAACATAGTGCACACGCATACGTTGGCGTGCTCCTCTTAATCCTTGCTACTGCACAGGTCGGGGTTGCTTTGGCATTAAGACCAAAGAAAGATCATAAGAATAGGCTCTACTGGAACATATTCCACTGGTTCATCGGATATACTACAATCGGACTAGGGATCTACAATGTCTTCGGAGGCTTGACCATACTCAATGCTGGGAAGTGGAGAACTGTTTATATAGGCGTACTATCCACGTTGGTTTTCGTGTTTGTGCTACTTCAAGTCTTGAGATGTGTGTTCACTTGTACACGCATTACTGCAAGGGAAGCCGAAAGTGTTTCTACTATAGAGCAAGTAGTGTAGATGAGTACTTTCATGTTAAAGCATAACACATGATATATATACATTGTTGAGACTATCTCAAATAGTTTAAGCTTTTATATGAGTTGGTTACTTTACGTTTCACACAGACATATTAGTATAATTTTTTTATCCAAAGTTTTGTTATTTGCTTACAATTATTATGTGAAGTTGTACACAATGATATTGATTTTGAACAGGTGGTGTTCTAGTGTTTCTAATAAATACTAGTGATTTCTCATTTGCTATTACGAAAAGGAAAGAAATAAATAAATGACAAGAATCTCTTCAACAGCGTGACACCATTGGACAATTAAAAGTTTGAGTTCCTCGATTTTTTTGTTGATGAAAAATCACAAGCTGTTCCACAGTAACCAATCCGGGCCAATCCAAAAATCAAATCTTCGGTAAAACAAAAAGAAAAATCATTAAAACTCACTTAAATCAGTTTGATATACGGAAAGATTAGTCTCTAATTTGTAAAGGATTTGGCTAATATGTACTTTAAAGATACACTAGTAAAATCGCATGTCCAATACAATAGCTAAAATAAATTTTCAAGATTTTCATTGATCAAACAGTCACAGTCAAAACTGATTGATATACCTCCTTTGGAAACTAAACAATCATGATGATTCTGGGTGACAACTGTAACATGACAAAGAACTATAATGGATCGTTCCTAAAAAAAATTACTCATACAACAGCTGGTAAAGCAAACCTTGTTCTTCAGGTGCAACAGTTTGGTGCGTAGGCTACGGCTCTTCTTCTGAGCATTTAGAGCATCTGCATCTGAAACCGTAATCTGCAAGCAAGGTCTGTCTATCTTCAAAAGGCAGGTCCTCTTCTATATATGATATTGTTACCTGGGGTTTTGAAATGCCACAGATGTTAAAAGTAATAGCCTAATTGAGATAGATAAAGATAGAACATTCTGATTCTCTAGATGTTTCGGAAATAGTAGAGGTTTGGAAACAAAATGAAAACAATCCGAGATGAGATGTGACCTCCTCTCCCTTGGAAATGGGTCTGCAAGCGATTATGGTTGCTTGGCCATCTCTGTCCTGCAATTCACAATAAAGCAACATCTAATAATGAGAAGAAACTATATTTCTAATACCCCAAGACGAACTATAAGTACTTTTTATAATATCTGGGTCAGCAAAAGGATTTATGCTTTAGAATGAAAGTAAACATATCTACAATACTTGTGACTAGACATGCCCAAACGGTTCGAACCGCCGATTCCGGTTCCGAACCGGCGGTTCCAAAAACCGTCAGACAACAAACCATAACCGAACCGACAAATCACGGTTACAGTTCCGGTTCCAAACCGTAATTTTTTATTTTTTTATAATTTAAAAAAAAAAATCATCTTAAAACTTTGTACAAAGCATTTTTTGAATTTTTTAAACTTTGTAAACTTTTCATCTTTGAAATTATAGTGTAAATAAAGCAATTTTAAAATTTAAATTTTAAATTTTGACAATTTTTCACGGTTTGGAACCGGCGGTTCACGGTTTTGAAAAATTAGAAACCGAAACTGAACCGTGTAACCGGTGATTCCGGTTCCTCACAGTTCCGTTTTATGCAGTTTTTTGGGCCGTTCGGTTCCGATTCGAACCGCCGGTTCCAAACCGTTTGTGCATGTCTACTTGTGATAGACTAAACTGACTATGCACATGAAATTTTACAGCATATGATGTGCTACAGCATTCACTTTATCACTTCATGCCTACTAATTTCCAGGCATACACAGTGAATAAGGCATGAAATTGCAGTTTTATTAAGATCAAGATCCTGTTAGACTTATAGCGCCTCCATAAATAAATGGCAGTGGGTTATACCAAATGAGTAACAGATTAGTGGAGTAATATTTTGCTCAACAGGAACTTGACAAAGAAGTCAAGGAGCATCAAAGTGCCAACTCTCAACGCAATCAAAAGAACTTCAATTACAATGGATGAGTAACTTTCTACTCCTGCCTTCCACTCAGAGACTCCAGATTTAAAAGTCACATTTTGTAAAAAGTTCAATCGATTTCCATGAATACCCTTGCTTTTAAGGAATGAAATAATTTAGCTAATTTTAAGTGTATCGTGACAAGGATAAACATGGAAACTCGGAAGATTTAAAAGCTTAACTTTTGCAACAAAACTCTACGAGTGGAACAAAGGGAATATTATTTAAGCATTTTAATTGATTATATTCCAAAACTCAACCCTAATGGCAACATGTACTTGTCTTGTGGTTTCATTGTTTATACCTTCAATATAGATGTCGTTTGTGCACCACCCCAATTATATACTGAAATAGTCATGTCACTTAACACTCGTATGTCATGTATACTAATATGAAAGTTTAACTCAAATATAATACAAAACATCCACAACTGCCAAATGACTCTTCCCATTGTAATACAAGATATGTCAGGAAACAAATTTGCAATGATCTACCTGTGCACAATCTTTAAATGCCAGGAAATTATACACTCCATTGACCGCAAAAGGTGATATGTTCCAAAAAACCATAGATTTTGCAAAACCGAATCACATCACCCGGTTTGTTCCCCATTAATTAAGTTCAATACTGCATGAGACAACAATCCTAATTGAATTAATCAATTAACCTCAATACCCAAAATGCCCAAATTTCTACAGGGTCCAGAGTAAATGATAAATATGAACAGTGAAATTTAGAGCATATACTCGGTCCATTTCCTTTACTAGAGCTATAAGGTGAATAAGAAAAGGAAAAAATTAGGATACAAGTAAAGTTTGACCAACTCCTTTCTCTGGAGCAATACTGCAGTATATAGCATGACCCTGTTTGTCACTGTAGCAAGAATTTGATTATTGGTTTTGACAATGAAAAAAACCCTAAGTTTGTTCTCAAAATTATTTCGTGAATATATTTATTTGGAGAAGCTACAAACTGCAAGTATGAATAGCAGCAATAGGAAATTTAGAGCATATACTCGATCCACTTCCTTTACTAGAGCTAGAAGGTGAATAAGAAAAGGAAAAAATTAGGATATAAGTAAAGTTTGACCAACTCCTTCTCTGGAGCAATCCTGCGGTAAATAGCATGACCCTGTTTGTCACTGTAGCAAGAATTTGATTATTGGTTTTGACAATCAAAACAAACCCCAAGTTTGTTCTCAAAATTATTTCATGAATATATTTATTTGGAGAAGCTACAAACTGCAAGTATGAACAGAAGCAACTGTAAATACCCCATATTGGGACCCACTTTTGGGATTATCATAATTCTAAAATTTTCATATCTATTTTCATCCTTTCTATCAACTTTTCCGAAATTCAGGTTCAATTCAATGGATGGCACAAACAGGATTAATGGAGGTAAACAGAAGGACATAGTAAATTTTGAGGTTAAATCCACCCAAAGATACGGCTTTGGATGGATCAACTCAAAGCCGTACGACTTTGGATGGATCCACTCAAAGCCGTACGACTTTGGGTGTCTGAGGGTCTATTTATGCCATTTTCCGTCTTTTTACTCTTCAAAACTTTTTCTAGTCAGTTCTTGTAACCCTAAACGTATTTTGTAACTATAAGTACACACCCTTTTACTGCTGATTTAGGGGTTGAAAAACTATTGTCGGTCCGAAACCTATTTTCTTTTTAACTCTTTCTGCACACAGTCACACACGCACACTTGTTCTTCGTGGATAGCTAAGCCTTGTTTGACCAAGGCAACAAGTGGATCATCTTATTTGTTGTGGTAATTCTTCAAACTTTCTTTTCTTTTTACAAGCATGATATCATTTATTATATTTCTTTCTTTCCACCATGATCAAATGTGCCCTATAAATGATTATGGTTCAATATATAATTGTATTGTTTTCTCTAAATAAATCATGCAATTTATACATGTTTTTGTAATCTGTAGATTTGTTCTAATTTTAATATTAATTCCTTTCAATTTTCTTTTTCCTTCTTTTCAGCTTTCCTTGATTTTTCTTCATTCATTAAAAGGACTATGGGAGATAATCCAATTTTAATTAGGATTGTGTCGTTTTTCAAATTGTCCGACATTCGATCTTTATGATCACAACTTCAAGTTTTAGCAAGCTTATTATGTGTTTATATTGCTTATCATTAACCATTCCCAGTGTTTTCATGCAATTTTTATGATTAGGATTGTGTCGTTTTCCAAATTGTCCGACATTCGATCTTTATGATCACAACTTCAAGTTTTAGCAAGCTTATTATGTGTTTATATTGCTTAGCATTAACCATTCCCAGTGTTTTCATGCAATTTTTATGATAGGATTGTGTCGTTTTCCAAATTGTCCGACATTCGATCTTTATGATCACAACTTCATGTGTTAACAAGCTTATTATGCGATGCGTATTCTTCACCGAATTTGACGCTTGCGGAAATATGGATGAAGGTTGTATGTATGTTAATGAAATTGCAGCGGAAAAATAGGATAGATGACGGGTTCACCGGCTAGGCTTCACTCACCTGACGTAAAGATCCCGTTTGGGTTCACCGGTTAGGCTTCACTCATCTAACGTAAAGATCCCTTTTGATATTACCTTCCTAAACCTAAGGAATGCAATAATCAAATTTGAATAAAACTTTGTTTGTTTCTATTACTTTTCTGAAAACCAAAAACTTCTCTACAAAATCTGAATCTAAACCTTTATATAGGTGTTTCAAAGTACTCCTAATCTTAAAAGAATAACAAATCCTAATCTTAAAAGAATAACAAATCCTAATCTTAAAAGGGAACTGAATACTTTCCTACCTTGAACTAGGAGAAATAATCCTTCTTAACCTAGGAAACTCAATACATGACAACTTTAGGAAACCAAAACAGAATCAAAAACTCGGCTGACTAGTGGCAGGGCGATCGCTCTAGCCTGATGCAAAGCAATCGCTTTCTTTCCAGAAAGTAGGTTTCAGAACACTGATGACAGGGCGATCGCCCTGGGCTATAACAAAGCGATCGCTTCTTTTCCAGAAAGTAGGGCGATCGCTCTACCCAAAATCAGGGCGAACGCTTTCTGTCCAGAAAGTCTTCTTCTCTCCTTGCAACGCACGTGACGTCCATATGCCTTCCAAGCTTATGTATCTTCCCAATTTGCATTACTAAAGCTTTAAGTGACAATGTAAACCCAATCCACATGCATGGTGTCCACGGTTTTGTTTATAACTTCCCTTGGTGCACCCGCATCATACTCCCCTTATTCGAAAAGAATTGTCCTCAATTCTTTAAGCAAAGTTTTGTTGTGACCAAGCCTATCCCATGACCTCCAAACTTGACGAATAATCCTCTCCACTTGTGAAATACAAATCTTGGACCCTATGATCACATCATTCCCCTTCCCTTGAAAAGAATTCGTCCTCGATTCTATACGACCAACTCGGTGATCCGCCCTTGAAACGAGGTTTATCCAATCTTCCCATTGAGTTGAAAAAGTGATTATCGACAAGTCGTGTAAGGAACCAAAATGCAAACCGCATAGGAACTTTGAAGTCGAACGGGTCCTCGTATGCATGTAACAACTTCAATTCCTCTCGAACCGTCTTGAGCTTCCTCTTTTTCACACTGATCCCTCTCAACTTTCTCTTCTTTAAGTTTCTCCCTTTCAATCACCTTTCTTTCTTGTCTTTCGATCCCTTGAGGTATGATAAGAATTGCTTGATCATTCTTGATGGCTTGTTCAGCTTCACATTCACTAGCAAATAGGCTTGCCCTTTGTGAGGATTTTTTTATGGTTGTTATTTCTCATGGTGGCAAAGGTTTCAACTTGAACTTCTTGCTATCTTTCTTGACGATATATGCATTCTCCCTCCCATCATGAGTCACAAATCGATCAAATTGCCATGGACGACCCAACAATATGTGACACACATCCATTGGTACAACATCACACAATATCTCGTCTTTATAATTACCCATGGAAAGAGAAATTAGAGCTTGGCGACTTACTTTAACTTCGGAGCCATCGTCGAGCCAATGTAATTTGTAAGGACGTGAATGTGTTGTGGTTGGTACCTTTAGCTTGTCAATGAGTACGATGGAAACCGCGTTTGCACAACTCCCCCCATCAACTACTAAGTCGCACACCTTCCCTTGTACAAGACATCTCGTGTGAAAAATCTGCTCTCTTTGTTCTTCCTCCACTGTCACGGGTTTTGTATGTAGAGATCTCATCACTACTAATGCTTCCCCTTGGATGTCCTCGGAATTAAATTCTTCCACTTCTTCTTCCTCCTTTTAGGATTCACTTTTTTGTTCTTGAACCGAAAGGTTGTTTTCTATTTCTCGAATTTCATGCAAGGTCAACACCCTTTTATTAGGACACTATGATTAATAATGCCCATACCCTTGACATTTAAAACACTTGATGGTGTCCTTGTTCCTTATCGGTTTCTTCCCTTCGGCTTTGTCATTAAGGGTAGCTTTGTTAGTTTCCTCCATTTGCTCATTCGGTATAGGATTGTCCGAACCCACTTCGTTACTAGAAAACCCCCTTGAACTCGCAACTTTGTTTACCATCCTTTTTCTCTTCAATTGTCTTTCACACTTTATCGAAACCTTGAAGATTTCATCAAAAGTAAAACAAGGTTGTAGCTCGACCATGTTAGCTATGTCGTAGTCCAACCCTCCCATGAACCTAGCAATCTTTTGTTCCACATGTTCTTGCATATCACATACAATTGATAACCTCTCGAATTCTTCGATGTAATGAGCTACTGAAGAATCTCCTTGTTTCAATTGAATAAGTTTAGAAAAATTATCTTGTCGGTAGGTGCTAAGTAAAAACCTACGATCAAGATACTTCTTAAATTTTTCCCAAGATTCGATTTTTGTCTTACTCTCGCGTCTCCTTTGGGATTTCAGATTTTCCTACCAAATAGAAGCATACCTTGTGAGTTTGAGGATGGCCACCTTGAATTTCTTTCGGTCACTATACTCCTTGTATTCGAATATTCGATCCGTTCTACGAATCCAATCGAGATATCCATCCGGATCCATGGAACCATCGAATTCAAGAATATCGAGTTTCAAACCTCGATCATCTTCATCCTTTGGCCGTCCTTGATGTTGCCTTGGTCTTGGACGTCTTACTTCTTCCTCATCCGAATTGGAGTCTTCGACTTCTTCACGGCCTTGTGGTCGTTCCTCCAATAATTGCAACACTCGATCTACTCGTTGTCGTAGTTCTTGGATCTCGCGATCTCGTCGCAGATTTGTAGCTTGTTCCAAAGTTAATCCACGTGGGCATGTAGTTTCATCCGCCATGACCGTTCACAAAGATGAAATTTGTGAAAGGCCTTAGCTTTGATACCAATTTGATGCGTATTCTTCACCGAATTTGACACTTGCGGAAGTATGGATGAAGGTTGTATGCATGTTAATGAAATTGGAGCGGAAAAATAGGATAGATGACGGGTTCACCGGCTAGGCTTCACTCACCTAACATAAAGATCCCGTTTGGGTTCACCGGTTAAGCTTCACTCATCTAACGTAAAGACCCCTTTTGATATTACCTTCCTAAACCTGAGGAATGCAATAATCAAATTTGAACAAAACTTTGTTCGTTTCTATTAGTTTCCTGAAAACCAAAAACTTCTCTACAAAATCTGAATCTAAACCTTTATATAGGTGTTACAAAGAACTCCTAATCTTAAAAGAATAACAAATCCTAATCTTAAAAGAATAACAAATCCTAATCTTAAAAGGGTACTGAATACTTTCCTACCTTGGACTAGGAGAAATAATCCTTCTTAACCTAGGAAACTCAATACATGACAACTTTAGGAAACCAAAACAGAATCAAAAACTCGGCTGACTGGTGACAGGGCGATCGCTCTAGCCCGATGCAAAGCGATCGCTTTTTTTCCAGAAAGTAGGTTTCGGAACACTGATGACAAGGCGATCGCCCTGGCTGTAACAAAGTGATTGCTTCCTTTCCAGAAAGTAGGGCGATCGCTCTACCCAAAATCAGGGCGAACGCTTTCTGTCCAGAAAGTCTTCTCTCCTTGCAGCACACGTGACGTCCATATGCCTTCCAAGCTTATGTATCTTCCCAATTTGCATTACTAAAGCTTTAAGTGACAATGTAAACCCATCTTTATCCACATGCATGGTGTCCACGGTTTTGTTTATAACTTCCCTTGGTGCACCCGCATCATTATGTGTTTATATTGCTTAGCTTTGACCATTCCCAGTGTTTTCATGCAACTTATATAAGTTTTTTGTACTCTTTAGATTTGTTCTAATTTAATAATAATTCTTTCTGCTTTCCTTGATTTTTCTTCATTCATTAAAAGGACTATGGGAGACACAATCCTATTTTGAATGGAATTGTATCGTTTCTCAACTAAACCGACATTCGATCTTCATGATTACAACTCCATGTGTTTGCAATCTTATTATGTGTTTATATTGCTTAGCTTTAACCATTCGCAATGTTTTCATTATTTAGGGTTCGAGTTGAAGCGAGTCGAGTTTTGTCGAATTCGATACGAGTTTCCATTTATTTTTCAACGAGACGGGGTTTTATTGACTCGGACCGGGTCTAAAAATAGCAGGCCAAACTCGAACCAGGTCTTAACTACTGTTGCGCCACTATCCAGACCATTATTCACAAGCCCAATTATCATTTTATTTTTTAATAAGGCTCAAATTGAAGTATAACTTAAAAAACCTAATCTGGAAGCCAAACTCTTTAAACCACCAATCCCTAATTCAAATCACGTCCTTCGTTTCTCTTGTTCCCTCCGCAGAGTGGCTCTCTCTCCTTCTTTCTTTATCACTGACGAGAAGTACCAAACACCAACTGTGGAACCTTTACTTCCATTTCGAGTAAAGCTTGAAGAGGGGTCTCTTCTACAACAATGATCGACTATGACAACAATGATTGATGTGGCTTAGATGATTAGAAAACCTATTCTCGAGATCTCTCTATCCACCCTCTCTCTCTCTCCACCATCTACAGGGAAAATATAGAAAAACTGTAAACAACTTGTATACAAAGATGGGTCGAACCCGAATCGAGGAAATTCGAGTTGTTTATCGGGTTACTCGCGAGTTGCCGAGTCGGATATCGGCAAAACTCGGCTCAGCTTGAATACTTTGATGAGCTTGATATGGCCGGCGAACTCGCCTCGCTTGTGAGCCTCCATCCGAGTTGAGTGGTGTTTGTCCGGTGGTCGATCCCGAGTCAGATCTCGGGATCTCGGGTAACCCACCTAAGAATACAAACCTAGTTTTACTAAAAGAGGATGAGTAGAAAAGCACACAAAGAGACCAACGTTCGCTGGGGAGATGGGTGTGTAACACCTTCCTATCTCGTAGCCTAACCCCTGAACCCATAATTTGTAGGTCTTGCTTGTGTTTTCCTTAATAAACATAGCTGACCGCTCTTTCTTTTTATCACGTCAGTATGAGTTCATTATGGGAGTTGGTTGATAAACTAGTCATTCTTCGTAACGACCATCAGATTTCAATCAATATTCTCACAGCAACATATTGCACAACTTTGTGGTGTAAAATGGATCATTTAAACAATTTCACACAGGTAGAAATATAGACAATCTACAAATGTTGATTAAATTCTTGATTTTAAATCTAAATTAGAAGCTTGCCTAATTGATTGTCTGGGAAAGCTACAAACTAGAAGAGTGACTCTCCATTTCTTGCAAAATTTCGAGCTTAATAGATAGCTTCAAAGAGGATCAATACAAAGAATTACAATAGCATTTTTTGATAAAAACATACCTCTTCTCGTTTAAACGCTCTAGCATTAGGGTGACAGGAATGGTTCATACAACTCTGCAAAGGATAAAATGCTGAACCTGATACAATCCTCAATAATATTAGATAATGATAAATTAAAGTATAATGATTGACAAAGCACTGATATTTCACAACAGAAGTGACAAGACCATGCAATCAAAAAGCTAAAATGAAGATAGAAGAAGTGCCAGTTGCATGTCATGAACAATGTTAACAACCAGACATCCACAAAAAGTAACATATAAATAGATACAAACATGTAAACTCGGTCAGTTGTAGTGATAGAAAGTGTTGGAAATATCAGTGTGAGAGTGGTTGCAAGTCGAATAAAAACAGAAACAGATGGATTAATATACATTGTTTAACTAGTATCCAATAGACAATAGCTTGGTTAGACTTGTTAATGGGCCTTCCCATATGGTGAGAGGGAAGGGCGTGGACTCCCATCTTTGCGACACAACAGTTAGTTTTAGAGCTACAACCACTGTCCAGAGACTCTTTAAAGAAAAGTGACCCAGGGCACACTAGCTTCTTAGAGGTAACTGCTAGTGGTGGTATTTTCTAGCACACAAACACGAAGACACTGGTCTACAATCAAACATGGGCATGGAGGTAGGTTTTTACTCCAACCTACGTGGACATTACATGTACGAGAAGTTTAAACCAACTGCAGGTGGTTGTTTCTTACAGCATAAGACCTGAGTAAGCCTAATCCTTAACTTCCTCAAATACCCTCCTAACTTGTCTAAAATCTTCCCAGAACACCCCTAACCAATTAGCCATAGCAAGAAGCCCTAAAAACATAAAAACCTAACTGTAACATCATAAAACTCGGTAAAGTAATTACAAGATAATAGCTAGCAATACTCGGCCTTCATAATAAAGGCAGACTCAAGATGAAACTAATAAGGCTACAAATCTAAGAATTAAACCAGTCACACAGGACCTAAGAGAATACCTTGACAGAAGATTGAGTAGTCCTCCCCAAGAGCATCAAGAACAGGGCGTGTTATTTCGTCAGCTTCTTTCTGCCATAAATTACAAAGAAAACGTGTACAGCTTTTCATGCAGTTTTGGAAGTACTAATAATACAAGGGCAAGCTTTCTTACCTTTTTGGTTTCTGGGAGATCTTCTATGTATAAGAAATAGTCCTCCACTGGAGATGCAACAACCAAATCACTGTTACACATAAGTTATAACAGTTTAGATGACAACATGAAGGCATCTATGAAGCATAAGAAATTGAGTTACACGCCATTTAAATTAGGCATCAATGATCATCCAAAAGTCTTGCTACAAGAGCTAGAGCAACCATGGCAAGCATCATGATCCTTTCTGCTCACATCCTTTACATTTTGATGGGTAAGATCCAGAGACAGAAAGCTTGGGGAATGGCAAACTTACAGGTTATTTAGCTCAAACATGCCGATAATATGCCCGTAGATTTCAAGGGAGAATACTTGGACGAGTTAAGGTGCACAATTACGAAGAGGTACTAGGGTGAACCTATCAAATGTGTAAGTTTCAAACCAAAAAATAATAAATCCAATAAATTCGGCGTATATTAAGGATACAGGGCTCACATTCCTTGTCAAATATAGCTTCCTTCAGGAGTTGCAGAGACTGGCAAAATCAAACAAAAATAAATAGACCTTAAATGACACACCAGCAATGACTGTAGCAACTAGCAATGCATCAAAACTTAAAGTTATGTCAATTCGAAGGATTCACATAAGACCTATTGATGATTATTTCTTAAAATTTTGTCTTGAATGAATAATGTGTCCCCTTTTAAGGAAACACAATTGAACTTTCGAGCAATCCAAACCTACCACTTGACTAATAATTTAGAATACAGATAAATGACAATGATTGGCTGAAGCTTTAACGAGGGAGAAATGAACATACATCACAATATGAATGCCTTGAAATGCAGAAGGCTACACTTGACATAAAACAAGTAATTTGCATCAGTACAAATGAAAAGGAAACTTTCAAATAATATACTGAGCAAAAAGCTAATTTCAAGCTTTAAGTAGTTGTTTTGTCCTCAAAGCTTCTGTGTTCATCTCTGCCCTCGGAATCAACTAGCAGTTGAGTGGAGATTTTGTCTAAAGACCCAGGGGAGATTCCAGTAGTGTCTGGAAAGGCAGATAAGAGACAAAGAGACTCAACTGAAATCTTCTTACTAGGAACGAACAATGTGGGGCAGCTAAGAGGAGATTTTGTCTAAAGACCCAGGGGAGATTCCAGTAGTGTCTGGAAAGGCAGATAAGAGACAAAGAGACTCAACTGAAATCTTCTTACTAGGAAGGAACAATGTGGTGCAGCTAAGAGGAGATTTTGTCTAAAGACCCAGGGGAGATTCCAGCAGTGTCTGGAAGGGCAGATAAGAGACAAAGAGACTCAAATGAAATCTTCTTACTAGGAAGGAACAATGTGGTGCAGCCAAGGACAAAGATATATTCTTGGTTATGTAGCTTCAGGTTCGATGCAATAAAGGTCTCTTAGAAAAATGAGTGTATACATACATCAGCACAATTCAGGGAGAAATTTAGGAGGCAGGGTTCCTCAATTAATGGATGGAATGATGGTGCACTATCAATTCCCCCTTTGAGTTCCCGGTGGGGAGATTTTTTACACAACTTGCTCAAAAAAAAATAAGAAGAAGAAGAAATTAACATTATTGCTGCAAGGATATTGTGGAATAAACAGATGAAGAACATAAGCAGACTGCTGATAATGAATTTATAAGCACAATTCTCACAACTTGAAAGGAACTAACCTCGAAGGCCAGCTGCTTAATTTGAAATCTGAAAGCAGCTTCATCACAATAATTGACATCATCTGGCAAAGCAATGCAATCCCACCACCTGCAAACAAATGTTTGAGCATCTGAATGTACCTCGAATAAGCAAAAGACCATGAACAAAACATGCATTCATTCTGAGAATCATGCAGATAGATCTCTCTTAAAGGAAGAACAAAAAATTTACGAGTATCACATGGTAATAGAAATGCATTTTAAGTATTTCAACTTTGTTATGTGTTAGTAAGTCCTCTTACCCCAATTAGCATGTTTTCCTTTAACACCTTAAGTGTACAAAAATTGAGGAAAATGCCCCCATTACATGTAGTAATACAAAGGGGATAAACCACGAGACAGTAGCAAGATAATGATTTTCAGAGATAATAATGCTACATGTACGGGCAGTACCTATAACTCAATCACACAAGAAATAAAACTAAATGGAAAGAGTAATATGTACTTTAAAAGACAATAGCCTAGGGTGATCCCTACCTTGTAATATGTTTTCTGGTTCACAGAGGTATACACATAAACAGGAATGCAGTTCCCATTTGCCCTATTATGCTGTAGCTAGCTTAACCTCTTCTATGTCAGGTTATCGAGTGATTCTTCATCTTGATCTTCCTTCTCTTTCAAGCTCAAAAAGTAGCTTGAACTTTTTTTTTTTGAAGGAGAATAATTAAGACTCAAGGAAAGAACCCCTGCTTTATAGTTGCCATAAATTAGTTGGCTAAATTTCCTGCCTAATAGGAGAGCACGTGTTGCCTAACTACAGGAATACTTGACAAAAATTCCAAAGGACTGTAAAGTCCACAGCCTACAAGACTCTGATCAGCCAAGTTTTAGCTAAAGGGGGATGAAATAGGCCACATGAATAAAATATACTGAGATGTAAATATCCTGTACTGTGCTCAAAGGACTTGATGGTTAACAAAGAAAGAGAAATCTGCTTTCAGGAAACAAAAATAAAATTCATACCTGTACTGTGCTCAAAGGACTTAACGGTTAACAAAGAAAGAGAAATCTGCTTTCAGGAAACAAAAATTAAATTCATTTAAGCATGCATGTTCTCTAAAGGCATGTAAATAGTCACTCTAAAGGCATGTAAGTAGGCACTCTAAAGGCATGTAAGCAGACACATTTAGAGGATAGAGAGAGAAGAGAGAGAGAGAGAGAGAGAGAGAGAGAGAGAGAGAGAGTCAGTTCAAATTTATGATCACATGTTAAGAAATTTGACTTTGAAAAGGAACATAAGGCATCCATTCACTGTCATTCTCTAAAACTAAGTTATGCCTAGTCAAATATATATTGCGCACTAAGAAACAAAATGAGTATCAAGGTATCCTTTTAAATGTAGCCACTATCTTTTCTTCTTTTACAAATCTTAACTTCAAAGAAATTCATCTTAACTGAAGCAGAATGATTACATCTCTACAGAGAAAGAAAAGATCTTTAAATCGCAGAAACTTGGCAGACGGGAAGTTTCAAGCATCTAGTACAAACTCCAGAATTTTTTCAATCCACACAATATAAGAACATCACCTATGATACTGGGTGTACGACCATATATCAAACATCTGGTCAAGGAACTGCAAGTTTCAGCTATTAACATGCTGCATTCCCAAAAATAGTATAACATTTTCAATGCATAAATGGCATCTTTACATTGTGTAGTGTCAAAAACTGTGCGTACCTTCTCTTATATCCCATTGATATAGGCTTCCATGCCTCTAAAAGCAGAGAAACATTGCAGATGCTAGAAAAATCAGCACTACCATTCTTCTCTCCTTCTTCATGACAAGTAGCTTTCAACGTCCTGTATTTCAATATGGTGGAGGAAATTGCCTGGAAATGAAAGCCAGCAAAATCTGCTTCGTCAACGGCATTTTCCATCATTGTTTTGTACAGATGATATATTGAGATTTTATCAAAATTCTAGCTGCCTTGTCAGGATCAAACCTTTACAAATCCTAAAGCTCTAGCTCATAATCTTGTTTATACTTAACCAGAACTCTTATCGACATTGCATATTTTAGTAAAGTATATAAATAGATAGCAGCACCATAAATGCATCTTTACCAGCAATGCATCAGGTTGTCAGATTTCAACATTTTTCTTTGATTATCTTTGATGAAGGAGACTACTGCAAACAAATGAGTCAGGACTTCAGATGCTATGCTGAACTCCCCCTATGTTAGGGTGAAATTATGCAAAATACCAGTATTAACAGATAACCAAAGCTAGATACGAATTCACATCGTACAGAACTTCTCAGTCCATACGTAAACTATGGAGATACTTCAGTGGTGCAATTATTATGCTTAAGGAGTCTTCCCCATAGAAGAAAACACTTCTGTTTTTTTCCCACAAATGAGGACTGCTGATGAAATATAAAGTAAAGCCAAAAGAAATGAAAATCTAGTTGCGCAAACTGGTTTCTACATGACGTGGGTCGTATCTGTATACATATTTATTTTCTTGCTTACCATTTAAAAATATGAATGGAAAAGGAAAAGAGGGTAATGTAAGATTGACGTATGAATAGACCGTACCTTCGCTGCTAGAAGGAAAATATCATTTGTTTCTGAAAAAAATAAAAGGAAAGAAAGGAGAAAATTTTAATTGGAGTGGGGATAAGGCGGAAAATGTGGCTGAAAGAATATTTCTCAGGGGCATGGCCAAACACGTTAGAACCTTACCATTAGCATGTTGTATGAATTTTGAAAGCGCCCCCTTGCACAATGATTTTGAGCCCTCCCCAGTACAAAGTAAAGAATGAAACAATTCCCAATCAGCCTCTGCACAAGATTTGCTACAAAAAAGTGCAAGATGTCATGTAAGTGAAATAAAGCAAACATGATGCTTAAAAAAAAACAAAACAAAAACAAAAAAAAATATGAACCTCACATTCTAAAGGTTATGAGAGAGAGAGAGAGAGAGAAATCTTTCGCATGTTTTAATTGTTATAACTTAGTATCCAACATAATAGCTAAGCTGATCTCAAACGTACACCCTATATCAGCATACAAGCATTTAACTAACTGAAAGGCCATAAAAATATATACTCCGTATACTTTAATATTTCAACAGCTTTCTCTGGCTCGACCAACAAAGCATAAAACAAAACACATATTTACGGGATAAGAAAATTAAGTTCAGATTATAAAAGCTTCTGACATAATGCGCATATTGATGATGGTTAAGTTACAGACCAATAGGTTTTGTTATAAGAAAGTGTTTTATTAAAGCAATTGGAGGCAAGTGAATTCCTTAAGACTGAGCAAAAGGCATTAAGATTCTTACCTACAGTAGAAAACTTCTCTACATCCACCAGAACAAGATATAACTGAAGGCAACGAAAACTTTTTGGAGTAAGGCAATGCCATTTCCCCATGCATTAATGATTCTATAGCCTCCATAGGGAGGGGAATTTTATTTCTGGAACTGCTGGAAGAACATTCTCCCAAGTCTTGGTGATCCTCGATATCAGAGTTGTCTTCACTATTAAATGAGTCTAATTCAATACAATAGTTATGAGAAAATGTTGTCCTATCACATTCATCGTTCACTGAAGCCCCTAAACCTTGCAGATAGAGCTTCCTTCCAATTTGAAGTTCTACTGAGCCAATAAAACAGAAACAAAAACTACATACTAGACAGTCAATCTGCAACACAGGAGGACAAAGGAAAAAGGAGCTTAGAAAGGAGGGGGAAGGCCCATAAGGTGAAAGGAAAAAACAGACAAGATAAATAGTTGAACAATAAAAAGAGATTGGAATTCTACATATTCAAACTATTCCACCTTATTTGAGGAATGTTGGGCGCCGACAAGCATTTGGTCCTTCAAAACAAGGTCCCCTTCTTCAAAGTTTATATTGGCATACACACCTGCAGTTCAACATTCTCAGGGCAAAACTTGTTGCATTGTAACGGAGTGAAAGAGTGTTGCTCTACTACTATCAAGCAAAAGAAAAAAAGGCTATGAAGCAAACAGGGAAAGGACATGCATGTGGTTTCTGCTTACTGCAACATTACTGTTTCTAAGAAGCCTTCTAATGTTTGGTTATGATACTTTCATCTAATACTCCGTGTCCCATAAAAGAGCCCTAGTTTGACATTGAAGGGTCTAATTGCAATTTTCTCTGATCAACATTTGGTATACATCCATGTAGTTTTAGAGAATACAATTATAACCTTCTGAGATTACAAAAAGTACAATGAACCCATTTTTTATAGTTTTGTAAAAGCAAATATTTACCAAATCCCCGTTCAAAGATGGTCAAGTTTCCCTTAAAAGTGTCAAACCATGACTCTTTTTATGCGATAAAGGTAACAGTACTACAGCCATAAACAACATGACGACCGCTCATGCAAGAATCGGGATTTTATAATCCCCACTAACACAAAAACTGAGTCCAAGAAGGTTAAGTGAAAACATCATCAAACTAAAAAGCGTAATGTCCTTAAGGGGTGGCCATTGATAGAGCTGGGGCTTTACAAAGTGTGTGGTCACAAGTTTGATCCTTTCCGAAGCACTGTTAGGACACACAAAAAAAAAAAAAAAAAAAAAAAAGAGTAATCAATGACATAACTTAAATCAAAATACCAGGACGAAATGTTAGTCATTTCAATATAAACGTCCCAAATTCAACTGACTGCCAGCTAAAGTATAAAAGTTTGATCCTGCACCAAATCACTTACTTGTGCATCAGCACATAAGTCGGGAGTCAAAGTCCGAAGATTTAATTATGGGATACGTGCCATTACTCATATAACAAACCCCTTTGAAGGAAAAAATAAAGTATCAAACACCTGGTGTGCCGGACCAGGATAAAAACAAGCTATACGCATAAAAACAAGTTCTTGCTATAACATCACAAGGGTCCATTTCAGAAACCTTCCAAACACATTTAATTTGCAGTAGCTACAGATGCGCACATACACAGAGAGAATTACCTTTTCCGTGGTCGCCGTTTGGTTTGACTTTGAGTCCACGACATTGCTTAGTTGTTATAAGTTCGTCGAAGTACTCCTGAACTTGATTAAGTGAAGGGGGTTTAAGGAGGGTAGAGATTTGGGCTGCGAATTTTGTGTCTATTGGGCAATTGATCTCCATTTTTTCACAAACTAAACACAGAGTGTGTCGAAGAGGACAACGGCTTGGCAGCCGCAGCAGGGTGGCGCTTCGAGCCTTCGAGTACGAATATCAGCTTATAAGAGAGCAGCGCACATGCCGGCTTCTTATGTATTCGACTTCTGTAGAAGCCACTTGTTCTTGTTATTGGTCCAATGAAGAAGCCCTTTTCCTGAAGAGGATTGCTATTTGCATTCATACAATTTTTTAGTACACTTTCTAACAAAAATTATAAAAATATCATTATAAATTTAGACCTAAATACCCTTTTTTTTTTAGACTGTTCGACACCCCTACCGAACATTACTATGGGTGTTCGGCACCCCTATCGAACACCTATAGTAATATTCGGTAGGGGTGCCGAACACCTATAGTGATGTTCGGTAGGGGTGCCGAACACTACTATGGGTGTTCGGTAGGGGTACCAAACACCACTATGGGTGTTCTGTAACCCAGTGTCAAACAAACTGTTTAAAAAAATATATGTGGACTGTGTGTGGGGTGGGGGGGAAGGAGGTGGGGTGGGAAGGGAGGAGGAATGTGGCGGTTGTGTTGGGGGGAAGGAAGGAGGCCTTGTGTTGGGGGAAGGAAGGTGGCGTGTTGGGGGAAGGAAGGTGGTCTTGTGTTGGGGGTAGGGGTGGGGGTGGGGGCGGAAGGAAGGAGGCAGTGGAAGGGGGTGGGGTGTACTTGGAAGGAGGAGGATGGGGTGAGGTGTGTTTAGGGTGGAGTGTATTTAGTATTTTGGAGAATATATTGGTAAGGGTAGAATAGGAAATTAGTAGGGGGTATACCTAGTATTTTGAGTGATTGAAAATATTAGGGTAGGGTGTACTTAGTAATTAGGTGTACTAAGTAATTTCATGGGTGTGAATAGCAATCCTCTTTACAGAAAGCTATCATTTTGATCATTTTTGTCAAGTTAATCAAAATTTTCAAATATACTTGTCTTTAAAAAATTGTACTTGGTGCTTAGCGGGCAATTTCGAGTTCAACCGTGGATACCAGAACTGAATTGAATCGAAATTTATGATTATTAACTGGTTTGATATAGAGCGAATAATGAGAAATAACTAAATTTTAAAACTGGAAAATAGTTTGGATATGGTATTACTAGCACCCGCTCCATTCTCCGCCCCGTTCCTCGAATTATACAGTGATAAGTATAATTTTACCTATATACATACTTATATTTATCAAATTAGCTTAGATATATGTATTAATATGTAAACATTAATATCTCATTCTTGAATATTAAAGCTTTTGAAGTTTGAAGGAGTGACGATTGACTTGAAGGTTTGAAGTTTTTGTTCAAAATTTGGAGTTGTTTTTGTTTTAGAATTTGTTTTCCTTGTTCAATTTAGTAACTTATTTGTGGTTGTGGATATAATCTTATTTGGTCGTAGCAGCTTTCTTTTTATCTCTCTCTTATTTTTACTACAATTACTATAAGCAAAAAAACTTAATATTTAAAAATTAGATCACTAAATCGCAATGTCAAACACACGCTTAAATTTTTAAGAATGATTTTTGATGATATTTTTATACTTATAATTTAATGAAATCCTTGTAACTCGTGTTGTGTTTGCAATGTACACACTTACGTATGTGCTTAATTATTTAGACATATTAGTTTGAATGACTTGATTATGATAAAGTTTTGTATAGAAATATTGTCTATTTATCAAGTTTTATGAATTTAATTTGTTGTGTTCTCTGTAAGTTTCTTTCTTGAGTATTTTATAAACGTTAATAGCCGGATTATGTCGACATAAATAAAAATATTTTTTATTTAATATTAAAGGTTTAATAGCCGAAGAAAACATAAAAAAATTTCCATAGGCATTCCCCGGTTAACCGTTATCCGTGAGGACCATATAGGGGTAGAAACTAATTCCCCGGTGGGGGAATGAACTTGAATTGAGGAATGGGGAATAAACTTGAATTGAGGAATGAGGATGATATTAGGTATAACAGCCCCATTGTCATTCCGAATCCATACATTGCAATTTGTAGGCCCTCTTTGCCATCGTATTTTTTTTTTATTGTTTTTATTGTAGATTTTTACTTTTGCTCTCATGAGTCTCACATTTTTTTTCTCACTAATCTCTCTTACTTTTTCATTTTATCATTACAAAATCATATAAGAAAAAGAAAACCCATGAACCACAAAATAATCATAAGTCCAAACAAGGCCAGCTCTGACCCGAGTAGCATGCATGGGGCATGCAAAGCTAAATACCCTTGGGTGACCGATAGCGAAGTAGTACTACGAGGGAAGGGCGAAAAGAACCAAAGAACCACATCAGGGAGTGAAATAGAACAGGAAACCATAGGCTGCGACAAAGTGAGAGGAGCAAAGAGGCAAGGCCAGAATGGAGTAACTTTTGCTCAATAAATGAAGTAATGAACAAACGAATATGAGCTAACTACCAAAAATGAAACAATAATACAACATAATTGCAACGCGGAGGATCGAGGTTAAATGGCATCTTCAACCAAAATGGAAAGACCTAGACGTGCCTATTCGGTTTCAAAAATCGAAACCGAATAACCAAACCGATTTTGGAACCGTCCAAACCATGAACCGCCAAAACCGTGAACCGTAATGAACCGAAACCGGATTGAGACGGTTCAGTTCCAGTTTGCATTTTTCAGGAACCGTGAACCGTCGGTTCCAAATTGGTTCCGAACCGCCAATTCCAAACCGCCAAAAAACTGTTCAAAAATCGCCAAATTTAAATTTTAAATATTTGAAACTTTGAATTTGAAACCATCTGCTCCTACATGTTGCACGCATACACCTACTCTGACCTCCTTGAACATTAGACTTGGTGAAAGACTAATACGATCTTCGCCAAGGATTCTTGACGAATCACGTTATCACGCGGAACGAAAGCTAAAATCAAATAAATTTGATGGAGGGTGACACCTCACCCCGATAATGGCGAAGCCACATGGAGGCCAAGGGTGGCTATGGCCCCCTTAGACTTTAAACAATATGTAATTTACTCCTTTAAAATATCATTATTACTATTCTTATTATATTTTGACCCCTTAAGTATTGAATGTTACATTTTTAATTAAGTTAACTTAGCCCCCCTAAGGATCAAATCCTGAACCCATGTACCCAATTATTAAGACGACTACGAACCTTGGTATAAGGATTAACGCCACAATTGGTATGGAATCTTAATTGAAAGAATTGAATAATTCTCTCAAAACCCTGATAAACCATAAAAACGTTTAAGAACGAATCATTTAAGAATCAGGACAAATAATTATGTTTTATAGTTAAAATAGATAAAAGGCCAAATTACAATTTTTCCCCCAAAGTATCCACCAAATCTCAGTTTGCTACCTATATTCCATTTTGTCCCATTTCAGTATTCAATGTTGCCATTTGTCCCAGTTTCACCCCTGGGACGGACGGACGTTAAAAAAATTAACGGAAGTTAACATGTGCATGTCATGTGAGGGTTACTTTGGTCATTTTAATCGGGGGGCAAAATGGGATTTAGTGCAGTTTTCTTAAATTGGTTAATGCAATTTTTGTAATAAAATTAAAACTAAACTCTAAATCAATAAATATATATTATTAGTATTTAAACTAAGTGTTTAATAGAAAAATACGTCATTAATTAATTATTAGCATTTGTAGGTTGGATATTATTTTATCGTTTAGTTAATCATTTGACATTTAAGATATTTTGAATTATAAATTTTTCAAGAGAATTAAAACAAAAGAAAATAAAAATTGTTAACCACTAATATTTAAGATATTTTTAAATTATAAATTTTCTTAAATAAATTAAAATAAAAATTGGTACTCATTTGATATTTAAGATAATTTTAAGTTATAATTATTTTTAAAAATTTTAAAACAAATAAAAAAAAAAGTTCATTTATGCATTTTGTCAAACACTTATAGTGCATCTTTTTTAAACTCTCTTTCAAGATACAATTTATTAACAAACATTTTCTATTGTCAAAAATAAAAACAAAACATTTTCTAAGTATAGACTTTTCTCAATTTCCGGCGCATTTGTCCTGTTAACATTCAAAATTTCTCCCCAAATTGAAGTTTGTTTCCATAAACTAACTAAGAAAATCGAGAGAGGTAGACGCCGGCGATGATGGGAAAATTGTAATTTGGCCTAGATAAAAATTGGCCAAAGACGAAAACTGCCGCACGCGCGCTAAGACTCCTGTCTTAGCGGCACTTTACTGGAAACTGCCCTAAGTTTGTTTCCAAGTTTTGCTGTTTTGTCGTAACAGCCCCTGTAGTCTCTAGATAATTTCTTAGTTGCATCCAAACTTTGTTAACTTGTCAAAATATTCCCCATAGTCTCTAGTAACATCCAAATAGGCCCGAATCAAGGTTAGAAAGTTTCCTTGAATTCGTAATTTATCGTTTACGCATTTCAAAGGCTTCCTTTGCATCTTGATTCATCTAATATCATGAACAAACCTCGCTTGAATTTCAATGCCCAATATTTTGTCATCAAATCATTGAACACGTGTACGAACTTTTGATTCGTGCCAACTTGATTCGCATCAAAAACTGGAGGAGACATGATGAAATGGTGGAGGAGACTTGATAAAAGGGTAGAGAAGGCTTGATGAAAGGCTAGAGTAATTTAGCATAGTAAATTTTGAATGTCAAAATCAACCTACTATATCATAATGCCTAATACACTCTAAGCTCTTTTTTTAAGTTTGTATTTTGATAATTAATAACATATTATAACACTTTTTTTTTTACACTTTATAATAGATTTTAAAAATTAAAAATAAAAAAAAATGTTAAGAAATTCAAAAATTAAAAACCGGAGAACCGGGAAACCGAAACAGGAACTGGTGAATCGGAACCAGCCATCCACGGTTCGGTTCTGGTTTGCCTTATCACGGTTTGTGGAACCGTCGGAACCGGAACCGGTTTGGGCAATGTAGTACCATTTCTAAGAAGCCCTACAATTATCATTTCTAACAAAAAAAGGTTTATATTCACAAATTCCAAATGTACATAGTGCGAAAGTTATAGAAAACAGCTAAAATACAAGGTAATTACTCTGATAAAGAATCTTCATACATATCTCGATACATTATGACAACAACAGGATGAGAAGATCCGGTTTTGTTACTGTCTTACTGTCATGAGGATAACGATCTCAATTGGCCAAATCTCTGAGCTTCCTTAACACGACCTACTTTGTTTAGAAGTTCAATGATGATAGAGTAATGTTCATCAGATGCTTTTACTTTATACCTACGAGTCATTAACTGAAAGACTCGACAAGCTTCAGCTGCAAATCCAGCTTGCTTACAAATAGATAAAACAACTTTAAACGTAAAATGGTTAGGGGAGAATCCACCAGAGGTCATCTTCTTGAAAAGATACATTGCTTCTCGATACCTGCCTTTATACCAGTAAGCCTCTATAATAGCAGTCCATGTCATCGATCCCTTCACAGCTATTGCATTAAAAGCCAGCATTGATTTGCGGGTTGCACCACAAATCCCATACATTTTCACAATTTCTGAAGAAACAAAAGGGACTGACTCGAAATCTCTCCTTAATACTTGTCCATGGATTTCTTTTCCAAGCTTCAAAGCCCCAAGTTTACCACAGACATTTAACATCCTAGCCATTGCCACAGAGTCTGGTCTATGCGTTGACAACAACATAGAACGAAAAACACCAAGAGCTTCAGAAAGAAGCCCACTTTCTATGTGTGATTCAATCATGCTTGTCCACGAGATCACATTCCTATACTCCATAACATCAAAAACTTTAGAAGAATAATTCAGGACACCACATTTCGAGTACATCATCATCAAGGAAGTAGCAATTGATACAGCATGCGCAAACCCATTTTTCACAGCAAAGCCGTGAATTTCCTTCCCTTGCTTCAAAGCCCTCAATTTTCCACAAACAGGAAGAACAGTAGCAATTGTGACAACATCAGGTCTAAACCCTTCTTGCTGCATCCAAATGATTGATTTAAGTGCTTGCTCAAGCCTCCCATTCGCGACATACCCGGACAAAAGAGCAGTCCAAGTAATAGTATTTCTCTCCATCGATCCATAAAACACCTTCCTTCCCGAACCCATATCCCCACATTTGCAATACATATCAACCAAACCTGATTGAATAAACAGCTGCCTCGAGTACTCTTTCGTCTTGATCACATAGGCATGTACCTCTTGCCCAAGCTTTCTACCTCGCACTTCCCCAATCACCGGAAGAATTGTGGTCAAAATAACCGAATTTGGATCAGTTCCCTCTTGCCTCATCCACCTCAAATACTCCAATGCTTCCAATTGCAACCTATTATGTGCAAACCCCGCAATCATCGCCCCCCACACCACGACATCTCTCATCTCACTAGCCTCCTCAAAAACCCGATGAGCAAGTCTAACTTTCCCACACTTAAAATACATATCAATCAAACTAGTACTTATCACACAGCTATTTACAAACCCATTCTTTATCAAAAGCGCATGCGTCTTAAATCCCTGATAAAGGGCCGACGCGCCAGCAAAACTCTTGATCACACAAGAAAACGTATACACATTCAACTCCAAACCCAACTCCCTCATCGCTGCAAACGTGCTCAAAACTTCATTATACTGCCGCCCGCCCAAAATAACATTTCCCCTAAGCAACGCGTTCCAAGGGTACACACTTGAGCTAGGCATTTTATCGAACACTTGTTGTGCATCCTCCATAGACCCACAAGCCGAATACATGTGCACAAGTTTTGTACGTAAGAAATCGTTGGTGTCGAGCCCATTGATTTTAATATGGGTATGAATCAATTTCGCATACGATAACGATCTTAGTCGAACGCAAGCAGCGATGAGGGAGGAAAAGGTGGTGAGGTTAACGGGGATTCCGCGGTGGTCTAAGTAATCTAATATGGTGGCAGCTTCTTTGAGCTGGTTTCGGTAAGCGAATTTTTGGATGTCCTTGTAAATGGAAGATGGGTTTTTAGTGTGGATGGGTATGGATGAGGGGAATGCGTCTTTTTCGGTGAAGGGTGGTGGGGATTTGTGTTTGCGGCCGGGTTTTGTGGTTGGTTTGGAGTGAATTGGAGAGAAGATTTTTGAGGATTTGAGCTGGGTGGTGGTGGTGGTGGTGTAGTAGGAATTGCGGTAGTAAGGAAGGGAATTTGGAGAGAGGAAATGGAGGTGTGGTGTTGATGGAGGTTTTACGCGGGGTTTGGGTGAGAGGGGAGAAAAGTTGCAGCCAACGTCCATTTGGATATTCTTTTCTTCCCCGTAGAAGGCGCATTCAACATTTTGTGTACTATTTATATGGTTCAAGTCTTTTATTCCGCTCTTTATGTCTCACTTAATTTTAATTTTATAGATGTTTTTATTATTTTAATTGGTCTTCCTTTTACAATTTTTATAAAAAAAGGGCTGAGATTTAATAGGATAGAGAATGTGACAGAGTGTGGAATAAAAAATTTGAATCCAACTTTTACATACTAGTTCATTTTAGTATATTTTTTTCTCTATCCCTTTATTTTGAGTAAGAAGGGTGATATTTTGACCCCCTAACCTCTAAATATACCCCCTTTTAATTTTTTTTTTTAAGTACAAAAATGTCCATCATTGTTTCTTTTTGTCCTTCTAAATGCACCCCTAATGTCTTTCTTAGAAGGCAAAGCTTCTAGTTACACAGGGAACAATTACACCCACCTTCCGTAAACCCTAAACCTTCATTCCCTAAGCCCTAAATCTCTATATTGTTGTCAAAATTAAATATGGAGCAAAAAGAAGCGAATGTGATATTAGTGATAAGTATCTCTTCTTATTTTATCGCTTAAAAATGGTCCACACCTTTTTTTCTTCTTCAAAAAACTAAGGAGTTCTCGGCACACAATGTTCGGTCATGGTCGAAGGAACAAAGGGCCAAGAGTGGTGGAACATTTCTCAATTTTTTTGTTTAGCCAGGCTTGGTGGAACAATTCAATGTTGTTCTACTAATAACCAGAACCGAACAACATATTGTTGCTCTATCACCCTTGGCTGAACAACTCCAATGCAATTCATTCGTTAAACCCGATTTACATTCTTAAAAAAAACATCAAATTCATATTCAAATTGTAAAAAAATTTACATACAAATTGTTATTTCAACCATAAACACTCTTTTACATACAAGTTACATTCTAACAACACACCAAGATCATTGGGTTGGATTTGGGTCTTCTTTTTCCTTTCTCCCTTTTGTTCTTCCTCTCCTTTGTTGCCTGAGTTTTGTTTGGGAGGGGGGTGCGCTGATTGCGTTAGAAGAGAGGGTGGGTGGGTGGTGTATTAAATATTGAGTTTCAAATTAAGATAGTTTAAGAAGGGCAAAATAGGAAAATTAGGGGGTGTATTATTAAGTTTTTTTTTTTTTTAAATATAGATTTTAAAATAAGGTGGGAAGTGTATTAAGTAAGGGGGTATATTTAGAGGTTTGGGAGTGCAAATAGCACTACCCCATAAGTAAGGTGGTTGTCTATATTAGCTTAAGCTCATCTTAATTTTAATTCACTTAAAATAGGCGTAGAAAGCTTTCATCAACATGGATTTCATCCTTTTTTCTCATCCATCGATGTGCTTTTATAATCATTCGATAGACAATCAAAGAATTATGTAAATTATGAGTTTCTGTGCACATTTTACATAATTTTATAAATAACCACTCTAATTAATATTTGTTAATATATGAATTTTGGGCACAAGTTAACAAAATCTTTTAATAAAGGAGAAATTGGTGGCTGGTCCACTTTCTCAAAAAAATTTTCTCTCCAGTACACCCTTTTTTTTTTTAACCGCTAAAAGGTATTTTGAAAACTTTCTTCCTAAAATACCCTCAACAACATCGTTGCTTCAGATTTGAGATTCAAATTGATGTATAAATGATTTCATGTTGTTAATATAGTCTTTCTTCATGTTTGGATATCAATTTTCATGCATAAAACACAAATTTGATCAAATTTAATTTTTTTTAGTTCATCCCGTTTTTCTTTGTTCTTGAGCTGTTTTGGCCACTTAAATCTCTGTTTTAAGCTTCGAATTTGTTTAAAATCAATCTCATATTATTATCCTAATTTAGTACTATATTTGTGCACAATTTTTCTACCAAAAAATACTATTTTTGAGCTTCAAATCAAGCTTGACAGTGTGCTGTCCGAAAACAGAGGAAGATGTTCTTGGACTGATTTAATTCGCCAAGCGCAGTATGCAAGGCAACGCAACGGGGTCAGGTCGCAGGGGTCGAGGGGACAGCGTCCCTCGTGGGGGTTCGGGGGCAACGCCCCCGAAAGGTAAACGAAAACCAAGTTCCCTAAAACGCGTTGCGATGATGCATCGCGATGCAAATATGGCTCATCGCGATGCAGATATGGCTCATCGCGATTCAAATATTGCTCATCGCGATGCAAATATGGCTCATCACGATGCATATATGGCTCATCGCGATGCAGGAGTTCTTTATCAGACTTATTAATACGAATGATCCATATATGGCTCATCGCGATGCATATATGGCTCATCGCGATGCATATATAGCTCATCGCGATGCAGGAGTTCTTTCTCAGACTTATTAATACGAATGATCCATATATGGCTCATCGCGATGCAGATATGGCTCATCGCGATGCACATATGGCTTATCGCGATACAGGAGTTCTTTATCAGACTTATTAATACGAATGATCCATATATGGCTCATCGCGATGCATATATGGCTCATCGTGATGCATATATGGTTCATCGCGATGCAGGAGTTCTTTATCGCGATGCTATATGTTGAGTGTTAATGTGGCATCGCGATTGCAAAAGTGGTGCATCGCAATTGCAAAAGTGGTGCATCGCGATTGCAAAAATGGTGCATCGCGATTTGCAAAAGTGGTGAATCGCGATGCAACAATTGTTGCATCGCAATTGCAAAAGTGGTGCATCGCGATGCCAAAGTAGTGCATCGCGATGCTTTGGTTCCCTAAAGCGCGCTGCGATGATCGCGATGCACCAATTGTTGCATCGCGATGCCCCAATTTGTTGCATCGCGATGCAAAAAGTGGTGCATCGCGATGCCAAAGTGGTGCATCGCGATGCCAAAGTAGTGCATCGCGATGCCTTGGGTTACTGAAGCGCGCGTATTTTTCTTTCATTAATGGCATAATCGTCTTTTCGCCCCAAAAATGACTTTTTCCGATTTTTAAAAAAGATGAGTGGACTGGAGTGATTACAAATGTTTGAAAAGGAACCGACCTGTAACTCACCCTTTAATAAAATCAGAGCTTCTAATCCACGGAGTTCAGATTAATTCGATAGTCCGCCTTCAAGACCTCCTAAATCCAATTCAATCATGAAGGAGGTCCCGACTCTCGTAGGGCTCCCCTAGTCTACGAGTACAAGAGCTCACCACGCCCGTCGTATGCATTTATAGATTACTTCACATGTGTCTCCACATGAATTAAACACCAGTGAATAGTTTAAAACGCAAAGACGGCTATGAATTGAAATGACACATTGTGTTACTTTTCGCAAGGTTGCAAGCAAGTTAAAAATTTGACCGTTTAATTTGATTACAATTTATAACATTGCTAAGTACTTCTTCCGTTTTATGTAAAGAGTCCACTATACTATTTTGATTCCGTTTTATGTAAATAGTCCACTATACTATTTTGAGATGTTTCACTTAAGAGTCAACTTTTAAAAAATTATGCTTATAATTTTTATAATTTTTCATCTTTACCCTCCACTTGTGTTGTAATTATCTTGGTTGTGCTTAAGTATTTTTGTAATTATGACCAACTCTAATGACACTACTAAATCCCTTAATAATTAAACTTTTCAAACGTTAACTTTTTGGGTGGAATGGAGGGAGTATATATATATATATTACTTTTTATTACAGCGAGAAACAAACTAGTTGATATAGATGAAGACTATCACTTATTTCTAGAAATTCTAAAAATGCATGCTATTATCAAGACACTAAGGTAGTGTTTGGTAACATTTCTGTTTCTTTATTCTATTTCACATGTTTCTATTTCACTTTGTTTCTGTTTCAATTTGTTTCTGTTTCATAAAACATGTCGTGTTTGATAAACATTTCTATTTTCTTTCACAAAGTTAAACTCTTTTCCCAAAACTATTAATACATTACAACTTCATCATATATTATATCTAACTTAAAAGGTGTAGAATAATAATTCACATTTTATCTATTATTAAAAAAATTGTGAATAAAAAATAAAAAATAAAATTAATATTCATATATACATACATACATTGGTCCAACTCTATTTTATTATTGTTCAAGTACCCATCATCTTTCAATTACTGTTTTTAGTTTCTGATTATTTAATTTTAGGATTAAACTTTTTATTTATTTTTCTTTTGAAAACCCAATTATATATATATATATATATACATATATGTATATATATACATATATATGTATATATATATATATATATATGTATATATATATAAATATGGAGGAAAAAAGTTAGGGTTGATAATTTCTCGTGTCAAAGTTCAAAGACCCAACCTAATTGATCTTGGCCCTTCTGTATTTTGGATGAGAAATGTTTCTCTTCTGCGAGAAACAAAATTTTTTTATTTCTAGAATTTGGGGAAAAATGAGAAACGTTTTTAGTTTCTCAGAAATAGAAATGATTGTCAAACGCATTTCTATTTCTATTTTTCACCAAAAATTAGAAACAGAAACAAAAAATGTAAAACAGAAATGGTTAACAAACAAGCCCTAAGGATCATACATAAATAGAAGACCAAACAAGATACTCCCTCCATACCAAAAATATTATCTTGTTGTTTTTTTTATTTGTTCTAAAAAAATTGTCTTGTTTAAAAATTTCTTTTTTAGGACATCACTTTTACCATTTTACCCTTACTTTTTTTTTCTTCATATTTTAATTATAAGTCACATGCACATAAACTTTAAAAGAAACTACACATTATACCAATATTAATAATCAAGTCAATTGTTTTTCTTTAATTCGTGTGTCGGGTTAAACATGATAATAATTTTAGGACGGAGGGAGTACTAACAAGCAACAACAAACTAAAATACGAATAGAACCCTACGGAAAATGACTTTCTAATAATATTTTTCTTACTTTTCGACCGTAAATACATGATAAATAAGAGGAAAATTTTTCCTCAAACCCACTCAAGATTATTTTGGGATTAGTTTCAAACGGGTAAAATTATCAAAGGAGGATGACTTCAAGCATCAAGCATGAACATAGATTGTCAGCAACAAGCCAGGTCAAGCTCTGGTCATGCTCAATTAAAAGGTTATCAAGTCAACCATGAGCACTCGATTTAGCTCAACTCAACTCAGCTCGTCTTGTTTAACCCCCTACATTCAAGAATCAAACTAGTGTGCTACAACTTTCACAAGCCATCAAATAATGATTTAGATGAATATCTAGGCTCATGAAAAAGATATTTGTGCACAATTTGAATGACACTGGTCCGACTAAGACCCATATCTCAGCTATCTCTTTCCGATGCTAATTGGAAAATCTTCAAGTCTGAACTCAAAGGACTAGGGTTCCCAATACTTTCAATAAAGTCCAAGAGAAGGGTACTCAGGCTGAGTTTACGAAGGATCTCGATAAAAGAAAGATGGATCTCTCTCTTTGGAAGAGCAGAGAAGAAATGCCTTCAATCAAAGTTCAGCAGGGGCCTCCCTGTTGACAACAGAGAAAGAATTCAGTAGAGAATGACTACCTGTCTATCCAATTCAGTAGCTGACTCATCTTCTGGATTAAGAAATTGGCAAAAGGCTGCTTGTCAAATGTAAAATACAAAAGGACTGAAATCCATCCATAACTATGCCTGTTAATGTATAAACCATGGGCTACAACCGAATATTTGAGAGGAGCTACCATCAAATTATTGTTCTGGCCAGTGCATCTTCAACTAACACAAAACTACAGACAAACATTTTCTAAACTGTAGAGTTGACAACAATTAAGATGTGAGCTATTCTATTGCACAACGCTCAAATGATTCTTCGCCTGAAGTAGTGTAGTAATACACAGTAGATATCTTCATCTTAAAATCGGTAACTGCAGGTGAGCACCCCCCAAAATTTTGAGTAAATATGAGCTTGGCATGACATATGACGCACAATAGAAAGAAAATAAGTGCGACATATTTGCATCGTTTACTGGTCCACAAGTCAAACACATCCAAAGAACTGTTCCAATGATGTAGAGCTGAACACGTTTGAAGAAGTCCTCTCTGGTTTGATTGGTGAAATGTGAAGCTGATATTTGATGAACCGCTGTGACCATCGGATAAAAACAATAAGAAACTCAAACGTGAGCATTTGACTGCAGATGAAAAATTATAACTGGAGTGTCAAGAATATGAGCATTATGAAATTTGGCAGTACATGAAGTGTAACATAATGTAATTTAATCTGTGCACCGTAGTCAGTTGATATCCACTTCATTGAACTTTGATTGATAGTCCCGCTTTTCTTTTTCTTTTTTTCTTTTTTATGGGACGTCCCCAGTGAGATTTCATTTTTAAGATTAATGATTATAGAGCTAAAGAAATCTAACATGACAGGTATATTATATTTTCCTTTTTATATATTTTACTTGCCTTTCTGGGCTTTATGTGTACTATTTATTCTCTCTTTGTTACTTAGGGTGCTCCTTGTCAACATCAATGCATTACTCTTTTTCCCGATCTAATAATACTCTTAAACAAGAAGAATAAAACTGAAAAACCAACAGATTAGATCAATTTTATTTATATATCCAGCGGATTTGGTCACCCTGCGTCAGCAGGTGTAACAAGCCCAGTCCGACCTATATATTGTAGATCTTACCTTCACCATATAATGGACACTCCATAATCTTTATACAACACCCGAACAAACTCAAGCAATTTTAAGAGCAATATCAAACTTGTAGGTAAAGAGCAAATTATCATTGCAGTTCAAAAAGAGACCAGGAAAGATAGTTTCTTGAAAAATCATTGATAAGAACTTCCCCCTGACACAATTAAATACCGCTATTGAGGTCAGCTCTAACACAATGGAAAACCAATTCCGATAAGTCCACATGAAATCATGTCAAGAATTTCGCGCTGAATTTTACGAGCTCAACTAGGGCTGGAAGAAATGTACAATAAGAGTAAAGCCAACTTAAGATTATAATTGTTCAATTACACATTATAAGAAACATTAGTTCAAAAGTAAAATTTAGATGTTTCATTGGTGCAAAATAAGCTCCTTGCCACAACCACTGCAATCTAGCTGACATTTTGGAATGGAAGGAGCATATATATATTGTTACCCAGTGTCCCCCTTTCATGGTCACCAAATTATTCATGTTTTCTCTGTTCTTACTATTCCAGTGGTTAGAAACTGTTTTGATTTCTACTCATAATTACATTTTTTTTTTTATGTTATAAAAAAAAGTTCTATCTCAATTTAAAGGTTTATTAGAAATCTTTTAGCGAGTGCCTAAAAAGTGCTGGCAATGGTAACAAATTTGACTTAAAAGTATGACAAGCTATGTCCTCAGTACCCACACCTCGCCCTTGAAGTATACTTTCTTCCACGTATCTTGTCAAACCCAACAAACCTACAATGTTTTAGTGTGAGTGCGAGATACTTAACTAAACTGGCATGTGTTTTATAGTGACTCTTGTCCGTAAGTCTGCAGTTCATGAATTTATTTTGTACTGCAGTAAAATTTTAAGAGATATTAAAAGTAAATGTTACTAATAGTAATAAACATATACCGCCAGCTGAGAAGTTATCTCGGGGTTCGTGTCTATATGCCAATCTGGCTCCAGCTGCCGAACAAACGATGTTCGTCCAATCTCTGTGCTACAAAAGAGAACCTGCATGTGCATTTTGTAAGACTTAACATGAAGTTGGCATGAAAGACGACAAGCAAATGCAAAAGATAGAAGATGCGCAAAATATATTCTCTATATCCCATTTGAAAGAGTTGTATAGTTCGAACCTATTTCAGAAATTGATTGCTGTTAAGCTAGATCCTTAATTCCTTATGATATCCCATTGGTATCTTAAGTTGCTTATTGGATATTTGAGGGTAAAGTGTGAATACGATGGAAGGTGTAAGGTTCGGTATCAGAAAGGAACTCTCCAAACGGGACAATTAAAAGATGGAGAATATATAGACTCTAAATGGGACTGAGCGAGAATCAAATTGTAACTATTCGATGTAGATAATGTAGTTCAAACCTATAGCCAATTAAACAGATATAGCAACAGCTTAATTTTAGAAGTTTTTCATCAAACTATGAAAAACCATCTTTTATTTTCATTGTTTATAATCATCTATGATAGAGGGAGCACCATGGGAACAGCTCCCACCCAAATACCCCTTATTCCTTCCCATGACCGATTTGGGGTACCTCTCATCAATAAGTAAGAATAAAAAAATGTAAAAACCAAGTCAGTTGACTCTGCAGGTGAGATAAAAACCCACCCAGTATGGTAATACTAAGTCTCCCAACCTAACAAAATAGACGAGAATCTCAATCATAATAAAGCACTTTGAGTGCAATGCTATCTAAGTTACCATTGACTTCAATAAGAATAGTTAAATCCTTGAAGTTGAAGTGAGTTCCTTCAAAATAAGAGGCTAACTCTCATCTGAGGTACATAACTTAAGTCGCCTACTCATTGCTTGCTATGAGGTTCAGATAACCGTGCCATACACACTACAAACGTGAGTGCAGAACCATATCTATCAATCTCCATCAGTTTACAGAGCTACTTCATAGACTTCAAAGGTACCTATGTGGCTATGCGCTACCTAGAGAATTTGGATCCATAATCTATTTCGTTAACTAGCGAAGGGCAAAACAACCAGCTACCCACTTTGAGTCTACTCTTGTTTAACGTCTCTTAGATATGCATGTCATAACGTTCCCATTTATTTCTAGCATAACATCCGTGACTGGAGCTCTTTTCTTTGTAATTTCCGTTTTCCTTTTTCCTTTTGTGATGGACTTCTCGTCCATTTTTTGCTGTATTCTCTTCATTTGAATCTATAAAAATTTCTTCTTTTATCTTTAAAAATTTTAGTAGATACTTTTTCAGATTTTTCTTCTTGCATGAACATCACCATTGTCATAGTTGCATCAACCCTCCTCCTTTTATTGTAATTCTCAACATGTTTCATTGACAGTTGAGCACATTGCGCTTCTTAACAGGCAAAAGAACCATCTTATCTCGTGCCAACCTCAGTGTCCACAGGAGTTTCTCGAATTCCTCGTGACTTGGTCAATCTTCCTCGTCAAGTGGAGATTGATACTTACTCTGAAACCATAGCTGCCAATAATTGATACCTCAGTTGGGTAGGTTATTCATCTGGGTTAGAAATTAATTTACCACCTGTGCGTACTAAAGTCCAATAACTACGTTTACCTCCATCTTTGATGTTTGAGGTCTAGTCCAGCTGAGACAATGTGATGCATTTTGTTTGAGCTTGTTTCTAGTTTGTACCCTGTATCTCTGTCGATCTTGTACCTTTAAAACTGCCTTTGGATGATTCGGCGCACTACTTATACCTGATTTATAGTTTGCTTGTGCAGCAAATACAGCTACATGAATTGACTTGTAGAGGATGCAGTTAATTGAATAGGATCATCCTTGCTTGGCAGTGTACCATCACACTTTGACAAGCGTAGGCACATGCCTGTGCCCAGCTCCTAAGCCCACATGATTTCAAACAACTTATCTATACATATATTAAGTGAGGACCTCATTTTGTACAGGCGATTTTTCTACTCAAGTAATTTACTTCTGAGTTGCCACATGGCCCAATAAGATAATTAAAAAATTGACAGGAGATATTAAACAGAAAAAGAAAAAAAAAAGGAATTGGAGCAAAAGAACCGGCAAGAGAGAGAAAGAAGGAATGTGATGAGAGGGAGAATAGAGTACGCTTATATAGGAGAAAAAATAGGAATTGGTGGGGAAAAAATAGGGAAGGCAAAAAGAGTATAGAAAACTATATATAAAAAACAAAATGAAAAAAGAGAAAAAGTTATAAAAATGATGTGTGCGCCACGAAAACCTGTTTATATTTATTTCAGGATTAATTTGGTTTAAAATTACTTTTTGGCATTTCAAGGGTGTTTTCTACTAGTGGAATTGCAAAGCCTTTCTCATAATGGGGGCTTTGTAGACTATCCATGAATCGGATTGAAATTATAATCTGCGTTCCTTTGATTTCTGTTTTTCTTCCCTTCTCTCCCTAAACGTCTTTTATGGGGTTCACTGTAAGAGATTCCAAAGATCACAAACATTATGATTATGAGATAGGATCAACACCCAAAAAGCATTCTTTAAGGATCTATTCATAGAAAGATTTTGCATTTGCATACACCCTAGTGGCATTGGAACTCATAACAATGTTTCAAAATGCTTCACAAAAAATAATTACCTTGTCTTTGACCAATCCACCAGATGTAAAAATCCCAGCATCTTCTAACGCTAGAAGAACCTTTTTCTGCAAAATAGTAATCCCATACAAGAAAGGAACAAATATTCCATATTATGCATTTGAGAAGAACAGACCAATAACAAAATGCATTGGAGCTTCCGTAAAATTAACTTCTCTCAAGCAGCAAAAGTTTTCTGGTGCAACAAGAAAAGCTTAAACAGGAAGGTGCTTGTAGTATCAAGAGGTCAGGTTCGCCATTTAGGATGCAGGGACTTGGCCAATAAGGATCCAAGAAACAGATACTGGTAATGTATCCAACAAAATTATATTTTTTTCTGACTTAGTGACAAGAAAAGCTAGCCACTTCAATAATAAGTAATGACCACAACCAGACCCTAAACTACACAACAACATATACATCTTTTTGGATTACTACTCCCACCATCCCAAGTAGAATATCTGGGTTACTGTTTAATCTGCCCCAAAATGTGTGTGCAGTATCCAAAAGTGGAACAACAAACTATGTTAGTTTCCTACTATACCTGTCATTACATACCTAGTTTTTATAGCTTTGTCACACATGGAGTAACAACAAAGTTGTGCTATAACTAATAGGTTTAGTTTGGAAAGAGTGAAACAGACTCTGGAAAGAGTGAAACAGACTCTAATTAATAGTCCTTTTTAATCTGTGTGCAAAGGCAAACAAGAGGGGGTACTTTTTTTCTAACTCCAGATCTAACATTTCTTTGTTGCTGTCAACATGGAGTGTAAGAGGCACACAGTGGTACGGAGACTGAGTTAAAGAGTGTGGATAACAAAGATGATATTTGTAGTTCTTTGTGAGCTTCTGCTAGGGGCACTTTTGGGAATGCTTCAGTAACAGATAACTGTAGTAACTAGAGAGTAGTTCTTCCTTGGGACCTTGATGGCTCTTTTATTCTTTTCTATTTTTGCCCACTTCTTGTAGTGGACTCCTTGTCAACCGTATTGTAGTTCTCTTCTATTTCTCAGTAAACTACTGTTTCAATAATTCACTAATCATCAATTACGTAGGAGAGGGTAACCTCAATTTACACCTCGGAGGCTCAGACTAGAGGGAGATTAATCACATAAGACGACAAGACATTTATGAGTGAAAACTGGTAAATATTGTACGCACTGCACACAAGACTTTGATTAGGCAAGCTCAGCCGCACAATTCACATCCGGACACGTCAGAAAAGAAACATACTATTAATGTCATATGATTAACAGGTAACAGTACAAGTAAAATGTTTGCACTCACTTCGCTTTCATCATCCAGAATTCTTTCCATCAGATAAAGATCACAAAACTTTGTGATCTCCAGCAATACTTCAAGTACAGAGGATCTCACTGTTGCTTGTTTCTGATAAGAATAGCACAAATCAAATCATCAAAAAAGAAAATTAAAAAATCAGATAGCTTTAGTAAACATGGTGTATTGGAAGAGAAAGTCAAAACCTGAAGTTCCTCTGGACTACATTCCTCAAGTATTACCCCAAGCAACCGGCATGTTACCTTACACAGGGTAATAAGAGCATTAAAACCATGAAATGACCAAGACAAATACTAAGGCCTCGAATTCATATAAACTTCGACTACTTTTTCATGTTTTGGTAAAACCAGTCAGTATCATGACCCAGTAAAAACTAATCATTAATCAGAAAAGAAATTTGTGAAGCAGACATGGTTCTCGCACTGAATAGGATTTGGCAAGAGACGCAGAACTCACAACTGGATTATTAGCAATCTATATTAATTATTTGAAAAATATTAGCATTCTAGATTGCAATTATATTTAGGAATAGTCTCAGTTGTAATTTAGGAATTATTATGGATCATCTTAGTCATTTAAGATTGCCCCAATAAGTATCATAAATCAATTTTCCTAAAGTGCACTCTTGAAATCTCCTTCTATTCAATTTTTTGTTCAAGTAATATGATTTTAGAATTAGAACCAGATGGGTATTAGCATTACAGCAGAGAAGAGGATGATGGGTTGAGTTGTGTTTCGGAAGATGGTGATGATGAGGTAAAAGATGGAAGTATTGATTTCATTTGCTTCGAAGAAGAGGGAGAATTGCTAGCTACGGCGGGACAAATGGCTATAACATTTAGGAGTAGGTCTCTTGTGTTCACCAATTCACTACATTAGTCATGTGAGATCGTATAACTGTCTTATCTAAGTTTTTGCCAGCATTTAGTGAACGAATCTGACACAGTAAATAAACATGTCAAGTTTCTAAACAAGCTATTACAAAGCAATTGTCAAGTCAGATAACACGCAAATCCTATACATGCCAAGTCCAAGATATTAGATGACATTCCAAGAATCAAAAAGACACCAGCGAGGAAAGATATCTTGAGCATAAAATCAATATTCGTATAAACAATAAAGATCCTTCTCACCACAAGCAACAGTTTGAATTTGAATAGTGGTATCAATGGCCTACTAGTGTACCATAATGAAAACTATTTGGAAATGTGCATAAATAATCATCAAATTTTTGAAGTACATACCTTCCTTCCTTCACTTAACCTTTGCCTAACTATTTGCCCCAAAGTAGGCTGCAGCAGGAAAATAACCATCTCAACTATAAACATAATCAAAATAAAGTAACATAAAGTATCAAATAAAGGTAAACAGTCACTACTTACCTTGACCGGCTGAAAGAACTCATCAATAACATTCTGCGCTCTTGAATCTTCAGTAGACGAGGAGATGCCAGGAGGTACTATATTTGTGTTCAAATTAGTATTAACGCCAGAACTGCTAGGCGCTGGAGTTTGACGTTTAGGTTGTCTTCTTCGAGGTCCACTAGGTGTCCTCAAGAGTCTCCACGTAAAAATTACTGCAACAGCAAGTCCAGCTATAGCCCAAACAGTTCGAAAATCCTGCAACCAGATCTAAAAAATGAAACCCTTGTGCTAAACAAATTTTTTTTTTATAAGAAAAGAGAATCAGGTACTTAAAAGAAAGAGCTACAAGAAACAGACAAGATGTCTGCTGAAATAAAAAACAGAGATACAACAAGAGAGCATAAGAAAGCAAAGCATTCAAGCCCCACTGCAAATCAGGTATAGAAACTCCTCGAATCCCAAAGGGATTCCATATCACCACCAAAGTAGAGACCAAGACAGCTCCTGATCCCACAAGATTCTGGAGTTCTGTTCGGTCCAGATGCACCAGAGAACAACAAAGACCCTGCACCCTGCGCAACAAACTAACATCGCTGCCCCCACCAAAGCATCAGGAGAAAAGAAGATACTGACCAGGCTTACCCAAGATTCTTTGGCCACCTCAAATAACTTATCCCACTGCACTTTAGGAACAAGTGGTCATGAGATCCGAGGAACACCTTTACACTACACACCAATTTAGGAGATCTTCTTGTAGGATCTACAAGTTTTCAGAACATCACAAGTATTGATCTTATAAAGCACCAAAGACCAAACGAAAGCTCTAACTGTACATGGGACTCTCGTTGTCCAAATGAAAGAAAAGAGGAAATTCAGATGGATTAGTAGATCAAGTCAAAGATAGAACAGAGCGACAAGAGTGGTTACCCAACCAATCCAACAACCCAGTTCAAGCATCATGAGTGTTATTACACCTCACCTCAGACAATTCATAAGAGTGCCTTCTTTCACCTCAGACAATTGCTATTTACATAGCAGCAGATAAGCAATTGATGATGAAAATAGCAAATCCGCAAATTGAATATCAATTCGTGAATCCTAAAATCTATGGGAAATAGCAATTCCGCTCTGAAAGCGTGGATTCGTGCACGGAGAAACAGGGAGGCACCTTGAGGGACGAATTGTGCAACTTAGGCCACATAGTCCATTTCAGAATATCTGTAAATAGAATGGAAGGAACTGAGGAACTCGCATGAGTGACACGTAACTTACACATCCTCTTCCTCATAACCTCTCCAAACAACAGATACATAAACTTATGTGATAATGAACGAACGAACGAACTTTAAAATGAAAGGATTCCCGAATGTGGGGCATTTCCTAATACTCAATCCAACACATCATAAGGTAGAAAGTCCCAAGAGAAGACACCATATTTGATAACAATTGGCCAGATGGTGATAACGGCAAAGTAGTTCCATTCTCACAATAAGAGAGAGCCTGAACAGCAAGACTAAGAAAACATTCAGAACGATCAGCCTTTTCAAAGCCACCTTGAACTTAAGAAAGATTTAATGAGCATAACTGCTGTTTGCATCCGTGGTAATTAATGACTAGGTTGTCCATATGCTTAAGACTCTCAGGGAACCTCACGGGGTGGCCAGCAACTAGCAATCTTACTTTCAATTGAAAAAAAAAAAAGAAAGTGGACAGCCACCTAACATAGACATTCTGACAATTGCATAGTTGCTATTGGGCCCACACATACGTGATGTTCAAGCGGATGTCTAGAGACCCAGGCAATCATGTGGACCACGAGTACTAGAGGGAGCCCACCACATGCGGGCAATCAAGGCCTTGAGTGCCACTGAGGTGGGTTCTCATGCACCTAGGTATGCAGATCATAGTAACAACGCTCCAATCCCTCCAAAAGACAAGAGGTGTTTTAAGATGCTATCAAGAACCTCAGTATATTAAATAAACAACATTGTGGGGATACAATGATGATCGGACAACACAGTTGCGAAGTTACCTGTAAAATTTGATACATTTTTATTCAACCTAACACACTGGTCCGTGCTTGAGTTCTACAAGAATAGCTGAGGGCTTTACCTCTACCAAGGACCTTTTTTATTGGGAGTTGCCAATAAAGATGAAAGTTGCCCATATGTCAAAACCTTGTGCATTGAGACTCAAACGTACAGTTAAATGTGTGACCGTCAAGTATGTGGTTGGTCTAGCAATGAGCCCCACAAGTAAGGCTTTAGTTCTTAATCAAAGCCGCCATACATTTTTGGGACACCTAACATTACTCTAAACAAAGACTCGCATGTTTGAGCAATGCTAAATCATCATACTCCACCAAAATTTTCAGTTAATTTTCCCAACTTATAGTTTCAATCTTTTAAACTGAGCTAGGAAATCCACCAAATAGCCCCAAATCTCAGAAAATCACACACACAAGCACAGAGATAACGTAAAACATCAATTAACTAAACCCATGAGAGAAAACATGGAAAAATATATCAATCACCTAAAATCAACTAAAAATTTGAAACAATAATTGGCATAAACGACCAAAGAGATCCGTACCCACAACTGTAAAATACATGAAATTGTTGGAAAACGGTACCTGGCCATGGAAGATATTGGATATCTTAACGGAGAGATAAGCTCCAAGTCTCTTCATCAGTTGTAAGAAATCATCCTTGGAGTAATCCGCCATAATTTCTCCTTTTTTTGAATTTATTTTTCCTTTCCTTAGCGTCGTCCCCTAGTGAAATTCGTCAAGCTCTCAGCTCTTCCATTGGCCGGCACTGTGAAATTATTATTGAAAGAGAGAGAGATGAAAAGAGTTGCAGATCTTGGAGTCTGGGTCAAGGGGATGGATCAAAAGGGGATTTGCTAAATTCTTTGATTTGTCGGGTCGGATCGTGAGAATATTGAGGTTGCCTTTTTCCTTTTCTATGTGATGGGTTCAAAATTCCATGAAAGTCTAACTACAACCCATTTAATTTGACGACGGTGGCTGTTAACACCTCACACTCTCTAAATAAATATTTTTAATTTTATTTACAAAAATATTATAAAAATATATATATTTTTTTGAATAAAAAAAATAAATTAAATGTAATTAGATATTGATTTCATAGAATTTTGTGTAACATGTAGTATTCCAAAATGGCAAATGAGACAAAGCATCTTGATGTTCTATTTTTAGCAACTTGTTTTAGGTAGAAAACTGCTATATTTAGCAGGCTAATATGCATCTGTCATTATATATATATATATATATAGAAAGATATTGGTATCATATGTAGTTTACTTTAAAGCTCATGCGCATGTGACTGTCATTACAGTAGCAAGAAAAAGTAAGGGTAATATGGTAAAAATATTTTCCTAAAAAGGAAAGTTTTAGAACAAGACAATTTTTTGTAACGAACGAAAAAGAAAAGTAAGATAATAATTTATGAACGAATGGAGTATTTTTTTTAATAGAATTTAATTGATATTCTTATTCATTTACTTTTTTTTTTTTTAAGAAGGATAACTATTAGGGCGGTAAAATTCTGTTTACCCAATTTTATCGTAGTTATGTTCTCATGACTCAAATTTGGTAAAGTTAGAGCAATCCCATCCCAGCGAGCCGATCTATCTGAAATCTTCCGTTAAAGATGATGTGCAATGCAAGGAGGTAGAGAGGGATACTAATGGGGCAACCTATTTACGTGTTAAGTTTGTGATATTTGTTACTCATAACTAATTGAAGTAATGTAATCGTTACATGTATTAGAAATGCAATGAAATAGTTTGTGACGGCTCTGTCATTTCTCGTACTTATTGCTCACTTATATTACCTCGTTCTAAAATAATTATCGTTTTAATAATTTGCATACAGATTAAAGAAGTTTTCAAAAAGAATGATATATCCTTATTTAAATTCAATTATTGTAGATAAGTTGTAAGAATATTTTTCTATTTTTTCTTATCAATTCTATTTAATGAGAGTAATAAATAAGGATATTTTTGACAAAATATGAGCAAATGTTTCTTGAAATTTTATAACGATAATTATTTTGGAATAAAAAAATATTGATAAAACAACAATTATTTTAAGACGTACGTAGTATTTTGGTTTATATATCGGGCACATTCCATAAGGAGTATTTGACTTTTTCCCCTACATCCATTTAAGTGGTAATGGGGATTGATTTTTTTTTTTCCTTATCTTTTTTCCTCATTAATAGTGTAGTATAAATAATTAATTTTCTGTTAAAGAAAAAAAAAACACTTAAAAGTGAATTCTCGAGATCATATAAGGATTAAACAAGTTGTAAGACTAGAATCAAAGTGTAAAACCTATTCCATACTACATAGATTTAATTAAGCTCAAAAGAGTCTGGAATAACTATTAACTTTGCAGTTTTAATTAACAATATCACAGCATATGTATACTCTTTTTTTTTTTTTTTTTCTTGATATGCAATCTCACAGTGAGGGGTAGCCTTTCCCTTTTCCCAAACCGCGACACCCTAAAGACCACATCAATTGTTTCGTTTTTAGCAAGACTTAAACTCTCAACCTTCAACACCAAAAAAAGCAGTTTCCCCTATTAATATTTTTCATTTGGGCTCTTTTATGATCCCAATTTGTTTTTTTTCTATCTGACCAATTACATATTTGAAGTATATATTGGGATGAAAAATGAGATACAAAAGTGGGGATCCTAATATGTTGAAGTTAATCCTCCAAAGCTGTACTTCAAAGGTAAGGGTGAGAAACAAAGTTATGTGGTTCAAATTTTGAATAAAAGGGCAAAGATTCCACCTAGTGATGACTTGGTTACTCATGAGGTACGTAAAATAATACTGACCGGAAACACGTCGTCGTTTCGCCAGCAACTGTAACATCGAATTAGTCTACTTACGTAGACTACATTTCCATTTTCATCCAATTCGTAAGAATGATGGATTGATTCCACTGTCTGCTAGATTTTAACATGAGATGAATGTAAATGAATCAATGTACAATGTTTTATGTGAAGAATAAATCTCATTTGCATTTATATATCTGTAATTTTCTGTCCACTTCCGATATTTGTGAAGAATAAAAGAACTAGTAATACTTCATTGTGCTACATAAATAAAACAAGCAGAAGAAAAAAAAAACAGAGGAAAATATGATATTGCAGAAGTAAAAGATGAAGTTAAGTGCTTGATTTCAGCTCAGTGAGGGAGGAGAAGAACTTTGCATGTCTTCCACTGAAATTTCGGTCACATCATCGATGGCAGTGATGATCATTGCCCTTTCGATCTTTTGCGATGCACCGTTCCACATGATCATTTCCTTTTCTAAGTGAAGGCAGTAGCTCTCGAATACACGGGAGCTGACTGTGAGTCCAAAATCTAACATGAAAAGCAACTCTACTTCCAGCTTGTTCAACTCAGCATTGCTCACTCCCCCAACCCGAGCGTAGAATGCATTATTATAGTGCCTGATAACAAAGGAACAGAATATCAGTAACATAGTGTCTTCAACTATATTTCCTTGGAAAAAAGTAAATATATTTGCATAATAAACAGAATGAGATGATTAAGGTTGGTATGGTGGCAGGGGCAACGCTGCAGCTTTAGTTTTCCCCTTTCACCATGTCTTATGTCAAGTCTGTTTCAAATACAAACTTCATAAGATTTAAAGTCTATAATGTTATCCTAGTAGCTAGGTTGCAGGATTGCTTAGAGCACTCTTAATTTTGAGATGCACTGGTTGATCATACTGTGTCTGAAACTTTTTTTCTTTTATCATTCAGATCAACCCCATGACACGGAACGGATCACCTTATGTTTAACAACAAACAACCCAACCGTTCAGTAGGAAACCATTTCAATAACAAATACTACTAGCTGTGAACAAAAACTGTTACTAAAACGAGGATAAGGATTCATTAAGCGCATTGTACATTGCCAAATTCTGAATTTAATTTTTCAAGTCTTTCACCACAATACTAGATGACACACACACACACACATATATATATATATGTACTTGTTCATTCAATGAACATTTTCAGTATGTAGCTTAGTAGTAAACCTCGACACTGTTTAACAAAAAGAATGAGAGGAGCGGGGGGGATTGTAGGGATCACGACTTGTATGGAGGAAAGTGATCATCAGTTTCTTGCTTGTGAATGGCCTTGGAAAGTATGGAGCTACCTCATGGACTGGTGAAATTTTTGCACTCATCAGGTCTTTTTGTTTTCGTTTTGATTGTTGGGGGATGTATAGTTGGAGTTGTAAATCCTGATGTTTCTATGGATGTCAAAGTGTATATTTCAATCATGATTAATTTATGAATGAAATTTTTGCTGATCAAAAAAAAAAAACCTTCAAAATGGTCAAATAGAACACACTAAAAATCAATCAATAATATTTCTTTTCACAAGTACATGATACTAGTATTTGTTATCATGGAGCTTATTGAAATGTCAATATATATAATTTCCTACGTTACCTGAACCGTTTATTTTTACCATACTTCCCATATCGACATACGCCATGGACATGGGTGTGTGTGCGACAGTTTTACGCTAAATTTAGTTCAAATTTTAAGAACTGAAATTTTAAGAACTGATGCTTTGTACACGGGATTCTTGTAACTGAGCCGAGGTAACATAGATAATTTCATTCAACACAAACAAATTAAGAGAGAGAGAGAGAGAGAGAGACTTACACATCATCAAGAACCTTAGCAGCAAGCATGACACAAGTGACCAACAACCTATGAACATTGAGAGACACAACAAGTGAGTCAGGATGTCTGTGCACCAGTCTGTCAATGTATACATACCCCAACACAAAACACGATGGGCTACAGTTTGTGTACTTGTATATCCTATCCAAATAATTTGGAATGCTTATTGCCGGCGCTCTCACCCCATGAAACGCCTCCAAACTCTTCCCCACCCGGCCACCACAGCCGCCGCCGCCATTTTCCACCTGTTGTTGGCTGCAGCTGCTCATCAAGCTCAGCACAAGCTGGTCATTCCTAGCCACTAGCCTTTCTAATACAAACGACAAGATGGAGAGGACTCGTGGACTGTTGGCTTCGCTCGGCTCCGGCCGCCCGTTCTGGGTGTCCACGCCGCCAGCCAACATTTATTGTTCCACTGTTATGTTGGAAGTGATGATGAAGTTTTGGGGAGTTAAGGATGGGCCGTATGGTTGGGTGGGCGGGTGGGGTTATCTGGTTAGAGGCCCCCTATTCATGTGGTGTCTGACACGTGTCGTGTGTAGGAGAGAGAAGAGACTGACAACACAAGTGAGAATGTGGATAATCTTACTATTTTGGTCCGGCCTTGCATGAAATACTATTAAAAGGGTAATGTTATGAATATTTAAAGAATATTAAATTTTTTACATCAAATGATGTGGCAGCTGATGTGGTATATAATGTGATGCATTAATTATAATTTTTAATTTTATTTTTTTAACCACATTAGCTGACACATCATTTGGTAAAACAATTTGGTACTCTCTAAGTACCATGACATTACTCCTAGTGAAAACACAAGATTAAGAAGACATGAAAGAATCGAATCATGGAGTTTGAAGGCAATCTAGGCACTAATTAAGGATATATAGGTACACGTACTATCCCTCATTTCCAAAAAAAAAATAGTCACATTTGACAAATTAAACTTTTTAAATGTAATTTTATAGTCACATTTGACAAGTCAAACTTTTTAAAATTATAAATTTATTTGTTTGTACATTCTTGAAATTACAATATAATCATTACTATATTTAGAATCAGTCCGTCTTTCTGGGACAAACTAGAAAGAAAAAAGAAATTATTAATTTTTTTTAATTTTATTTTTTTGAAACGGAGGGAGTACTGAAATAGACTTAGAGGTAACCCCTTAATTTTGCAAAAAAAAAAGTACATCCATGTTGAGACGGAGGGGAGTAATATATATAGAAGTTCACAATCTGGATTCACACAAGCCAAGTTGAATTGAGTTATGGGAGGTATGATCTTGAATTTACTTTACTTTAGGCTAAAGCCTCGACTTAAACCAAGCTACCAAATATTTGAGTTGTGTCAATAAAAATTTAGCTCGACAATTTGACTCTAACTAACGTCCAGTATGTTAAAATTTAAAGTAAAGCTTTGACTTAAACCAAGCAACCTAATATTTGAATTGTGCCGCTCGACAATTTGACTCTAACATCGTGTATGTTAAAATTGAAAGTAAAGATCTAAAAACCAACGTCTGAAAGGCAGAGTTGAAAACATAAAGTTACTGAAGTGTTTTTTAAGTATTGAAAAAAAATTTGTAGTTATCTTGAAATTAACTGCTGAATTCAAGTGTTTTAAAAATATAATGCATAAATTTTTGGTCAATATATACACTAAAACACATACTTGATATGATACCCCATATGAGCAAAGCTTAAAATAGTTGAGCTCAAGCTAACTCAATTCAATTCGGTCCTAATTCCTAACATTAATGGTCCTTGCATTCAAGTGAGAAAAATCACAAGTTTCAAGAGAATGAGAATGCTAGAAACTAAGTCAAAAATTGGCCTTGTATTTCTATGGAAATATCATACAAGGAATAATGGAACAATCAATAGGACCTCTATATATAATCATACTAATCAAGAATACAAGTGAATTAAGTAAAAGGATCAAACAGAAATGAGTGAATCCCCTTCTGTCCAAAATTCAAAGAGTGCCAATGAAAAATGCCGTATAATGCATACATCTGTCTATACACTGTGATCGCTTGAGTTGAGTAATTTATCTTCCTCACTTGATAGCTCAGAGAGCTGAATATTCTGTTTGGAGGTTGTTTTGTTCCACTCGTTTTCTACACGGAAGAACACCCACTGGAAGCGTCGGAAAATCTCCAAGGTAGTTATGGCAAAAACAGTAAGGTAGTTATGGCGAAGATGTGCAGATAGCTTGTACGTCCAGGTGCACCGCAGGATCAGATTGCTTCCTATTACCCAAAAATAAACCTGCACAATACCAAGCATAGGACCAGAATCAATGATTTCCACCAATCCATGAATTTTTCCCTCTTTGAAACAAATAGCAAATATCATAAAACTGGAGCACATCGCAGTCAGCAATTGCAGGGAGAATCCTACAACATCAACTGGGTTATGGAAACAAGTACCCTCAGTGTAACTGACAGTAGCCAAATTTTATTATGATTAAAAAATTCAATGAACCAATGGATGGGCCATCAGCCAAGCTGTAGAGCCTGCATTTATCTTCACCTGGGGGTAGAGTTGACCTGTTCTCTTTTTAAGTTGAGGGAAGAGGTGAAATGGAGGATTTTATGTGGCCAAACTTGCACTTATTTTCTTGAAACGAGAATAAAAAGCTTTTACTTTAACACAAGTGCTTCATTTTTCGAATTCAAGGGGCAGAAGATAGTTTGCTTTCAAAAAGGGATGTCAGTTCAATCAGTCTGTGGAAATTATGTGGATGTGCTTATCTCCTAAGGTTGAGTGAATAATGTAAAAGTCTGGAAAAACCATAATAATCAGAGCAAATAATGTAGAGGGCTGCAATGCATAATAGGTAAAATGCTAATTCTTACCCATTTCCGTCCATATAGCATGTGAGTGACGAGATGCTGCTTGCTGAACTTGAAGATCCGGGTGAAGCAGCTGTCAGAAAAGAAGAAAATAATGGTCTAAGCATGACAACAGATTTACATAAAGACTGACTAAGAGGTACAAGGATGTGAAGGATGCAAATGATTTAACTAAATGAGAGAGAAGACTAAGTCTTGATAATTATCATTAGCGTCAATATAAAGAAATAAAAAAGGTTAGGTCCTTCAATGGGGTAGATGTGCTCAGCACTCATAATAGTACGGAACCTGAGCACAACGATTTCATTAGGATTGTGAATGCAAAGATTTCTTGGCAACCAAAAAGTCTTTGAATGGTAGGGAGGATCCGCTCCCTTGTAAAGTTTACATATTACTGGCAATGCTAAGAATTTATAGAGAGAATAAATAATTTTTCATGCATTTATGTGAATTAGAACTTAGAAGAAAACATTCCAACATACCTTAGGTCCCAATCTCGGGTCACATCCCAGTAGAATGAGTACAAAGAATTCAAAACACTAGACAGAAGCCACAAAGGCCGATAGATGCTTGTCCAACTCTCAGAGACAATGTGATACTTGAGGGCTGAAAGAAAAATCACAGGTACTGCTGTCGAGTATTTTAAAGCTGAAACCATATATGAGCAATGTCACTATAATGAGCCGTTAGAGCTATTGCAACAGAATATGCACTTTAAAATGAAGATCCATTTGAACAATATGTTAAGTTACCAATAGAACTGCCTGTTGCTAAGTTACCAATATCAACTAGGTGGCATGCAATTTTCGCATTAAGAAATGCATGTTTCTTCGTTGTTAATCAACATTTGAATACCAACCCAGAACACCACATCTATTCACTTATTCTTGGGAATCGGCAAGCATCATGGCCAAGGAGGAAGAAGGGTTGGAGAGGTGCACATGAATATATTATGCTGCCGCAAAACATCATATGACAGTATCATTCATGTTTCTAATTACTGCTCCTATAATAATAACGCAAAAAATTAAAATAAAACATATATATATATATATATATTATATAACGCAAGTATACATACGTATGTAAATCCAATACCAAGCAAGCAAACTGATCTTTCATCTACCTCATGTAAGCATACGTATGTAAATCCAATACCAAGCAAGCAAACTGAAGTTTCATCTACCTTATGTAAGGAACACCAGTCACTAGGTATTCTGGTACATTGGCACCAATATCTACTTAATCTCATGTATAGAGTTATAGACCTTTGCAAACTGATGGCCTGATTGATAATTCAACTTTATGCCCATGCAACTTCACCTCAATAAAGTAGTCAACTTCCACCTTATAAAATTAGCCGCCCCAAAAGTTAAAAGAAAAAATAAATAAGAATGCGAATAATGTAAGAATTTTGGTAACAGATGATCCAGCAATGCCAGGGCTTTATCTATCCCCTGGCATGTTAGCAAGAAGACTAAGAGGGAGAGAGTTTGAATCTTACTACTTTTGACTTGGTGATAAAACTAACCAAGTAAACCATTTTTTACTTATGGAACTAATTGCAAGTTTGACGGTTGCCCCTTAAATGATGTCACTTTAGCCATTTCATTTACTCGTCCAAGAATGTAAACTATTTTTCCTAATAAGAATATGGGTCTAACAAGTGTCCCTACAACACTTGTCAAGACTCAAGAATCTAAATTAAGAAATATTTTGTATAGGAAACCAACAGCAATTCATTGTGGGGGTTCTATTCAATGCATTGGTGATGATTTCCAATGCTAAATATTTATATTAGTGGACCTAAACAAGTGCCGTAGGGCCACCTGCTAGCAAAACCCCAAATACATATGTGTGGAGATGGCAATGGATTGGGCCATGTTGAGTTTCGGTAAAACTCAAATATATCCATTTAAATAAATGGGTATTTGGTGGTAATATTCACCACATTATTTGTCTACCTGATTTCTGTAAAGTGTCTAATCAGTTGCTCGAGCAGTTCGATGTGTGGGACAAGAGAAAGGCAGCTGTCAATCATCAACTTCATTACTCCCAGCCTTATGCAGCCAGCTGCCATGTGTAAAAAGCTGCTGCTGTTATCATGAAGCCCAATATCACCCCCGCTTCTGGAGTATCTCAACACAAGCCTTCGATCTAAGTTCTCAAACAAATAAAAGCATCGCCTGCCTGTCATTATCCACCGTGTCAGTCTCTCTCCATTGTTAGCTTCGATAAGCCACTTGATATCCGAGGTGTCAACTTTCTTAGTAGCAGTTTACCATGGATTTGCATACTCAGCCACAACGCCGCTTGCAGATAATCGTATGTGACCCATGTGGGAGCATGATCGCCTTCCTACACTATTCAATACTTTATCCCGGTTCCATCTTCAAGGGCGCTACTCCCAATGATTTTATAAACTTCTCCAAAGGTCATCTTTCAATGTTGAACTGCGGAGGGGCTTCTGGTTGTTAATATCGACGGCAGCTGAGATGTTGAAATGAGGGTAGGAATGATGGAGATAGAAAGGTTGAGAGGAGGAAGAAAAGAGTAAAGGGTGAGTGCAGAGGAGGTTGGGGGAGGGTTTGAGTGGGAGAAATATGGATTGCCCCAAAGAGCTGGAGAACGAATCCATTTAATTTTTTAGTTTAATGAATTTGTCATGCTACCATTTCGTGAGTAGCCCATTAGGTATATTAGATAAAACCATAGTATACCAATTCATTATATGTGATTAAACAGGCATAACCACATACTCTGGTTAGCCCAATAAGTCATTTTAAAACCATGAATATGCAGGCTACTCGTTCACCCCTTGTCATTAAGGGGTACTCTAAATTAAAGCACACAAGAAAAAGTTTCAAAACCCCTTGGGAAGTAACAAATAATTAAGTGAAAAACGCCCAATTTTCTTTTAGTTTGTATTTAGTAACTGAACGATCAACATCTATATTAGCACTAGTTACATGGACCTGCAATGCAAAAGAACTTGGACCAAGTATATGATCAGCCTATGAATAACAACTAGAGAAAGGATATATAGCCGATTAAGAGTTTTTTTTTCTTTTCCTTCTTTTGGATTTTTTTCCTTGATTAAGTGAATAAGAGATCTTACCGTTCAGTATGGATGTTCTTTCCCCAGTATCCTTGTATTGCCGCAGACATTGAAAGAAACGAAATATATAAGGCAGCACAAGTACAACAGGGATAGCAACAGCATGACTGCCGCAAACAGAATCAGCTTCGAACCAAGCAATGGTAGCAACCTGCATGTGTTAATGTGAACTCTTTATTATAAAGAAAGAATCATTTAGCAATCTATATAAGAACAATTGAACAACATCAAGGGAAGTTTCTATATGCAGAATGGAGGAGAAAATATGCTTAGATACGCAAAAATATGTAGAAACATTGAGGGATGTTGTCTATTGAGGATGAAATTGTGAAATAGAAATTAGAATTAGCTGTGGTAATTATATCAATTGTAAACTTGTAATATACTGAAATCATAGTCGTATTATATCAATTGTAAACTTGATATATACAGAAATCATAGTGGTATATATGTTACAAACAACATATCCTATAATGAGCTTGGCAACCTTGTTCTCTTTAAGACTTTCATATATATTCTATCACTCAATTTTTGCATTACCACGTACCTTCTCCAACCCCCCCTCCCCCTCCCCAAGAAAACACCTTTTTATCTTTGAAAGTACTTCCAGTCACTGTTCCACTCCCGTTCTCAAGACCCTGCTGCAATCCTCTGTTTGCAAGATCTCTTGGTATCCCTACATTGTGCCATAATGCACGAAAACAGCCCTGCCCAGTAAAACCACAACCCTTCCCAGCTTCTAAAAACAGTAAAGAAACTAAAGCAAGCCACTGAAGCATTGCACATATTCCTAGTTCAGAACCTTCACAAGTGTCTTGCTTTCTTCTTCGCTTAAAGTATCTCACATTTATATGCTACTCTACAGTCAAGACCTCTGCAACTGCAAAGCTTGAGTTGTTGCAGATCCCTTATTCCACCCAGCTTTGTTTTCAACAGCGTATCATAGCATTCTTTATCTGATTGCAGCATCTTTCCTCATTGTTTCCCAATTAACTCCTGTTCTTACTGCACAATTGGCTCGTTTGTATCTGCTTCTGATTGCACTGTACATAAGCTACACCAGGACATAGAAAGGGTTTCGAAGTTGTATTGTCATATCCATAAAAGCTATCTCTGTGACATGGCACCATCAGTTTGACAGTAAGCAATTAGTCATAAACTAATTGATAACATCTTTTGATGATTGCAATATGACTTGCGTTTGCACAGATGTGATACAGGAAGTGCGCATCACTTGCTAATACATAGTTCAGCGGCAAGGAGCTGTGGAAATTCATATGTTAGCTTCTAAGTAAAACTGTTGGAGGGGAAGAGTGGTGTCCCTATCAACATTGTGTAAGCGTCCCCAACACATGTCTCAGGCTGATTCACAAGAACTGTGTTACCCTACCATAGAGGGAGAAACTCTAATACCACTTGGTAAGGAGCACGAGTCCTCAACCAGTCTGCCAAAGATTCATTGGTTTACAAAATTCTGTTCAACGTTTGGATGGTAGCAGTGCTAGTGATACCCAATTTGGATACCTAATTTTGATATATCATCAAATATCTGGATTGAAATGATGGAGTCAATCCACTAAGTTATTGAATGCATTCACTTAAACATTCTCATCCGTAGACAAATAGAATATTCAAATTGTGTATCCTGGCTAAGTTCTTCGGATAGTTTCACATTCAGTCATAAGCTTCACCAATGCGCACAAGCAAGTTATATCCACTGAAAGGATCTCCCAGGACCATAAAGGAGAAAATACTTTTTTAACCCCAATGTGTAATCAAATACTCAACTGCGTCCCTAATTGAGTCAGTTTTTTGAAAATATATTGTCCCAAAATGAGTGACCCTTTTTGTATAAAGTTACTATATTCACCTTTGCAATCTATCATATCCCAATGTGCACTTGCAACACTATAGTGTGAGCATTAAGAGCATTCACGTATATGTACTACCAAAATGGCCTAAAAGTCAAGTTCATAAATTTTTGGAAAATTAAAGACAGTCAATTAGGGGTGGTGGGAGTAAACAGTTGTGCGTCGACAGGGTACATGTAAAAATGTAGAAGATTTATCCAGCATGGACGCACAGGAAACCAAGGAAGAAACAGAAAGTGAGATATATAATTTAATGAAAACCAGTGACACCATTTCATGCAAGTGGCATCTCCTTTTCACACAAATCCATTAACAGTTGCAATGGTATTGATAATGACAAAACCTATTAAAGAAGAGGAAATACAAACCTGCCGATGAACCATTCGACAAACCGAACGCTCCAAATCTGAAAAGACCTGCCCAAAACACAAAGTTACAACAAAGGCATTTCTTTAAAAAAAAAAACTGCAATTTAATGCAACAAAGCAGATTAAAAATATTAAGTTTCAATGCAGAAAGAAGGTTGTAAACCAAGTAGAGGCCATAGCATACTATATATTGCAATCATTTCCAGCCCATAAATATTAGAAATCCTCTCTATAATTTAGGGTTATAGACCATATCATTGCCCTCCTTTGTCTCTTTTATAATGCATCACTACGTTCTATCAAGGGTGTTACTACCACTTGTGTGACTGAGTCTCTTAAGTTCTAAAACACACTGAAGGCAGCTGATCTGTAACATGGATACTCCATCCTCGCCATAAGATTTAACTGCAAAAACTCCCAATTATTTGAAGAGGGCACTTATAGAGTATCCCTTGGTTAGAGTGTCGAACTTTACTCTAGAGTACAATTGCAACTGCTATTGATAGCATATATCATATTAGAGATTTTGGACTTCATCAAGAGATAGATAGCAAATGGATTTGGAACTTTGAACAAAATCAAGTAGCTAATTTCAAGTAAATCTTGGGAGTAGATAACAATATACTCTAAATACTTAGAAACAGATCATAATCTGTATCACAGGTACCAACCAACTAATGTCTTTGTTCTACTACAAGCTTCATCACGTACTAGAAGCAAAATTCCATATTAACTGAAAGTTTGACTAGATTGGACTATACAACCACGCCAATAACAATTCACTGCAACTGATTCACCACAACTGCTTCTAACATTGGCTTCAGCTATTCAGAGAAGTTTAGGAAGTAAATATCTAGTTCACCAATAATGTATGCATATATTAAAACATCAAGACTAATATTAGGTTTCCAACTAAAAATTTAAACTATTAGAGGAGCCCAACAAAGTATATCAAGCTTAACAGCCACCCCCCCCCAGGGCCCCACCCCCTTCACGTGGAGAGAAAAACAGGTGAATCACGAACCTGCACTAACAATAGTGCAGGAAACAAAAACAAGCAGGATGATTCTGATACCATGTTAAGTTAGTAACTCATCAAAAAGCTTAAGATATTGGAGAGTGGCCGACAATGTTAAGAAAACTTAACAAATACAATAACATATCACATACATCAGGATTCTTACCTTTGACATAGAGGTCAGTATATCAGCCAAGAAAAAGTCGGGAAATGATATTGCCTGTATCATCAAATAAAGTCAAATCAGACAAACTGCAATTGATGCATACATGCAGTAAATTCTAATAACTAATAATGATACAAACATACACTAAAAATATGCCTATCTTTCCCAAGATCTCATAACTAACATGGAAACCGGCTTTTAAAGGCTTCTGGCTTCGGCTTCTACCACATTCTTTTACCTAGTACGACTGAGAGTGACTCTCATTTGCAAATAATCACTTCTTTCCCTTGACAATTTGTAGCCTCCACATTCTAACTGAGGATATATGAAACAGAGTTGCAAAAGGATACTACTCTAATTGAGAAAGTAATAAGTACTGCAAATCTTTGCAAAGTGTCAAACTCTCTTTTCCTTTCCAGACTTTCCTTTTTGGGTGGAAGAGATTGCCAGGTCATGCAGGTACTATAAGGCAGACTGAGAAAATATACAGACATTAAGTAGCTGTGGCTACATTAACCACAGTTAGATCAAAAGTACTGACAACAAGGAAGGATGCATGTTATTAAGCCTTTAGGGATGGCATAAAAACCATATGCAAATAACTAGCCTCATTGGTGTTCAAGAAATGTCTTAAAACCTTCATGCCATCCTCAATACTATCTATACTTTTACAAGTACTGCCACATGACCACTCTGGTAAAGAGTGCCCCATCAGGACTATTCCTTATTGAGAAGGTACAATTGTGGGATAGGGAGCTGCAGTTAGATTGAACTCCAACATCCTCAGTTGGTTTTTCCATGTTTCTGGGAAGTTATATAAAACTTTTTAAATCTTTGCATCATGAAAGAAACAAATTCAGCTAGACCATTAGAAAACTTGCATAATGAATCCAAAGACCCCACAAGTAGAAAAGAGAGAAGCTAATATTTCTTCCCGAATCCCTTCCCAAAATTCCAGGATACAACAAATTCACCTAGTATAAAATTCATTTGACCTAAACAAAATTCACTACATAACTCATACAGAATTTATCAAATGTACTGCTGCATCATAAACTTGCCTGAAGCGGGAGAACTATTCGCCAAAGAGTCCTCAACAAAAAGTAGCGAGATGACAAATAGAAAATATCAAAAGGGAATATCAGAATCATAGCAGCAGCAGCGTACAAAAGGACCTGCAGTCCAACAAACAAAATTTATTGCAAAGCTTTCTTGGTAGCATGTAATCACAAAATATGGGACTCGTCAGAGTGCATATTCTACATGAAAACAAGACTTGTCTGTAATAATACATATAAGAAAACATCAATTTATATGACGTTCTTATGAAATGATAGGAATAAGCAAACAGAAATACTGCTAACATGGTTTTTATTGCATCAAGATTCAAGCACTTACGCCCAGACAAACAAAGGCCCACATAATCCTTAAGCAGAGCAAGAATATATGAATAAAAAATGGCAATAATAAAGAAATTCACCAGTTTCAATCTAAATAAATGTCACTACACCAGTACAGATATGCAAGTTATTTATCTCTACAAACAGAGATACAACCATGCTAGTGAGAATTTGCTTTATTCTCTATATTGTACGGTTAGATAGTTTTTAATTATTACAAAAATTAAGAAATACATAAAAGTACAAACATGTAAACTGAAAATATCAGCCCATGCTAGTGTGGCATTTTATAGCATAGGATAATCCTTTAAATCGAATCAATTTTATGTTAAGTCCTCTCTTTTGTATCTCACATAGTTCTTAATAAAATATTCTTTACTCCAATATCCTGGCTGCTCCTCATGATTTCAATTATTACTTATAGGTAAGGAAGCATGTGGATGTGTTTGAAAGCATGAAAACCGTGAGATGTTACCATAGAACCTACATGCATCAACAGGCGTAGAGATTTTAGAACCAACACTTCTGGTAAAGCTGGCACAACTTAGAGGATGGTGTTAAGGTTTGACAAATCTATTATGAATACCAGCTGAGCTTCAATTACCATGTAATTTCTTTACATGTCTTAATAACAAAGAAATTTAAGTATATGTTGGTTATAGCTGATATAGGTTAAATAAAAGAATGCTTTAGTGCATACAAAGAAAAATTCCATATGCGAAGGAGACCGTATAATAACAGCTTCCGTTTATTAAGCTTCAGATTGGCAATCCATGATGTTGCACGCGCCTGTCAACTTCTCACGCACAAGGTCAGTCCTCCCAACACTTTACTTGATCAAATCCTCCATGGCACGAGGTAAATTATTCAAATTTGATAGCAACAACCACTCAAATGCAGCCAGTGAGTGAAACTAGAAAGTGTTAGCAGAAAATAATTTCTTTATAAAGACCAATAATTCCTCAATAAAGATCAGCAGAAAGTAACTATCCCAATATAAAACCTACTCTAATATACATTTAAAATGTCAGGAATCACAGTTTGCATTGTAATAGTTAGTTGGAACTATGTGAGCATGTCATTCAACATAGCCAAGTTGAGAAAGTACTGCAAAAGGGCATATGGGAAGAATTGATGCACATTGTTAGAAGAGTCCAGCTGTTGAATGTATCCTATTATGCTAGTGTGCCTCTGATTCCATTGCCTGTTTCTTTTCGGAGAAGGACAACTTTTTGATTTACTTTGAAAGACCCTCGTAATCCATAATAATTTTTACTAGCAAAAAATGGACATCATGACTGGTGTATATATGTATGGAAAGTTGCTTCTGTAAACTTGACACCAGTTGGTGGACTTCTAATCTTTTATTTGTCAATATAAGGAGATAGATCAACGGATAAGAAAAGAAAGAAAGCAAGGGGAAAAAAGAACTGTTTGAAAGAATAATATCTTAAAGTAAAAGAACTTAGTAGCGAGTAAATGAGAGAAGAGGCATCTATTACACTGGTTGGGATGCAGCCAATGAAACTTCTCCATGAGAGTAAAGATAAAGATATGCGGTCATGCTTGTTGGAACAATGACTGTCATCCAGGTGGCACTCTGCAAAATCAAAGGACAGCTATTAATCACTCTGGCAACATGAAGCAAAAGAAATTTAGAGCAGTTGAAGGAGCTTTCATTAAGAAAAGACCCAAAGTGATGTCATATCTTGGGGCCAGTCAGAAATCAGAAATATGTAGAGACGGTAGAAAAATTAGCCAACAATAATCTATGCCAAATTTGCTCTCCTTTAAGCCTAAGAGACTCGAGATTCCTTCTCTTTCTTGTCTTGTACTTGCTGTATTTTCCTCTGAGCCCATCTATTGACCTTGTAGAGCAGTTCACAGCTCATTATTCAACCTCTTTCCCTTCAAATTCTGCCATGAGCATAATACTGACAAGAATCAAGATGGCATGTTTTTTTGGAATTTGATCGAAGCTTATTTGGGTCCAACTTGATCTTCTTCTCTAGGCCACTTCACTTTTCTTGCCTAGATGATGCTGGCCTTCCTATAATGTACCACATTCATCTGATCTCAATTGAAGACACTCCTGATATCCGCCGGGGCTGTCAAGGCTTTCATAGTACGAAATCTAAAAGCTAAACAAAATGTAATATTGTACACCCTCCATTCCTAAATTATTGTCATGTTTGACCCGGTAAACGGATTAAGAAAACAAAATTGACTCTATAATTAATATTTGTATTTTTTTAATTTTCCACTTTTAGCCTTGTGAAAACACAATGATACTTTCATTAGCCATACATCTCTACTTTTTGAAATTTTGAATAATAATATTTTCCCTCCAAATTTTTTTGAATAATTCAAATTGTCAAGAGTAATAGTGTTCCTTGATTGATTGTAAATTGTCCAATGCAGTGGGTCCCATAAATTAAGAGTAAAATTTAAAAGGGCAAAATGGTAAAAATGTTTACCTAAAAAGGAAAGTTTTAAACAAGACAATTTTTTGGAACAGACGAAAAAGGAAAACAGGGCAATAATTTAAGAACGGAGGGTAATTTGTAACTACATGTTTAAGCTTAGATTCATACAGATGAATTAATTTCTCAGTTCATCTCTATCAGCATCGAAAATTATCCATCCCTCTATACACACAGACACACACAAACACAATTCATGATGATGAAGGGGTTTTTATGCAGGAGAATTGTGCGCTGGAAAAAATTCATTCCACAGCAACTCCAGAGCCCAGAAATCAAAAATTACAAAATGCTAATTAAGTTAAAGACAAAAAATAAAAAGAAGAGCATTGCAAGAATATCAGGAAATGAAAACAAAAGAAGAAGCCACACGATTAGCTTTCATAATGTATAATCAATGCACCATCTGTAAATCTACCTTCCATATTTCATTATGAGTAAGATGATTCTGATCGAGATCAAAAATCTTAGCATAACCAACATTAGCCTGAGCAAAGACCCATAAGTTCATTCCCCAAAGCCAAAACACGAACGTCTGCAACACCATAGCATGAACCAAACACATTCACAAATGAAAAATGTCAAGAGGAAAATAAATGAAGTTATATCTGCTTCAATATGAAGTGTCACAACTAAGAAAGTGAACATTCGATTCACTAACCACAAGAAGAAGAGGATTGTAATACAAAAAGACCTCGTACAGAAATAGTTCCCGCTTGTCCACGCTCATTCTCATGACAGAATCCCATCCAATCTGGCATATTTTGAACATAAGGAAATGGGTAACACAAACAATGAGATCAAGCAGAGCAGCTATGTAAAAGCATACTAATCCAATCAAATCCAAAAAAGGTAGTCAAGAAACCCTTATTAGATTCGGAAAAGAAACATAAATTCAAAAGAAAATGCAGAACTAACCTTACAACAACTGAAACCCCAGATCAAAAATAATAGTACCTGACATTCAACAAAAAATTCAACTTCTATAAAGATGCTTAGCCTGAAGAAAGATTAGCTTAAAAATCTAGCATGAAGTCAACATTCAGGCTGCCATAAAAAGATTTATTCAAAAGAGATCAATAAATGAAGTCAATACAAGATGCGGGAACTGCAAAGGCATGGCTTAACATTTGCTAGAGATATCGGCCATGGATCGCTATATATTCTCTTCTCTATCAATAAAATTCCTTTTTCTATCCTCCCCCCTCTCCCAACCCTACCACCCAAAAAGATGGTTTTACCATGATTTTTCAATCATTAGGATCCTTTTGGATAAAGCTAATCAATTCGGCCGTCGGGGTCACTACATTTGCCACCATAAGGCCTTCTTATCTCTTCCTTATCCTTGAAGAACCTGAGAAGAGGGTAGCAGCAATAACTGGTTTGATAATGGGACAGCCCCACCTAGCCACTCTAGGTTGGGGGGTAGGTCCTGGTAGAGACACTTTTCTATACTTTGTATCTGGAGTACTTCATTTAATTTCCTCTGCAGTATTGAGCGTTGGCAGTATTTATCATCCACTTCTAGGACCTGAGACGCTTGAAGAATCTTTTAATCTTCACATGGGAACTCCTTCCATCTAAATTCTAAACCTAGAAATATGGCAATTACAGTCAGGTTGCACTAATCAGGTCATATCTGGGGCAACTTTTCTGTAACGCATCTTCCAAGAAATTGGTGTTGTCCCATTCCCACCTTTAGTTATAAACTCCCAAATGCTCACACTGGATAGGAAGCAAGCTTCATTCTCACTGCTCATGTTTGGAACTGTTGTATCTGTCAACAACCATTCTCTTCCATACATGTCCTCTAGGGCAAACCTCCAAAAGCAGTTACCCGAAGCTCAATTAAAGATGAGAGGTACTTAATTCCTAGTTGACAGTTACGAGAAACGTCAAAGATAATCTTAACCCGACTCTTCTTACCCCAGCAAAAAAGACTTAAAAATTAGACAGGTGATAAGAGGGATGCTTCAAAGAGAGTACTCTTGATCAAAGTCAACCTGCCCACTTCCGAAAGCTAAACAACCTTCCATTCTGCCAACTTTTACAGAAGCCCTCACAGCCACATCCAAATAGCTTCGGAATCGATGGACCTCCTTGAAGCTACCTGCAAGAAATGAGGATCCAATACCTAACCAACACAAACAGGATCACTTTTACCAACATTTATTTTCATACCAGAAACCACTAGAAAGCACATAAAAGTCTAGCAAAGGTGTTTCACATACTCCTATAAGGTATAACCAAAGAGTCGAAGAAGATTATGGTGTCATTTGCAAATGAAAGGGGTGCAGAAAATGCGTTCCCTACTCTACTACCTACCGAGAATCCCCTAATCATGCCTCCCTCTGAAGCCACGTACAATAACCTCCTCAAGGCCTTTATTCCATATAGAGAGGAGAGACAGAATCTCCTTGGCAGGGGGGCGTTTGAGGTAGCCCACCCCACCCAGACAAAATAATAATAATAATAATAATAATAGAAAAAGAGAAACCTCCAAAACCCGTAGGCAAATATTTTTTATAACAAAGAAAGCTTCTATAAATGAGAACGAGAAGGTTACAAAATGCGGACGAGAAGTCCATCAAAAGAAAGCCAAATAAAAAAGAGAAAAGTGAAACACAAAATTCGAAAGATCTCAAGAAACCAAGGCACTCCAATCGTGCTGCATCACCGAAACGGGAACTCGTCTAAATGGACCTCTTCCCGAGGCCTAAAAGAGACGCCATAAGCACAACTCAAAGATGGTAGCAAGATGTCAACTGCTCCCTAAACTTTTTTGAATTCCTCCCAATCCAAATATACACATATTAGCAAACACTCTGCACTCCCACAACATACTAGCATCCATGACTCTTCCAAAACACCTAACGTGCATCTGAAAGGAGAACGCAGAATCTGGACTGACCAAAGCTTCTCCAACACCCCAAACAGCTTGATGTGAAGGAACCTAGCACCCCACAGTGGAGAAAATAGCTCGTGGGACTCCGAGGCACGTCTACATCACACACCATTAGGAAGAAATCCTCTTCTAAGGTCTACAAGCTTGCCGAATATCATTAGTAAGAGCTTCTTAAGAGCCAAAGACCAATTAAAAGTCCTCACCTTGAACAAACCTCGAGCTTTCCTGATACAGGAATATAGGGGAAGGATACGGGTAAGGGGTGTGAATCAAACGGGATAGAAACAACGACGAGAATAATGACCAGAACCCTCCAACACCCGCAAACGAGAATCAGGTCTATAAAAGGACTGACTTGACAAAGAGAAATCAAGAAGGGTGGAATTCTTCTCAGACTCAAAGTCATGAAAAAATGAAAGTTCCAAGAAACAGACATAACCCCCCAAATTAAAAAAAAAAAAAAGAAGATGAAGCCGAGAAAGGCATATATAGGGGCGAGATGGACCAAAAAGAGGTGGAATAAATGAGGAAAAGCAATACGAAGGGAAATCCTGCCCACGGCCCACCCAAACATCCTCCCAAAACTGAATGAGAGGCCCATTCCCCACCCTAAACCAGGTAAAGGGTAGATGCAGAGAATTGAACTCATGAATGAATTTCCAAAGGACTTCTGTGAGAACTGAGTTCTGCGAGCATCCCACCCATTTTACAGCTTGCTCTTGATCATTTTATGCCATATAGACTTTGTCTCTCATGGAAACCATCAAAGCCCCTTACCTACAAGGGAAATGTTACTATACCAGGTCCCCTTCTCCATAGGCGGCTTACAAGCCTTCTCCCAACCTCAACAACCCCTTTCCATAGGAAATCCCATAGAATCTTCTCAATCATCTTTCCTGCACTCACAGGAATCTGAAAGAGAGAAAGAAAAAGTAGAGGGGAATATTCAAAAGACAAGCTCTGATGAGAGTAATCTACCCCCTAAAAAAGAGAGGAGAAGAACGCCTCTTCTACCCATTCAGCCTCCTAGCCACTCTCCCCCCCCCCCACACACACCACAGGATCCCAAATGTCAATAGCTTTCGAATACCACCCCACCAATCGTAGAACACCCAGAGTAAGATAAAAGCCAAGAAAGAACCTGACAACCTATCGAAGAAGCATTGGAAATCATCCTCGGAATCTAAACAGATCCTGCCAAAGGTTGGGTAGACTAATCTTAAGCCCGGAAATGTACTCAAAACTTGAAGAGAGTAAGGGAATTTTTAAACACTCGAAAACTGAGAGAAAAATAGTAGTACCATCTGCAAATTGTAAATGAGAAACCCTGACCTCATGCCCAACAGGACGTCCTACCTCCTTGCCTCTGAAAATCAAACTACTAAGAATATCTGCAACTAAAGCAGAAAGGGAGAGCGGGGATCACACGGTCTAAGAAAGAGTAAAACTACTCATTCTATTGCCCATTAATAATAACTGTGAACGATGGATTACTAGAGCACCTTGCCGCACATATGCCCAAAACCTTTCCTCTCCTTACAAAATGCATGCCCATACCCATTTTCTCTATAACAACCCCAAACCCGTCCAGTCCAACTGTCCAACCACTACATTATGAAATCCTGATCCACATAATGGTAAGCCTTCTCAAGTTGAAGCATTTATTTGCCTGGATTCCCAGCTGTAGGTCAGCTGTGCCTTTCTCTATACGGAAATACTGAACCACCTTTCATTACATTCCAATATGTCTACATGTTTGATGCTTTATCTGAAATGCCAGGATTATACCCAGAATGGTAAAAGACTAATTCGCAGCTTGATATGATACTCTGATTGTCAGAAGCAAGTGGAGCATTTGATAAGCAGTTCCTCACTGTTTGATCTAGTCACCGTGGAGGGATACAATAGAGAGATATACGGCTCTTCTCATCATCTCATTCTTTAAGCTCCGCATTTACTTAGCTTCCTGTGCTTTTCATACGCAAGGCCCTCCCAGTCGTCGCGGTTATTGCTTTTCTGGACTTCTTGGTGAACTTGGCTCAAGCAGTTAACAAATACTTATTTATTCTTCCTTTCTGTTTGCTACTAGTGAGCAATTTTTTGTTCTGATTAGGTCCTCGTATAGTTTAAAGGGCTTGGCCAGCTTTTTGCATAACTGGATCTTGCCCTTTGAGAACTGTTTCTAATATAATACTTGTCCAAAAGATAATACATATACAACCAATTTCATATGCTAAAACAAACATGGAGAGGACAAAATTATAATAGAAAGTGATATTGAATTGACAAACTTTTGCTATTGAAAGAGTCATAATCATTAAGTTTCATAAAATGTAATGTTCCGCCAACTTACATTGATCTTACAAAGAAAGTCTGTATTGATTTGAAAATCTGAACAACCAGAAGGTAGTCCTTACTAATGGTTGACAACAAAAAGTTGCATTTGCGAGTAGGGTCTAAAAAGTTGAGAGTTAATGACAGAAGCAGAAAGAAAGAATCTTATCAACACACATCCTCTCTTAGCAATACATATAGTAGATTTGGTGTAAGGAAGAAAAAAAAAACGAAACTACTTAACGGAGAGTGGAATCTATAATTCGAATGCAGGACTCCAAGGATGAAATCTTCAGGCTTAGCATAAGGTACTTATTCACGAGAATGAAAAGGTATTACCATGCTTTTTAAATGTTCTTCATACAACCTCAAAAGGTGATTAGATTGTGTAAAATTTGACCATTCAACATACAAAATAAAGTCATTAGACATGGCTGAATGAATTTCCCCAAAAGATATCAGGAGCTATATTACTCATTTCATGGGATCAACCACTAAATTCTTTTACCATTAGGACATGCAAAATTAAAGTTCTTCAAATAATACTGCATTTCAATCATTCACTTTTCTAAGTTGTAATAAAAGTTGAAGTAATTTGATAAAAGTATCATTATATAACACAAAATGATACCTTAAGTCTCCATAGCAAAATAGGAGACGGCAATATTGCAGCACTGCTCAACGGTGTGCCCACACCCTTCATTTCATTCGAGTTTAATGAATTAAAGAAATCTCCTTCGGCACTACTTCCCAGGTCAGTTGTACCTGTTGCAAAATCTCAAATATTAGCTATTGTGATTCTATATGGATAAAGGGAAAAAACAGGTGGAAACCCAATATGCACATGGAAGTCAAAGATTTCCCCTCACCAAGATCGGAGACAACGGCTCTGCTTCCGGACTTTCGTAGATGTGGACTGTTGACAGGAGCACTCACATGACCTCCAAACATAGATGAAGATAGCAGCTGGAAGAATATATTTTAGATACTGCACCTATCCTAGGAACCTGCAATTTGAATAAATAGCAGAAAATATCAACAAGTCATTACAGCTGAAACTAGAAATTCACAAATTAGGCAACCATGGAAAATAGCAGTCCTATTAACAATTATTCAGTAAGATCATTCAAATACAAATAAAAATAATAATAAAAAACGATATAAATACATTCTCAAAGAAGAAACAGTATTAGTACATAGACGTAGTTAGAACATGCGCATGACCACTGACGGTAAAATTCTGTCATTTCGGTGTCATAAAGTTTTATAGTAAGCAAATCACCCCACCTGAAAAGTTACATTCACCCCACACCCGCAAAAAAAAAAAAAATTATATTTGCCACAAGGTATAAATTGCCCCAAGATTTACAAAACATACCCCTGCCCCTTTTAAATTTTCAAGAAATGAGACCTCGTAAAATGCTTTTGAAGTGATAATTTCTGTATTATTGAGCACATTATCATGTAAAACGCATTCAACTTCTTTTCAACATATTGCAACTTTTAGATATTATTATTAATATTTTCTATTACAAACCTTTTGCTTAATAATCTAAATTCCGCCTCCCTGAATCAAACAATTTTCCTGTAAAAACCTGGGAAGTTCAATTCTGTCAAAAGTCATCAATTCCAAGCCTTCGAAAGTAAGCACAAAGCCAGACATTAGGCATTCCTCCTCACTATCATACTTCCATGCCTATCATCAAGCCCCAACACAGTGAGAGCTCCATAGAAACCTTAAATTTCTTATAGACCTCAAACAGTAGAAAAGGCATCACTTTAGGGTCCCTAAACAATGAAAAGAGTACGTATCATGATCTCTAGCTAGCACCAGTACAGGACTAAGCAATTCAAGACCAAGGACCAACCCAGTAGCATAGAAGTCACCCAACCCATCTTGAGGTGATTTGTTCAAGTCTCATTTAGGCAAAGGAGGATTCAAAGTGGGGGTCCACTGCTTGTTCTTCAGCCCAAGCGTCGTATGCCAACATGACGAGAGGGGGAGAGAAAGAGCTCCACGTCATATGCCAGCATCACATAAAAGCTACTTCTTCCCATTTTCTCCCCTTCAGTAGCCTACAATTGCACCAACTATGTAGAGCTTAATGCCTCTCAACCCCATCCGATAACCTAGCACCACATAAAGTCAACCCCTTCTCAAACTATCCCACTCGAAAACCTAGCAGCAAGTAAAAGGTACCCCTCTCAAAAGTATCCAATTTGATCACCTAGATGACAAAGTGCACAGTAACTTACAAGAACTCTGCAACCAAGTACCCAATTGTTTTATGTCGTCCATGATAGCCCATTCAAACAATATTCCAGAATTCATTTCCACACCAAACAGACACGAACATAAGAAGTCACCTTCACCGGGACATTACACATCATCCACGACACTGATACCCAGATTTTTATCCACATCATCCCCCCTTTGCCCCTTCCCATCCATACCATCCTTCCCAACACCTTAAAAGCCGCTACCACATAGTTTCTTATACAAGAAGTTTATAGGTTTAATTAAACCTCGCAATCATGCAGCTAGTCAGAAAGAAAGGAAATAAGAAGAAGAAACAAGACCTCATACAACACCAATTTCCAAAACCTTCACTGTCCCCACCAAACCATACCTTAGCTTTCTTAATGTTTTAGTACATCCACCCAATAGAACTGTCAATCATGAGTAACGAGTCATGCGTGTTTGTTTTCTCCCTAAATTAGTACCATTTCCATTTCACTCAAAAGTTATACCACCATTTTGGCATGTTTCACTCAAGAAGGCTCATTCGAAAATCAATTTTGCACCATCTTATTGTAACTATACCCTTCATACATGAAAATATAAGTTGAATCCAACAGAAAAAAATAAATAAATAAAGGACTTCTTATTACGGCAACTTTCAAGGGTAATTGTGTATCACTTAAATATTTGACCGTTCAAATAAGCATTCTTTGGGTGGAACGGATGGAGGAAACACTTTTATGCTAAACTGCTAAATACAACTTGAATTTCCAGCCTACCCTTTCACAAGTTCCAATGTACTAGGGTAATTGTCGGGACAAAATTAGGCACATCTTAGCTTTGGCCTAAAAAATAATTAAAAACCACTTTCTGAATGAACTGAGTGAGTATTACAACTTTAGATTGAAGTACTAGTTGCCAGACAAAATCCGTTTATGTACACTAAATCAACCCAACATGTGTATCTACCTACAATTATTGTGTATAACTATGAAAAAACCACAATCATTTGAGATTAAACGAGATTTACGAGGTACTAATTCGCTGATATAAATAACGAGAGAGTACGGCATTGTAGGATACGATTACAAAAACATGGGAAGGAACAAACAGATCAGAAATGATGATGAGCTTACCGATGAAGATTCGAGGATAAGTTCGTGAAATTCAATGATAAGAATGCATAGTCAAATGCGAACCCTGTTCGAGGTTCGCCGCCGGCGATCTCTTGCTGGATCTCGTGCAAGAGAGATAGAGAGAGGGCGCGGGGGAAGCGAGTTGAACGTGGGAATGAAGTGAAAAGAAAGAGAAAAAAGAGGGAGTAGACGTAGAGGGCGAATTTTCTACCGAGTCATGCTATTTACCGACCAAATTTATTAATTACACCCACTCATATATTACAAAAATATTATTATAAATTTTAATTTAAATATTTTTATTTATTTTTATTTTTTTATTCTTATACTATCTTCTCTTTCTTTTTAAGAGTTGTATTTTTTATGTAAGAGATGCTTGAGAGCCTCTTGAAAAGCTACATTTTCTTTATAGAGAGAGATCTTTTTATAGGCACTGAATAAGGAAAAGAGCTGTTATCGACTCTAATTTGTAACTTGAAAATGCCACTTGATCATCTTGCATCATAGCTGTTTGTTGTTGTTGGTCTTAGATGTTTTGTTGTTTTCTGATCTTAGCTGTTCGCTATTTCTGATTTTAGTTGTCTTGACGTTTTTTTTTTAATCTTAGCTGTTTGCTATTTGTTGTTTCTACACAAAATTGATCTTAGCTATTTGTTGTTTCTGCACAAAACAGATCTTAGCTGTTTCTACACATAGCTTATTTCCAGCACTTAGCTGTTTCAAAACAACTACACTTCATGATGGAAAAGATTGAAATTCTTGTACATAAAAATCCTAAATATCATCATCAAAACTAATCTATACAATAGGTCCTAACAGCATCTCTTGAGGAAAAAGATAAATTTTTAAGGAGATTTAACTTCCAAATCCTTGTCCACGACTGAGGGAATTATACCTTAAATTTACAGTTTGTTTGAGTCTTCTTTGTGAATTTACCAAGATATGTAATATCCTAACTTTACTAAGTAGTTTCTATTTTTGGTGTGAGCCCATATGATCGCATCAAACGCTAAAGCCCTAGGAATGTGATGGTTTTAATATTCGCAATGACATTCAGTTTGAAGAAATGAATGTTGAAGGAGCTCCACATTCCAAATTCTTGAATGCTCGTGGATAAAGTGGCTTACCTTTAGATCTAGAGTATTGAGACTCTTGATCTCCCCATTAATTCTCACCTGAAAGATAGTCATACCCGAAATTCATTCATCTTGGAGAGCATGAAGTTGATGTACGTACTACTCTCCATTTACATCTTTTAAAAAGCATGTCTCTACTCTATACTCTTTCATCCCCAAGTATCTCCCCCTATTGATTCGACATTCAAAAATAGGATATTCTTAGCTTGTAATATATATTTACCAAAAAGCACCTTATTGAGCTGACTAGCTCTTTTGGTCGTTAAGGAGATGCTAAGCCAGCTTGGCTAGATGAGTCTGGTTCATGCATTGAATGTCCTTGACATTGAGACCCCCTTCAGTCTTGTGAGCGCTCACTTTATCCCAGCTTCTCCAGAAAATTCCTCTTGAATGGTCCAACCAGAGGAATCTTGCAAAGAACTAATTAAGGATGTCTTTGTAAAGGTTTACAGGAAGTCTGAAGATAGACATGGGGTAAATTGGAATAGAAGATAAGACAACTTTGATGAGGGTGACTCTACCAACTTGAGTTGCTTTCCATTCTAACAATTTTAGATCAAGGGGACTTTATGTTTTTCTAAAAGACTTGGCTTTTTTGTTGAGAGAAGTCTATGTTGATGACGCCCAAATAAATTGACGATTTTTGAGATCCAGTCGATTGCAAGTTTCTTCCTTTAGCTCTGGAGGAGTGTTTTTAGAGAACATGATATCGCTTTTCCTTCCATTGATGATGCGTTGGCCCGAGATATTGTAGTTCTAGTGATCAAGAGTTTCCTCCAAGAAAAATGCTGACTCCTTTGATACCTTAAAAAGGAAAGGTAGCAAAGCACCAGCAATATGAGATGGTTGACTTGAGGAGAGTCTCTACTAATCTTCATTATTTCTATTCTACGAGCTCTCATATGGCGGTTTAGAGGTAATGAAAGATATTCAGAACATAGAATACATAAAAATGTAGGGAAATATGGGATCTCCTTGCTGGTTCGAACCAGACCCATGTAATAAATAATGTGTTGTGGTGCTGCGGTATTACTATATTGCTTTGTAAATTGAAAGCTGAAATACATGAATGTATTGTTTTATTCTTTCTTAGGGAGATGTATTTAGGTAGGTTCTTTGTATCCCAGGGGACTTGTTTCTAGTATATAAGTCTGTTGAATGCAACCCCAACACAGATTTGGGGGGAATTACTCTTTTATGGTATCAGAGCAGACGATAGGGACCCTAGAACTCTATCCGCCACTCCTGCTTCTGTCCACGTTTGCCATGGAGCACAATACCAATGATATTTCTTCTCCTACCACACCTAAATCTGCCTCGTCTTCAACCACAGTTGCTGAAGGCCAATACCCTCAACTCCCTCTTAACTATAATCCTCAATCTCTTATGTCCAACACCATCCTAAACGATACCAACTATCTTCTATGGCGATCCCAATTTCTATCAATTCTTAAGACTCACAAACTGGTCTGCGTCATCTCCGAGCCCCTCCCTCCTCCGGAGTTGAAAAGGGTATCCCTAACCCTGCTTTTATTTATTGGTCTAGTGCAACTCATCTTGTTTTCTCTTGGATTCGGGCTACATCCACCGAATCCGTCCAAACTCGCCTAATCTCGTGCAAGACTTCCTTGGACGCATGGACTCTCCTGCTAGCTCTCTTCTCTTCCTCATCATGCACTCACATCCGTACCCTTAAAACTAAGTTGAATACCCTTCAACGTAAACCCGACTAGTCTATTTCTGATTACTTGTTACTAACCAAAGCTACCGCTTCCTCTCTCCTATCTCCGATCTTGATCTCGTCGATCACATACTTGATGGTCTTGGTGCTGAGTACAAGGAGTTCATTACCTCCCTCAATACTCGGTCAACACCCACCCTTTAAAAGTTATCCGACCTCCTACATCAAGAAGAGAAATTACTAAAAAAAAAATTCTACTTCTCCCACCATTGCCCTTACTGCTACCAAATCTTCCTCCACCCCTCCACCCGCTACTTCCAACCAACCTTATTAGCCCGCTACCTCCTCAAATCCACCTACTTATCACCCTCCCTTTAATCCCACCCGTGGTCATCACTCTCACCGCGGCCGTGGCAAGGGCCGTGGCAAAGGTCGTGGACGTGGCTGTGGGTTTCACCTCTCCTATACTCCTCCTCTCTTACCCACCCCACCCAACAGCTCCTTTGGTTTTGATCAGTCTTGCCAATTATGTCGCAGCCGTAATCACCTTGCTGATGGTTGTTTACAACGGTTCAACACTGCCTATTCGGATGAATATTCCCCTCACCCACCATTCAATCCCAATTGGTGTCTTTACTCTGGTGCTTCACATCACATCGCTTCAACTCCAGCTGCATTTTCCCAATCTCAACCATACACTGGTAAGGATAAAATATTAGTCGGTAATGGTGCAGCCCTCCCTATTTCTCATATTTCTCAGTCCCATATTAATTCTTCTTCTCGTCCTCTTTATTTATGCAATATTTTTTGTGTCCCTTCCATGCGTAAAAATTTACTTTCAATTCGTCAGTTTTCTAACGATAACGATGTTTATTTTGAACTTGATTCATATGGTTATCGTGTCAAGGACAAGAAGACGAGGGCCACCATTCTTTCTGGCAGTAATCCGGGCAATCTTTACTCTCTCCAATCATCCGTTTCGTCTCCTACTCATTTTGCACTAGTTGGTGAAAAGACTACCTCGGATACTTGGCATGCTCGTTTGGGTCATCCGGCGTAACCTATTCTTAACGCTATCTTCAAACCTTCATCTCTACCTCTTAAAGGTCCATTAAGTAGTAATAATTTCTATCATACGTGTCCACTAGGAAAATTTTGTAATTTGCCTTTTACGGCACGTAATTTTTGTTTTAAATTCCCTCTTGATTTGTTACATTTGGATGTTTGGGGCCCTTCCCTTGTTTCTACTGTCAATGGTTTTCGTTTCTATTTATCAATTGTGGATGATCACTCTCGTTATACCTGGTTATTTCCCATGATACGCAAATCTAAGGTTTTCACCATTTCAAACGTATGATTGAAAATACTCTCTCTCGCAAAATTCAAACTGTGCACACCATCAAATCAATCCAAACTGATGGTGGTGGGGAATTCACCAGTCGCCTACTCACTGATTTCTTGCTTACCCATGGGATTCGTCACCAACTTTCATGTCCATACACTCCCCAACAAAACGGTGTCGCTGAACGTAAACACCGTCACGTTGAGTCTGTTGGATTGTGCTTACTCCATCATGCCAACCTACCTCTTTGCTTTTGGCTTGATGCCTTCTCCACAGCTGTCTTCTTGATCAACCGATTGCCGATGAAACAATTTCACTATATCTCGCCCTATGAGAAATTGATGGGTCGGAAGCCCGACTACAAACTGTTCAAAGTCTTTGGGTGTACTTGCTTCCCTAACCTTGTCCCTTACAATCATCACAAATTACTTCCCAAAACCGTGAAATGCATCTTCTTGGGTTATGATCCGTCCCATAGAGGATATCGTTGCTTTGACCCATGTTCTGGGCGTGTATATGTCTTAAGGCATGTCTTATTTGACGAAACTCATTTTTATTACAAGTCTTTGCAGGATACTTCGTCCACTGCTGGTCCGTGCTCTCCGACCTCCACCATTGCTGCTGTATTTCCTCAATCCATGTTTCCTGTGCAGAATATTAGCACCCATTTATCAAATTCCAGCAACACTCAACCACAGTAAGCAGCCACTCCATCCGCTCCTCATAAGCCAGCTCTCTCGTCTCTTGCTCCAGTCACTCCTATAGCACCTCCTGTGCTATCATCATCTTCCGATGCTGCCTCCATGCCAATTTCAGCAAACCCAACAGCTTCTGCCCTAGGTTATCGCAGACACGACATGTCTGCTAGCTCCTCTCCTTCACCATCTCTGGATATCAGTTCTGATTCTTCTCGCACCTCCTCTCCGCCTCTCCGATATAGAAGTATCAATGAACTGGTTAATGGCACATCTCCTCATCAGCTTCCTTCGGCTTTTACGGCTGAGTCAAATGATTCTCTATCTCGTGAGCCCTCAAACTTCAAACAAGCTGCTGGTCATTTGCATTGGCAGAATGCAATGAAGGAAGAAATGTTTGCCTTGTCCAAAAATCAGACTTGGTCTCTCGTACCCCCTTCTCCTTTGCAGAATATTATTGGCTCTCGCTGGGTGTGTCGAGTTAAACGAAGGACAGATGACACTATCGATCATCACAAAGCCAAATTGGTTGCCCAAGGTTTTGGTCAACAAGAAGGGGTTGACTATGATGAAACATTTAGCCCTGTTGTTAAGCCTTTGACCATTCGGATAGTTCTTACTTTGGCTCTCTCTTGTAACTGGTCACTTCAACAACTCGACGTCCGTAATGCTTTTCTAAATGGCTTTCTCTCCGAGGAAGTTTACATGTCTCAACCACCCGATTTCGTGGATCCTCTTCATCCTGACTACATCTACCGTCTTTATCGTGCCTTGTACAGGCTCAAGCAATCACCTCGGGCATGGTTTCATCGACTTCAAGAATTTCTCCTTCAACAAGGCTTCTTCAATAGTCAGTCAGATTCTTCCCTGTTTATCCGTCGAGATTCGCAGCATACTCTATATTTGCTTGTATATGTGGACGATATAATTATCACTGGCAGTGACTCTTCCCTCTCCAACAGTTCATACAAACTCTCTGTGATACATTTGATACTCGTAAACTAGGGGAGCTGGGCTATTTTTTTGGTCTAGAGGTTCATCGCACATCTACATCTCTCATTTTGTCTCAAGTACGGTACGCAACTGATATTCTGACCAAGTTTGATCTGCAAGACTGTAAACCTGCTCCAACCCCTCTCTCTCCTGCTTCCCGTCTTTCGACCTTCGATGGAGACCCACTTCCCAATCCTACAGAATTTCGTAGCTGGTGGGAGCTCTTCAATATCTCACTTTGTCTCGGTCGGACATCTCTTTTGCTGTGAATCAAGTCTGCCAGTATATACATAGCCCTCGCACTTCACATCTTAAAGCTGCCAAACAGATTTGTCGCTTCATCAAAGGCACTCTTACCATGGGTCTCTCCTTTTCTTCTTCCTCATATTTCTCGCTTATGGCTTACAGTGATGCTGATTGGGCGGGGGACCCCGATGACCGTCGCTCTACGACGGGTGCCTGTATTTTTCTTGGCCCTAACTTGGTATCCTGGGCTGCGAAGAAACAGTCCACTATTTCTCGTTCCAGCTGCGAAGCCGAATATCGCTCTCTTGCTACAACTGCTACGGAAATACGATGGTTTAGATATCTTCTTTGTGAGATGGGTGTTCCGCTACCATTTCCTCCCCTTATACTCTGTGATAATCAATCCGCTATTCACTTAGCTCGTAATCCTGTTTTCCATGCAAGGACCCATCACATTGAAATTGATTATCACTTTGTTCAAGAATTAATTGTATGTGGTGCTTTGCGTGTACAGTTCGTTCCTTCCGACCACCAGCTCGCTGATATTTTCACCAAGGGCCTCTCTCGAGATCGGTTTTCCAGATTATGCTCCAATCTCAAACTCTTCTCCGTGCCGTTTCGATTACGGGGGCGTAATAGATAACGTGTTGTGGTGCTGTGGTATTACTATATTGCTTTGTAAATTGAAAGCTGAAGTACATGAATGTATTGTTTTATTCTTTGTATAGATTTCTTAGGGAGATGTATTTAGGTAGGTTCTTTGTATCCCAGGGGACTTGTTCCTAGTATATAAGTCTGTTGAATGCAACCCCAACACAGATTCGGGGGGAATTACTCTTTTACCATGAACCAAAATTGAAAACAAAACTGTTGAGATGCACTGATTGATTCTATTTCTCCATTTTCGGGGGAATCCAAAGTGTTCCATCACTTTGTCAATGAAATGCCAATCCAATTGATCATAGGCTTTGCTCATATCAAGTTTCAGAGCCGCAAGATGTTGCCTGCCTTTTAGCTATGGAAGATTTCACCTTATTGAGCGTTTCATGCACAATCATGACATCATCAGCAATATTCTTTCCGTGAAAAAAAGCATTTTGATACGAGCCAATCACGGAGCAAGGACTTTCTTCGTTCTGTTCGCCAAAGTTTTATAGAAGATTTTGTAAATGATGCTACATAAGTCTAAAATCTTCTGAGACTAGGAGTCACTTTTCTTCGGTATCAAAACTATTAAGATTTGATTGAACTTTTTGAGTAAGAACTCATTATTAAAAGAAGTTTTGAATTGCGCAAAAAACTTGATTACCCATCGCGTGCCAATTATTCTGAAAGAACTCCGATGTAAATCCATCTGGGTTCCCATTTGAAAGACTTCTGTTGTAACCTCTCTAGGAGTCAAAAGAGCAATTAGAGTATCCATTGATGTTGGCTTCGTAATCTAGCAATGACTGACACGACACGATTGTATGAACCAGCACAACACAATTATAAACACGAATTACAGAGTGAAATGAAACGATAAGACATGACACAAAAGTACGAGATTATAAATTTAGTTAAATAATATTTATTATTATATTTATAATTAAATAAAATAGATAACATAAAAACATAATAGTGCGACACGAAAACGACACAATAATATGAATTGCCACCTGTCTAATCTATCAATGTAACGGTTCTCATTTCTGTGTTGGTGTATTGTACGTTCAACTATCGTATAATTTTATCTTTTTTTTCCTTCCGCGAAAGATAATAATTAGGGTGGGAAGCATATCCAACTGAACGAGCTTTTCGGTAACAAAAAAAAAAAAAAAAAAGTCAGCAAAAAGTAAAGCCATGTCAGCGAGCTCGTTTTCCACAGAAAATCGACAGTTTTAGCGACAGATTGCCACGTACCCTCTTGTGATCTGAAGCTACGGAGCTAACAACTCGTCTCTCTGCACATATTTCGGCTTACGTGTCAAATTATTTGTGACCAAAATCACCCACAAACTCGTCCGACTTTTCCATTTATTTACATTTCTTGCCCTCGCCCTAGAACTAGAGGCAGAGAGCGAGTAAAAGGGTGCGACCACGTCAGCAACAAAATCACTTTTGCAGTTCACATCTGTCCACGTGTCAATCACCCATTGCCTTGAGAATCTGCCCATATGTATGAACATGAACAAGTCATACTCAACAAGAATAATTTTTTCTCTCTTTTTATTCATTAATCAACAAGTAAAATCAAGTTAAAGAAACTGCATTTCACCTTTAATTCAACATTTTTGATTGGGGTTTTTTTCTATCTTCAATGGGTTCTTTGTTTCGCGATATTGGTTGATGATTTTGCGATTCTGTTAGCCCTTTTTAATTAAACGTTCTTCTTGTGGATTTTGTTAGTCTTCGACCAAATTTATGAAGAACATTGGTGAATTTCTTGTGATTGTCTTGAATTTTTAATCAAGGCTGATCGTTCTTCTTGTGTTTGATGTGAATTTTCTTTTTCACTTTTAGTATTCTTTTCTTGCTTTGAAATTGATATGGGACTTGTGGGTTCTGAGATTAGAGGGTTGAAAAGCTTAGTCAAATTTCCGCCAAGTAAATTTCAAACTATCTAATCGCAAAAGGCAAAAAAGAAAAAAAGAAAAAAAAGAAGTTTGATGATTGGTGTGTTAGTTAGGGAAGGACAGTAGTTAGTTTAGGAGAGAAGAGAGAAAAGCATGGATTCTCTATGTGAATTTTGTGGAGTAGTGAGGGCAGTGGTGTACTGCAAATCAGATTCAGCTAGATTATGCTTGCAATGTGATACTTGTGTGCACTCTGCTAATTCTTTAGCTCGTAGGCATTCTCGTTCCCTCATCTGCGATAAGTGCGATTCGCAGCCAGCTATTGTCCGCTGTATGGATGATAAATTGTCTCTGTGCCAAGGCTGTGAGTGGAATGGCAACGGCTGTTCAGGCCCGGGGCATAGGCTTCAGAAACTGAATTCTTACACAGAGTGTCCTACAATGGCTGAGTTTTGGAGGATTTGGTCCTCGGTTCTTGATCAAACACCTTCTCCAAGTGGTTTTGATGCTTCGTTTAGCCCCATAAGCAGTTTGACTATCAATGAGGATTGCTTGAATAGTTGCTTGGAGGGCCAGGGGAATGAGGGGCCGGGAGGGTTTGTTGCTACTAGGCTAAATGAGTTAGCATCATCGGTCAAGTTTGAGCCTTGGGTTGCTCCATCTCCTGTGCTTCCTCCTAATCCGGCATACTTACCACCGTTCCCAGAAGAATCTAAGGTGCCTAAGGTGATTTCTTATTTCTTGTTCAAGATTTATTAACTTCACAATTCACAAATGTTTCATGATGGTTTCTTAAGTTTGAGTTGTGTTTTGTTGTGCTCCAATGACTATAGGGTGGTTCCAACTTAAAGGATCTTGGACTTAGTGAAGGTGATGGTATCTGTGATGGTGTCGACTTAGACGATGTGGCACTTGATTTTGATAGTGGCTGTGACATGTTTGGCTGTTCACAAGGTCAAACTAGATTCCCATGTGAGGACGGAGCACTCGATTGCCTTGTCATGGATAAAAACTTATCAGTGACTTCATCCAACAGTCATATCGAAAATCCTTTAGAGGTTCTCTTCAAACCTACTTTTGATATCATACTTCTGTCTATTAGCTTTTCTGTTTCTTTTCTTGAAGATGCTAATGAGTGTTCTTATGGCTCTTCTTAATGACGTTCTCCGCTATTTGTTAGACAACATCATCAGGACAGCAAGATTGCATAACGTTTAATTCCTCACAAGTGGGTGGATCATCTCAAATGATCCAGGCTATGAACAACAGTGCCATGCTTTTAAATCCCAGCTGCAGCAGGAACATAGGCCTGGGGTTTCCAACTGCACCAGTTCATTCGAGTATGTCACTTTCGCTATCAAACATTACCGGAGAAAGTAGTGCTGCCGATTATCAAGATTGTGGATTATCACCAGTATTTCTGGCGGGCGAATCACCTTGGGAATCGAGTTACGATACTAGCCCACAGTTACGGGACCAAGCTAAGAGGAGATACAATGAGAAAAAGAAAACAAGAACGTACGCTGTTTTAGCTCTTCGATAAATTCTGGTTTTATTTAACATGCCTAATAACAATGAGCTCTCAAAACATCTACTTTGCATAATATAGTTTTCAAGTTTTCCTGATTGTAATACTAGTTTATCTCTTTCACCATGATGACGTTTCATGCTTTCGGTAAACAGATAAGATACTAGTTTATCTCTTTCACCTGATGTGTAGGTTCGGTAAACAGATAAGATATGCTTCTCGTAAAGCCAGGGCTGATACTAGAAAGCGTGTGAAGGGTAGATTTGTGAAGGCTGGTGAAGCATATGACTATGACCCTCTTGTGACAAGGGATTTTTGAATCTCTTGCTGGCGTCTTCTGCATCATTCTCTGCACATAGTTCCTAGTTAGATAAGGTATCAAATTATCTCTCACGGACTCGCAATTTGTTCCTGTATTCTAGTTATGCATTGGAAGTACTAAAATACTAATTGTATGGAATGCTTTGAAATGGCATCTCGTTTTGCAAATGCATAGGAGCTCAAAACCTAGGAACTTTTTTGTTGCCACTACCAATCTTTGTTTGGTTCATGAAGTTCTTATCATCATGCACCCTAGTTGCCTTTTTCCTATTCTTTTCTCTCTCTTACCGTTCTGTGCTTTTCTGATGACAAATTGACAATGGTGTTTATTCTATCTTTCCAAGTTTTCACAGGATTTCTTGCGTCATGATGTATATATACACACTTGCGCTGTTTGTGTGTAGTATGCTCAAATGAACCTCTGGATAAGTTGCATTATCATCCCAATAACTAAGTTCTCTTTGCAAGTATGATCTCTATTTCTTGATCTTGATTGTGCAGACCAGATTAATCAACTGCAATCCTTCTAAAGATTACTCTTCCCTCTTTCTCTCTTTATCTGACCGTTCATAAATCTTTACCTATTTCCACTGAACTGCTCATCGATCAATAAGATAGACCGAAAACTCAAGATCTTCTAATCTGTATTCCTGCTTCTTGTATTCTCCATCTGAAAGCAAACATTTCTCATCTATGCATTGACGGGTCATATGCTTTGTAGGTCCTCCTTAGATTCAACTTGAGTTGCCGACTACAGGACCAATTTATGACATTTTCGACAAGTGATGGTATGGCTACTACATTGCTTATCATTCTTTGTCGAGGGTCTTTTTGTTCTCCTGGTTAAGGTATGTAGCTGGAATATAGAATAAATGACATTCTTGGTAGCATACTTCATGATGTTTAAACATGTTTGTTAACCTAATTTACTGACTGCTTTCTCATTCTTCAGTTCCATCTTAAATGTTTGAAGGATTTCCAGTGAGGAGATACACTCAACGTGTGACCTTTATTGGCTTTGCGTTCTTGGCTAGTTAAGTTGATTAAATTAAGATCCCTTTTGTACTAAAACAGCATTTGTTTCGTGTAATAATGTTCAAGTAACCCTTGTTGTGGGATTGAAAAAATATAGAGCTTCCATTGTTTGGATATCGATTAATAAATTTCCATTTGCATTGTTTCCACAATGGTTTAATGGCCTTCTGTTAGATATTCAAGCGATAATTCTCATTTTCATTTTTCATTGCCAAGTATAAACTCGCATTGCAGTAACTAAACTAGCACATTAACAGAGATGATGACTTAATGGTCAGAAATAAAGGGTCCGATTTAGATACGCGTTTTACGAGTAATGCTATGAGTGTGACTGATTAGAGATTATATCCTCCTGCACGAAGCAATGGGAGGATCCACAGACTATGCAACCAATCATATGCATCATTACAGCAGAAAGGTCGCATCCATTCTAAGTTCAATTAAGTGAGTCACATACCTCATGGTTCTTCTATGACTATTTATAGCAGTTGGTGATTTTTGATTGACAGTGAGGAGTAAAGAAATAATAGCCTTTCATGGACTACAAGCAGAGGAATCATTTAGTGAACAACAGTTGAGATTATAACCAAGAATCATAAATGCAGAAATATGTAAAACCTTATTAACTCTTTCTGCATATCTAACACACACACACACACACGCACACAGAAGCACACAGGCTTGTAAATCTATATAAACATTCTGGGGTCGCACCACTCACAAGCTAATTGATTTGAGTTTAAATTCCTGAATTTGATCCACAACCGGGCACGCTTTTTGTGTGAATAACTGGAAAATGAAGAACAGTGCACTGCTTGATTATATCCATCCAACCTTTCACTAATTGATTATATGATACTAGTATATTACAGAAGATCATGAACTTAATTTCCATGATTCATAAGCTCTTTAATGCCTCAAATAGGTCATAAGAATTTGAATGATACCATCAATTAAACCTGTAAATTTCACAACCCTCTATGCCCCTAAGAGATAAAAGATCACTAATCAACTAACAAGAAACACCCAAAAAAAAAAACAAAAAAACAAAAAAAACAAAAAAAAAAAAAAGAAAGAACTAACAAAAGGTCAAAGAAACAGAAAAGGCATTTTGATCTCTTCTCTAGAGCAATTTGCATCAGGACTAGAATTGCTATTACACCGCTTTTTCCCCGTCAAAACAATGGATGGAAGCACCACCTCAAGAGAATTTCCAATGAGATACCGCTGCGTGAGGCTTCGGCAAGAGCTGCAAAACAAGCATCTAATATGCCTTTGGGCTAAGAAATTAGCACCATGTACCCATTTATCGCACTTTCGGCATAAAAACGCGTCGTCAGCTTGACAATATAGTGATGCCTCTGAGCCACAGAGCTCACATGACTGAACTGAGACTTGGTTTTTGGCATCAGTTGAAACCCCATCTTCTTCTTTGCCTCTGCACATTTTTGGGAAGTTTTTTTTTTTTTATGAAATGGCCAAGGTTAGGAAGTTGGAAAGAGAATGTATAGCTATTTATAAGAAGAGTTGGAGTACTAAAGCTAGCATGTGGTTGATTCCATGCAATTCACCTGGAAAGAATTGTGTCCTTGGATTCTATGTAATGACAGGAATGCCACTAGTCAATAAGTTGGGACTCTTTTCCAATACCATATAGTATTTCCCCCTTTCTATGGTATCTTTATAGGTATTTTTGCACCAAAAATATGAGTGGAGTAAATTAATACACTATCCTTTGTCACAAGAAGCGATATTAGGCTACACAAAAACAATATTCTCAATTCCAAACCATTTGCAAGTTTTTGGAGTAAATGCCGGCCTAATATCGATCTAAATGATTAATGATAGTGTTTGCGTTTGTATGACCTCGATAAAGAAATATCTCTAAACTCTTTAGAGTTACTATGTGTACGAATTCTTGATTTGATTTTATCAGACCGAGTATTTCTTCTTTTACATGACCTATTCAGCTATTCTGTGTAAAAAAATTAAAGTCAATGTTATGAGTTTTCTTCATGAAATTGAAAATTTTATAACTTTTCTTAAGATCGATAACGCTAGTTGTGTTGCTTTTGAAGAGAGATTATGTGTTATGACTTTTATAAATAGTTGGTGCTCCTCACACACTAACTCTTTTGAATTTGGGCCCTTTCCTCCAATAATTCAATTATGCACATAACATTAGTTTGAATGAGCAAGGGAAATAATACTATAAGATGGGTTGATTGAACCAAAAAGGTCAAATTAGTAATTTCGGGGAAGGTGGATTTTTGCTCAACTATTTTTGACAAAACATAAAAAGCTAAAGAATACTTTGATTAAGCTTTAAACTTTCTGAGATGCTTAGGAGGAGGTTGTGAGCCATGATTTCTTTCTTGTTGAGTGGTTACTAGGTCAATTCTAGTAAGCAAAGAAAGAAGTTTGTTGTATGGTCTAGATTTAAAGCATTTTTTTATGGTGGGACCCAATTATATTTTTTCTTTCCAATACAGTCTCTCCTACTAGTAGGTGTAGGACAATTTGATGTTAGGACTAATTTGACTTTTCCTACTATGCCAATTCTTTGGACGTTTCAAAAGGAATTGCGCCGCGTGGCTTGTTGTAATTTACTGTATCCTTTTCTAAATTATTGTCTTTGATTTTTTTGAGTTAAGCAAATAACTTTTTTTTTAAAAAAAATATAACGTATATTTTTTTAAATTTATAAAATATGTAATTTGAAATAGCAAAAAAGCATTATAAATTATGTATTTTATGATATTAAAAAAATATACATCAAATTTTTATTTAAAAATATTTCGTTTGACTCAAAATAATAAAAAAGAACAACAATATAGGAACGGAGAATGAGTAACTTATTTTTGTTGTTGTTGTAAATACAAATTTAAACATATGAAAAAAAAACTATTCCATCTTTTTTTTAGGTCGTTTTAAAAAAAGTGTCTGGATTTTAACATTTATTTTTTTGAAGGTCATTTTATCATATTATTTTTTATTTGATTTTAACTTTAATTGATGAATCACGCTTACATAAATATTCTTAAAAAAACACACATTATTCTACTTGTATAATAAAGTCAATTATCTTTTATAATTTTATGAGACGAATTAAAGTATGACACTTTTTAGGAACGGGAAGAGAGTAAGTAAATTACATCTACTGCTTAAATAATAAAGGAGTTGCTCACTTGCTCTCGAATCGAAATATGACCAAATATATTCACACAAGTCTTTCCCCTTTCCAGTGGAAGAAGATACATCCACGAATCGAGCCAGTTGAAGGCCGTCTTTCAGTTTGCTTTCCATACGTTTCAAATAAAGAGTTTTTTTTTTTTTTTTTTAGAAGTTAACTAAATTGATCTCAAAAAATTAAAAATAAGTTCTTTACTTGAAACGAAAGGAGTAAATACTTTTAACTAAATTGATCTCAAAAAATTAAAAATATACTCTTTATCTGAAACAGAGAAAGTCGATACTTGTAATCTGAAAGAAGTGAGTGGGATATGTCTCTTTTTCTATATATGATGAATAATGTTTGAAATTAGTCCACACAAATGTGGTGTGGTTGAGCCTTGAAATTGAATTTGACAGCTTCAACTCTTGTTATATGCCACCCAATTTAATGTTGTTTATGTACTCCACTTGATAGCGACACATTAAATAAAATAATAGTAACAAATAGGTGTAGACTGTATTTGGCCGGTTTTGGATATCAATTAGTATCTGTCTTCTATAAGAATATACACGTGTGATTCATGGAAAATATTCACATAAATAATTTATTTTAAATAATAAATAAATACTTTATAATACAGCATACTTGTTCTTTATAATTATTATAAGTTGTACTGATGTACTCCCTCCGTCCTTAAATTATTATCTTTTTTTTATCCATTTTAGAATAATTATCTTGTTTAAAATTTTTTCTTTTTAAGACATCACTTTTACCAATTTATCCTTACTTTTTCCTCTACTTTAATTATGAACTACATACACATAGACATTAAAAGAAATTATATATTATACAAATATTAATAATTAAGTTAATTATTTTTTCTTAATCTATATGTCGGGTCAAACAAGACAATAATTAAGGAACGGAGGGAGTATATTTTTCTTTTAAGAAAAGATAATTAATTCTATTATAAATATTGAGATAGTATGTATTTTTTAAGGATATTTATGTAAAAGTGAAATCTATTAATTAAAGTTAGAATTAAATTAAGAATAAAATAATAAAAATAATTTCTAAAAAATACTAAAGATAAAAATATTAATGTTTAATTTTTCTTTGAACGACTCAAAATTTTCAAGGGATGGCTGTCTATTTCGCTTCCGCAAATTAAGTCCACACGGAGCTAACATCTTTGAGAAAGTTGGGTGATGGACAATCTCACAAGTTACAACCCAATAATATCAATAAATATTAAGTACAGTATAATAGACATAATGCTGATTTGATATAACAATTCAATAGTATATAACATATCATTAACTTTATCTTCTTATTAAAGTCAGTAAAGTTATTGATATTTTACTCTTCTATCTCACTTCTATCACACTTCATGTTCCATTAAATTTTATCCTTTGTACTCCCTAAATAATCGTCGGATTTATCTGAATACATTGATTAAAAAAAATTAATGAGAGATACAATTGTAAAAAAAAAAAAGAATAAAATAGTAAAAATATTTCCTAAAAATAAAAGTTTGAAAACAAGACAATCTTTTTACTCCCTCCGTTAGTCTACGTTTAAAAAGTCTAATTATTAAGGGATATATTAGTATCATTAAAATTGATCATAATTATAAAAATACTTAAACACAACTAAAATAATTACAACACTAGTAAAAGGTAAAGATTAAATTTTTTTAAAAATTATAAACATAATTTTTTAAAAGTGAACTCTTTAAGTGAAACATCTCAAAATAGTATAGTAAACTCTTTACTTGAAACGGATAAAAGTAGAACAAAGAAAAAAAAAAAAGAGGACAATTATTTAAGAACGAAAAAAATATTTATTATTTTACACAATTTTCCTTATATAAGAACAAATAAGAACACACGTAGAATCAATATCTTTTCCCAACTATAGCAGTTGTGTGGCCAAAGGAATTGCTACCTACAAGACTAGTTACGGTTCTCAATGAGAAAAAATCTTATGCTTTGACACGCAAACCAAAATCAAATAGTAGAAGATTTAGATTCATATACCACTCCCTTTAATAGTAAAACTTACTTTCTCGTGACTTTTTAGTTTCTTATCAAATTTATTAAAATAAAATACTACTCACTTCGTTCCATTTAAAGAGTTCATATTTGAAAAGTTTACTTATTAAGTGATATATTAATGTCATTAAAGTTAGTTATAATTATAAAAATACTTAAACACAACCAAAATGATTACCACACAAGTGAGGGTAAAGATAAAAGAATATAAAAATTGTAAGCATAATTTTTTGAAAGTTGACTCTTTAAGTGAAACATTCCAAAATAGTATAGTGGACTCTTTACCTGAAACGGATGGAGTATTTTGTTCTAAAATAATTATCATTTTAAAAATTTACACACAAATTTACTAAGTTCTTTAAAAAAACTGATTAATTATTATTTAAATTCAATTATTGTAGGTAAGTTATAAGAGCATTTTTTATCTTTCTTTTTACCAACATTCTATATATAAAAACAAATTTGATAAAATATGAACAAATATTTCTTGACATCCTATAACGATAATTATTTTAGAACAAAATTTTTTTATTAAAATGACAATTATTTTGGAACAAAAATAGTATTAAATAACTCAAGACAATTATTTCGGGCAAATTCAGTGTTAAAACTTAATTCTAGAGTTGGGTTTTAGATGATGACAGATGAGACATGATCAGGGGAGGGGCGTTTAGTGCTTTGCAAGATTGGTCGATTCTTTCTTGGCAAAACCTACAAACGGGCCACTGTTCTTTTGGGAAACTTGCAATTTGGCACTATCTCTATTAGTGCCCAGATAATGATCCTAATATCAGGTTTTCACCCAAGACACACTGGCTTGTTTCGACGATGGCCACTTTCTCATAATTCTAAACCTCAACACTCTGTTAACCATAAATATAATACTTTTTCTGGACCACACCTGAGAAACACAGTTTCTTTCTTTTAGGTAGACACCCATTGGCCCTCTCATTGTTGGCTTGCAAAGTCATCAAAACCCACACTCATTACTCATCAACAAAACCCACAAATGACTCAACAACAGCCATTGCAAAAGTCGCACCTTGATTGAGTACAGAATTATATATCATCTCACTAAGAAAAACCTGCAACATACAGCAATTTGCAAAGGTCTCTTGTCGAGAAAGACCCATCACCGACTTTCGTCACCCTCTTCAAATCCAACAAAAGATTATTTGCCCCCTTAGGGATAGAATTTTATCTTTCTTTTTGTACTTTGGTCACAAAAACATAGAGATTCATTAAAAAGTTGCAACATTTAGCACCTATGATAGTTTGTAGAAAAAAACATTGAAAAAGCAAGTGCTTGAGGTGTTTCCAGGATCAAATGGCATTGAATTAAAGCCATTTATCATGATAGCCCCAAATGTTTAATATTGGGTTCCAAGCCATTATATCAACAAGAACAAAATTCATCCTCATGGATTGCTAATGGACGCATTCCACCACTGACTGATAGTTCATTCATGCGACAACCAAACCAAAAAAAAGACTACAGATAAACACACACACAAACACACACACAGAGACAAACACACTAAATACCCACATTGAATGAATAAATGAATTGCTCAGTGGAAGGAGAAGTCGTTAAAAATGGAGGCTCACGGCAAGACAAATCAATGCCCTGTCCATTGCCCTCACAACACCAATTGGTGCCTTAGCTCATCATAGCATTTCATTTCTCAAAAAATTCTACAATTAAAAATAAAATAATTATTTCCAATTTAATTGCTTTAAGATGTTTTAAACAATGTTAAGGGCCTCAGTGTGTGTAACAATCAGATCATTGGTTAATAAATTAATCTCACTGAAATCCGCTAAGATAATTAAATTTTTTCATCATAAGCCCCAAAATCATGACTACAATAAAGCAGATAACAGAAATTAAATGATAATTTGAGTATGGGTATTTGGTAAAACATCATTTTTCCCATTACCCAGATTCAATTTAGTAAAATGCTTCAAAAAACAATTGGTCCAAAACTGAGTGTATGTGTGTGTGTGTGTTAGAGAGAGAGAGAGAGAGAGAGAGAGAGAGAGAGAGAGAGAGAGAGAGAGAGAGAGAGAGAGTGTGTGTGTGTGTGTGTGTGTGCTCAAACAGCCAAGGGTTTGTCTTCAACCAGTGGGAATGAGATCCCAAAGATCAGAAACTCTAGTCCACAACTTGCTTTCATCATCGCACACCCACTACCAGATCTATAAACAAACACAATCAAGAAGAAAGGACAAAAAGTATATTTAACAAAGATACTTCATTAGAAACCCTAAAATTGAATTGAATCAAACATGAAAAATTGTTTCAGATATCAGTGAGAGCAGCTTTAGTATGAGATACAAGAACAGGGTGAGGGTTGTATATATATATATATATATATATATATATATATATATATATTGTAGCGGAGTGATGATGCATCATCTGATCTAGGGCTTTAGCTACGGCTTGTGATAATTTGGAGAATATCGATCATGTTAAATTTTCATGTGCCGCAGCCGCACAGATCGTTCCTCTCGCAATTGTCATTTGGGCTGGGGTTTTGCACCAAAATATTAGGGTTTCTTCTCCTTGAGTGTTTGATTGAGTTTTTAACTTCACCGGACTAAATACAGAACCCCAAAAGTGCTAAATACAACACCTCTTTGAGAAAATATTGTTTTGCAACATTTAGCACCTATGATAGTTTGTAGAAAAAAACATTGAAAAAGTAAGTGTTTGAGGTGTTTCCAGGATCAAATGGCATTGAATTAAAGCCATTTATTAGGATAGCCCCAAATGTTTAATATTACGTTCCAAGCCATTATATCAAGAGGAACAAAATTCATCCTCACAAATTGGAAATGGACGCATTCCACCACTAACTGATAGTTCATTCATGCGACAACCAAACCCAAAAGAAAAAAAAAACTATAGATAAACACACACACACACACACACACACACTAATTACCCACGTTGAATGAATAAATGAATTGCTCAGTGGAAGGAGAAGTCGTCGTTAAAAATGGAGGCTCACGACAAGACAAATCAATGCCCTGTCCATTGCCCTCACAACACCAATTGGTGCCTTAGCTCATCATAGCATTTCATTTCTCACAAAATTCTATAATTAAAAATAAAATAATTATTTCCAATCTAATTGTTTTAAGATGTTTTAAACAATGTTAAGGGCCTTAGTGTGTGTAACAATCAGATCATTGGTTAATAAATTAATCTCACTGAAATCCGCTAAGATAATTAAAATTTTTCATCATAAGCCCAAAATCATGATTACAATAAAGCAGATAACAAAAATTAAATGATAATTTGAGTATGGGTATTTGGTAAAACATCATTTTCCCCATTACCCATTACCCAGATTCAATTGAGTAAAATGCTTCGAAAAACAATTGGTCCAAAACACTTTGTGTGTGTGTGTGTGTGAGAGAGAGAGAGAGAGAGAATGTGTGTGTGTGTGTGTGTGTGCTCAGACAGCCAAGGGTTTGTCTCCAACCAGTGGGAATGAGATCCCAAAGATCAGAAACTCTAGTCGACAACTTGCTTTCATCACCACACACCCACTATCAAATCTATAAACAAACACAAACAAGAAGAAAGGATAAAAAGTGTATTTAACAAAAGATACTTCATTAGAAACCCTAAAATTGGATTGAATCAAACCTGAAAATTGTTTCAGATGTCAGTGAGAGGAGATTTAGTATGAGATACAAGAACAGGGCAAGGGTTGTATATATATAGTAGTGGAGTGATGCATCATATGATCTAGGGCTTTAGCTACGGCTTGTGATGATTTGGTGCATATCGCTCGTGTAAAATTTTCATGGGCCGCAGCCGCACAGATCGTTCCTCTCTCAATTGTCATTTGGGCAGGGGTTTTGCACAAAAATATTAGGGTTTCTTCTCCTTATGTGTTTGACTGAGTTTTTAGGTTATTGTGACCCCCCGACCCGGATTCCAATACGAAATTTTAAGGTCGACACGCCAAAACAACGAACAAGCAACAACAACAAATAGTAAAAACACGCAGCGTAATAAAGCATACTTATAACAAAACCATATAATAAAAAATGGATAAAATAAAACCAATCATCGGCGACATTACAGCCGGAACCCAACTAATAAAACAGAAGTATAAGATTTTGGGGAAAAATAATTAATACCAACAACTACCTTGGCCACAACATGCCAGAACAACTGAACATAAACCACAAGCTACAACATGCTTGGAAAAATAAACAGAGTTAAAGATACCACAGAGTGCATAAGCTCGACATACACATGTCTGTTACCAAAAGACTAATAAGTACAATAATGTAACAACACTACCTAAAGTAAAGTCTACTTGACTTTACATAACCATTCGTCCTCATCAAAAGAATTACTATTACTAATTACAAGCTACAAGGGTTACAAAGCAAAAGACCACCTGCGAGCTAAACGTGAACACTATCCGACCTCACCGCAAACTCCCTGACTGGCTCGAATCTAAGGAAAAACATATAAAAAACAAACGGGGTGAGTCGAAACTCAATAAGTTACTAAATGCAACTATATGGCATGGCATAATGCTCAAGTTGAAATCATAATATGGTAATAGCATTTATATATACTATAACTGAACATATATCATCATCATTGATATACTAATCATATAACTCACATAGCACCTTGATATACACATAAGTGTTCGTAAATAAACCACGTTAAAAAGGATATAATTTCTCAGGATCAAATGGCATTGAATTAAAGCCATTTTTCAGAATAGCCCCAAATGTTTAATACTGCGTACCAAGCCATTATATCAAGAGGAACAAAATTCATTCTCACAAATTGGTAATGGACGCATTTCACCACTGACTGATAGTTCATTCATGCGACAACCAAACCCAAAAAAAAAAAAACTATAGATAAACACACACACACATTAAATACCCACATTGAATGAATAAATGAATTGCTCAGTGGAATGAGAAGTCGTTAAAAATGGAGGCTCACGGCAAGACAAATCAATGCCCTGTCCGCCCTCAACACCAATTGGTGCCTTGGCTCATCATAGCATTTCATTTCTAACAAAATTCTTACAAACAAAAATAAAATAATTAGTTCCAATCTAATTGTTTTAAGATGTTTTAAACAATGATAAGGGCCTCAGTGTGTGTAACAATCAGATCATTGGTTAATAAATTAATCTCACTGAAATCCGCTAAGATAATTAAAATTTTTCATCATAAGCCCCAAAATCATGATTACAATAAAGCAGATAACAGAAATTAAATGTTAAGTTGAGTATGGGTATTTGGTAAAACATCATTTTCCTCATTACCCAGATTCAATTAAGTAAAATACTTTAAAAAACAATTGGTCACAACACTGTGTGTGTGTTTATGAGAGAGAGAGCGAGAGCGAGTGTGTGTGTGTGTGTGTGCTCAGACAGCCAAGGGTTTGTCTTTAACAAGTGGGGATGAGATCCTAAAGATCAGAAACTCTAGTCCACAACTTGCTTTCATCACCGCACACCCACTATCAAATCTATAAACAAGCACAATCAAGAAGAAAAGATAAAAGTGTATTTAACAAAGATACTTCATTAGAAACCCTGAAATTGAATTGAATCAAACATGAAAAATTGTTTCAGATGTGAGTGAGAGCAGCTTTAGTATGAGATACAAGAACAGGGTGAGGGTTGTATATATATATATATATATATATATATATATAGTAGCGAAGTGATGATGCATCATCTGATCTAGGGCTTTAGCACGTCTTGTGATGATTTGGTGAATATCGGTCATGTTAAATTTTTATGGGCCGCAGCCGCACAGATCGTTCCTCTCTCAATTGTCATTTGGGCATGGGTTTTGCACCAAAATATTAGGGTTTCTTCTCCTCAAGTGTTTGACTGAGTTTTTAGGTTCACCAGACTAAATACAATACCTCTTTGAGAAAATATTATTTTGCAACATTTAGCACCTATGATAGTTTGTAGAAAAAATACATTGAAAAAGCAAGTGTTTGAGGTGTTTCCAGGATCAAATGGCATTGAATTAAAGCCATTTGTCAGGATAGCCCCAAATGTTTAATATTGCGTTCTAAGCCATTATATCAATAGAAACAAAATTCATCCTCACGAATTGGTAATGGACACATTCCACCACTGATTGATAGTTCATTCATGCGACAACCAAACCAAAAAAAAACCTACCGATAAACACACACATACACACATAGACACACTAAATATCCACATTGAATGAATAAATGAATTGCTCAGTGGAAGGAGAAGTCATTAAAAATGGAGGCTCACGGCAATACAAATCAATGCCCTATCCACTGCCCTCACAACACCAATTGGTGCCTTAGCTCATCATAGCATTTCATTTCTCACAAAATTCTACAATTAAAAAAAAATTAATTATTTCCAATCTAATTGTTTTAAGATGTTTTAAATAATGTTAAGGGCCTTACAATCAAATCATTGGTTAATAAATTAATCTCACTGAAATCCGCTAAGATAATTAATTTTTTTCATCTTAAGGCCCAAAATCATGATTACAATAAAGTAGATAACAGAAATTAAATGATAATTTGAGTCTGGGTATTTGGTAAAACATCATTGTAATACCCTGGTTCCTCCTATGTTTGACTTGTGTATCATGTCATGTCGTCATCCCGTTGAGAATATTAGTTAGACTTGATTAAACAACATGTTGATTGATTCACGCATTAATTTCATGAGATTAAAATACTTCGGTTGTGATTTAATTCTTGTTCATCATTCGTAATTGGAATGCATTTCATTCTAAGCTTTGTTACACGTGTTTTGAATGAATTTGAAGTGTGTTTTAATCTTGGTTGGAAGTTGGATTTATGATTTGAATAACTTGGGAACCATTTAGTATAATTTTGGAGTCAAATTGGAGCTTTTACCAAGAATTAAAGATTTTGGTGGCAAAGCGATCGCTCCAGTAGGTGCCTGGGCGATCGCCTTATAGCAAGAAATCAGGATAGACAATCTGGCCACAAAGCGATAGCTTTGTCAAGGACCAAAACGATCGCTCTGTGAAGCAGTGGCTTTGTCAAGGACCAGAGCGATCGCTCTGTGGGCAGAATGTTTGCTCTGTTTGTCCGAAAAATTTTGTTTCACTCACTACTTAAAATCTCTTTCAGCCCTTTGACACCCACGACCTTTGACCTTGTTCAAACCCTCCTCACACCTCTAAAACACATTAGGGAGTAAACCATACACCCTCATTTCTCCCAAATCAACCAAGAATATTAGAGAGAGTTACTGTGTGTACTGGGAGGTGAGATCACTGTGTGTTGAGCATTTCTTCTTCATCCAACCATTGGATCTTACATGCAAGACCACCATTGAGTTGCTAAAGACTAGGAGACTTCTTTACAAAGCTTTAATCTTGTTTTCCTTGGTTTGATTGTGCATTTTAGGTAAGTTACAAAACCCCCTATGTATGCTCAAGAATTTGCTGCATAATATTGATATAGTGAACATGCAAGACTTTTTTACTTGGTGATTTCATGTTTAACTGTTATGTTGAGATGTATAACATGTTCATGTGTTATGTGAGGTGTATGGATGATGTTGCATGTTGAAATTGAGTACTCAACCTTGGTAATGAACTCAAGAATAAGTTAGAGACTTTAATTGGGAAATTTTACATATAGCAATTATATCCAAATTTTAGAAGTATGTTAATGACTCTAGAAATTTGATATTTGAAGAGAATAATATCTACCGAATAACATGTTAAAATCCTACGCGAATTAGAGTTCGTTTCTATAGAATTTAGCCCTCCGATTATTTGGTGCTGGTAACATAAAGACTCCGATTATAATTATAAAGTGGCGTCTAATTAACTTAGCAAGTTGTATATCCAGACTTGTGTAGTTTGGGATGTTCGTTTAATAGAATTATCAACTCCCGAGAGTTGTTTACACGTATGAATATTAAAATACAAAATGTTAGAGACTAGTACATCAGTCTCGATGTGATAAACGATTGTTCGTTAATCTTGGGATTGAACTACAAAATCATATGATTTAGGATAAGTGTACTTGAGGGCACTCGCGTTTATAAGAATAGGTTGTTTACACTTCAAGTGTCATTGTAAGTGTAGTACTTTGCACTCGATGTTAATAAACTAAATAAGTACCTGTGGTGTGTTTGTGCTTGAGAACTATTTGAGTAGTCTCAATATGAGATTGTAACTAGCCTAATTTAGTAGTCTTAAGGTGCGTTTGTTGGGAATCAAATGTGTATCTCAATGTGTAGATGTTTATAGATTAAATATGTGGTCTAATGGTTCTTGAGAAGTAGTTGCAAATATGTGCTTGTATGATTATGTGATTCAAGACTAAATATGTGGTTTTGAGATGTTGATTTGTTACTTCACAAAAATGTGTTTAGTAATGTGTTAAGGTAGGATCATTGACCTCCTTGGTTGAGATAAGGTTCACTACTTTTGAACCTTATTGTTGTTGTTATGTTACGAGTAAATATCTACTTGTGCATCGTTTGTAAGTCCAGCTGGCATATATGATTTGAGTCGATAATGCGACGACACATAGTCTTCGTGGTAAGCGATTACTATGGGTCGCCTCATTGGTTCCCTTTTGTCCACACTACTGGCCCTAGTGGAAAGTGGTCCTATTGTTATAAGCAATACGAGTAACTATGGCAACCAACAATATTTTTTTCACTAAGTAGACGGTGAGAAGTAACGACAGTATTTTCCTCACTATGTAATCAAGTGAGAAGTAACGATGGTATCTTTCCTCGCTAAGTAGAATAGAGAGATGTAACGACAATATGTACAGTATGTTCAGTGTTTAGTATGTTCCGAGCACGAGATCCGGTTTGGCAACAACTTGAGATGTGTAAAACAATAGCAGCACAGTCAAACAGACAACAACTATATCCTTTTAAATGTGGTTATTTACGTGCACTTATGTGATCATCACCGTGCTACGTGGTATATGTGGTTTATGTGCCTATGATTATGTGGTACATGTTTACAGTTTGGTATACTTATAAATAATGTCATGTTACAGTTTATGATTGAGCATTATGCCATGTCATGTAGTTGCATTTAGTAACTTATTGTGTCATTATGGCTCACCCCGTTTGTTGTTCATATGTTTTTCCTTAGATCCGAGCCAACCAAGAAGTCATCGGTGAGGTCGGCGAGATTGAAGTTAGTTAGCAGGTTGTCTTGTTGGTTTAGTAGCTCGTAGAGCTTGGTTATATTTATAGTTATTATTTTTGGTAAGGACGAATGGTTATGTAAAGTTATGTAAACTTTACTTTGGGTAGTGTTCCTGCTTTGTAACTCTTTATTCTTTTGGATGCCGAAATGTGTATGTCGTGCTCATGTTTATAGTTCCAGTTGTAGTTCAGTTTCTTTCCCGAGCATATTTTAGCTCGTGGTTAATAATTGTTATCTGGCATGTTGTGGCCGTGGAGGTTGTTGTTGTTTATTTTCCGGAGTTTTAGACTCATGGTTGTGATAGTTGAGTTCCGGCTGTAATGTCACCGATGAATTGTTTTATTTTATCAGGTTTAGCCATTATGTTTTCTAGTAAGTATGGATGGTTACGCCATGTGCTTTTCGTTTTCGTTAAGTGTCAGTTCATTTGGCGCACTGGTCTTGGGGTTTCGTATTGGAATCCGGATCGAGGCGTCGCATTCATTTTCCCCATTACCCAGATCCATTTGAGTAAAATGCTTCAAAAAATAATGAGAAACGCTAGAGCCACCTAAAGAGTACCAAAAATGCTACACCTAATGACATGACACCCAAATCCAATGTTGGATTTCAAGCAAATTTTTGGCCAGATGTTCTGTACCATAACGCAGCAAATGTTTGATTTAAAAATTTAACCAAAATCCAACATTGGATTTGGGTGCCATGTCATTAGGTGCAATATTTTTAGTACTCTTTAGGTGGATGTAGCATTGCCCAAAAACAATTGGTCACAACACAGTGTGTGTGTGTGTGAGAGGGAGTGTGTGTGTGTGTATGTGCTCAGACAGCCAAGGGTTTGTCTTTAACAAGTGGGAATGAGATCCCAAAGATCAGAAACTCTAGTCCACAACTTGCTTTCATTACCGCACACCCACTCTCAGATCTATAAAAAAACACAATCAAGAAGAAAGGATAAAAAGTGTATTTAACAAAGATACTTCATTAGAAACCCTAAAATTGAATTCAATCAAACATGAAAAATTATTTCAGATGTGAGTAAGAGCAGCTTTAGTATTAGATACAAGAATAGGGTGAGGGTTGTATTTATATAGTAGCGGAGTTGTAATACCCTAAATTCTTTATGCTTTATATGCTTGCCTTGTTGTATGACATTATGTTAATCTTGTGTGTTTAAAAGCTTGAGTAACATGTCCTATGTGATCATGCCTTACTCCTTGTACATTTGATAGTGTTTATATGGTTAACTTGTTAATGCTTTAATCTAGTATAAGTTCTTGTGTTCATTCATGGATATGAAGTATTTGCATTCAACCATGTTGTATGCTGTTTTAAATGAGTTTTGGATATGTTCTAAACTTGGTTGGAGGTTAGAATCATGCTAAGATTGATTGGGGACACTTTGGATATATTTTTGAACATTTTTGAACTCCAAGGTCGCGCCCTAGCGCGCGTACGGGCAGCAGTTTAGCCAAAAAATCAGACTAAACTTCAGCCAGCCCTCGCGCCTTAGTGCGCCCAGACCCGCGCCCTAGCGCGCGTACGGACAGAAATTTTTATATTTTGTAATTTTTGACTTTTTGACCCTTGGACCCTAGGCTGATTGTGTTGTACCTTGGTTTGACCCTTTGACCAGCCTGTTAAGTTACTCCCAACCTTGTGAGAGATTCCATTACACTTCATTTCTTCATTTTACTCTTCCATGAAAGCTTAAGTGTGGGAGATTGAGTGTGAGATTAGTATGTGTTCTACTCTTCATCATCAAACCATTGGATCTTCCATGCAAGACCACCAAAGTGGTGCTAGATACTAGGAGACTCCATTACAAGGCTTTGATTGTGAAATTGATGGTGTAATTGTGCATTTTAAGGTAAGTTACTAACCCCTTTATGTATGCTTAAGAATTTGCTGCATAATTGAGATATAATGTATATGCATATCTTGTTTACTTGATGATTTCATGTTTAAATGATATGTTAAGATGTATAACATGTTTATGTGTTAAGTGTTGGGTTTGGGTGATGTTGCATATTGATTTTGAGCACTTAACTATGAAATTTAACTCAAGAACAAGTTAGGGACTTTATTGGGAAATTTTGCATATAGCAATTATACCCAGATTTTTAGAAGTGTTGAAACGACTCTAAGAAATTGATATTTAGTTAGAGTAACAATTACCTAACACCATGTTAAAATCCTACAAAATTTAGAGTTCATTTGATATGATTTTTGGTCCTCCGAGTAATTGATACTAGTATGTTAGAGACTTGTGAATTAGCTCTAAAGTTGTGGTTTAAAGTCCTTGAATAATATGTTTAATGATATTACATGGTAGAATAAAATAATCTACTTGACATGTATCAAGTTCACTACTTTTGAACTTGATGGTTAGGTGCATAAGATAAGTGCTACACCAACTTGTGCATTGCATTAAGTCCAGCTGGCAATTTGTTGTTAGGTCGAAGTTGGACGACCTATCGTCTTTACAAATAAATGTTTGTAATCGCTACAAGTAGTTGTACTGGTTCACACATCCTCACATATTGGCCATAGGTGGGATGTAGCCCCACTGTTGTAGCAATACGCATGACTTTGGTTAGCTAGCGGAACTCAATCGGTTTGATCGAGGACGTCGATACTACGTACACGAGTATCGAGGACACATGGTTATTTTGTGTATTGCAGGAGCAACACAGGAATGAAAGTGAAATGATATCCTTTTATAATGTGATTTACTTACGAGCACTTATGTGAATATCAAGGTGCTATGTGAGACATGTTATTTGTACATCAAGGGTGATGATATATATTCAGTTGTGCTATACAATGCCATTACCATATTGTGTTTATTACTTGAGCATTATGTCATGTCATGCAGTTGCATTTAGTAAGTTATTGAGTTTCGACTCACTCCATTTATTGTTTATTGTTTTCCTTAGATCCGAGTCAGCCAGGGAATTCTCAGTGAGACCAAAAAGTGTTCACGTTAGCTTGCCGGTTGTACTCTTTTGGTAGCTCGAGAATCTTACTCCTAACTAGTTATTTTCTTTTGGTAAGGATGACCGGTTTCTAAAGTTATGTAAACTTTACTATGTGTAGTACTTTGGTGTCATTTGGTATATTCTTTTAGTAGCCAACGTATATATGTCGTGCTTGTGTAAATTAACTACTTGTTAATTTCGTTTCTTTCCTGAGCATGTTGTGGCTCGTGGTTTATGTATATTATTCCGGCATGTTATGGCTGATGTTGTGGTTGTTGCCGTAGTTTTATTTTTCAAGTTTTAGACTTGTGGTTTTAGTTGTTGAATTTCGGCTGTAGTGTCGCCGAAGACTTGTTTTTATTTAATTAGGTTGCATCAGTTGCGTTTTGATTATAAGTACATGTGATTACGCCACGTGCTCTTCGTGTTGTTGTGTTGTTTTGGCGACTCGATCTTGGGATTTCGTATAGAGATCCGGGTCGAGTTGTCACAGTTGGTATCAGAGCTTATGTTAGCTATTCGCCGAGATAGATTCCATGGCCTAGGTGGGTATAGTTTATTGTGGAGTTATTAACGTCGAGTGCTATGTGTAGATTCATCATGGTGGAGACTAGGCACGGAGCGAGTACTAGTCGGGTTGGTCCGAATGCAGGTGTGAATGAGGAGAATGCTAATAAGCGGCAAAATGTTCCTCCTGAACCGAACCCAAACAATCAGAATGAGACTCTTGTAAACATGTATGAAAAGATGATGGAAATGATGAATCAGATGACTGAACAAATTAATGGGGGAACAACACCTCCACCAGAAGCAGAGGCTCCACCACCGGAAGTTGAAGCACCACGACCTGAAGTGAGACATCGAAACAACACCACTACCCTTGAACGTTTCTTGAAGATGAAACCATGTGACTCTCTTGGAGAGCCGAATGTTACGAAGGCAGAATTGTGAATCAAACATATAATCAAGATATTTGCAGTTTTGGGTTGCAATGATGATGAAAAGATTACCTTAGCTGCGTTTAAACTGGAGGGAGCGGCTGAGCATTGGTGGCAGGTACTACAGGAAAGCTGGGACTTACAGGGAGAACCTTACAGTTGGCCCAACTTCTTGAAGTGCAGTATGTTCCAGAGGTGGTTCGTGAAAGAAGAGAGCGGAAATTCTACGAGCTGGAGCAAGGCAGTATGTCGGTGACACAATATTCGGCCAAGTTCACAGAATTGGCTCGTTACTGTAATCACGTAGTCCCTACTGAGACAAAGAAGGCACAGAAATTTGTAAAAGGCTTGAGGACAGAATATCGAAAATAGTTGCTTTCATTACAGCTCAATGACTATAAGAGCGCTATGGACCGTGATTATGGGATCGAAGGTGATATAGAGAAGCATCGAGGGAAAAACTTTGGCAACATTCAGCAGTCATCGCAGAATCAGGGACATGGATAGGGTTCTAGTAACAGGTATGGTAGTAATAGTAATAACAATCGCAGGGTAAGTCAAGGGAGAGGACAGTCCGAGGGGCAACGGAGACAACAATCCGAAGGACAAGGAAGTAATGTCACTCAAGCTCCGGGTCAGCAAAATGATTTAATGGTGTGTAGTTATTATTCGGGATATGGGCATTCTGAAGATAAGTGTTGGAGCAAGGGAGGTAATAAACCAGTACAATGCTTTTACGGTAAGGAGAATGGTCACATGAGGAAGGATTGTCCTAAGCTGAGGGGTAGTCAGTCCGGTAGTGCCAACCAGCAAGCGAGTAGGACGAAGAGAGGTAGTGATGGTAGACCGAAGGTTCAGGGTCGTGTGTTTGCACTTGATCAGCACGGTGTGCCAGAGTCTACATCTGTGATAGAAGGTAGTCTTTCTATCTTCGGTAGTATAGCCCGAGTTCTTATAAACTCTGGCTCGTCGCATTCATATGTTACATCTCATTATATGAACAACTTGTGTGTATTACCCCAGTCGTTGTTGTTTGTGCTAGAGGTGTCTACCCCGTTAGGGGAGCATATCAGGATAGCCCCAAATGTTTAATATTGAGTTCCAAGCCATTATATCAAGAGGAACAAAATTCAACCTCACGAGTTGGTAATGGACACATTCCACCACTGACTGATAGTTCATTCATGGGATAACTTAACAAAAAAAAAACTACAGGTAAACACACACACAAGCTCACTAAATACCCACAAAATGAATAATTGCTCAATAAAAGAAGTCATTAAAAATGGAGGCTCACAGCAAGACATATCAATGTCCTGTCCACTGCCCTCAACACCAATTGGTGCCTTGGCTCATCATAGCATTTTTTTTCTCACAAAATTCTTACAAATAAAAATAAAATAATTATCTTCAATCTAATTGTTTTAAGATGTTTTAAACAATGTTAAGGGCCTTAGTGTGTGTAACAATCAAATCATTGGTTAATAAATTAATCTCACTGAAATCCGCTTAGATAATTAAATTTTTTCATCATAAGCCCCAAATTATTAGCTGGATTGCTAAAAATCTGAAAAATCACGTACAAAAGAAAAAGCAACCCCAAAATTAGTTGGATTGCTAAGAGTCTAAAAATCAAATAAAGAAAAAAAAAGCCATTTCATTGGAATTAAGATGAATAGAAGACAGAACAAGCATGTAAAGTCACTTCTCCACTTAACCCCAACTAATTGATCCTATGACCAACATCAACACCAACATGTCCATCTATAATATCTAACCCAAACAATAGAATTGAGTCACTTACAAAATAAAATAACTAGAATACAATAACCCAAATAACTTTTTCAAACAATTAGTGGGTAAATTACAACCTTCCCCAAAATACATTGACTCGATTATGTGTTTTGCCCCTTACTGATAAAATTTAATCTTTCTATTCGTACTTTTCACAAAAACATAAAGACTCATTAAAAGGGTGCAACATTTAGCACCTATGATAGTTTACAGAAAAATACAGTGAGAAAGCAATTGTTTGAGGTGTTTCCAAGATCAAATGGTATTGAATTAAAGCAATTTATCATGATAGCCACAAATATCAAGAGGAACAAAATTCAATCTCATAAATTGGTAATGGACGCATTCCACCATTGACTTATAGTTCATTCATGCAACAATCAAACAAAAAATATATATATACAGATAAACACACACAGAGACAATAAATACCAACATAAAATGAATAAATGAATTGTTCATTGGAAGCAGAAGTCGTTAAAAATGGAGGCTCACAGCATGAAAAATCAATGCCCTCCACTGCCCTCAACACCAATTGGTGCCTTGGCTCATCATAGTATTTCATTTCTCAAAAATTTCTTACAAATAAAAATAAGATAATTATTTTCAATCTACTTGTTTTAAGATGTTTTCAACAATGATAAAGGCCCCAGTGTGTAGCAATCAAATCATTGGTTAATAAATTAATCTCACTAAAATTCGCTAAGATAATTATATTTTTTCATCATAAGTCCCAAAATCATGATTACAATAAAGCAGATAATAGAAATTATATGATAATTTAAGTATAGTTATTTGGTAAAACATCATTTTTTCCATTACACAGGTTCAATTGAGTAAAATGCTTCAAAAAGCAATTGGTCACAGTGTGCGTGAGTGTGTTCTCAAAGAGCCAAGAGTTTGTCTTCAACCAGTAAGAATGAGATCCCAAAGATCAAAAACTCTAATCCACAACTTGCTTTCATCCCCGCCCACCCACTATCAGATCTATAAACAAACACAATCAAGAAGAAGTGATAAAAAATGTATTTAACAAAAATACTTCATTAGAAACCCTAAAATTGATTTGAATCAAACACAAAATTATTTCAGACGTCAGTGAGAGCGGCTTTAGTATGAGATACAAGAAAAAGGTGAGGGTTGTTCATATATAAAATCTAAGAGATGATGCATCATCTAATCTAGGGCTATAGCTAACTTTAGGACCTATGATAGTTTGTAAAAAAAAAATTTGAAAAAGCAAATGTTTAAAGTGTTTCCAAGATCAAATGGCTTTAAATTAAAGTCATTAATCGGGATAGCCCCAAATATTTAATATTGCGTTCCAAGCCATTATATCAAGAGGAACAAAATTCATCCTCACAAATTGCTAATGGACAAATTCTATCATTGCATGCGACAACCAAACCCAAAAAAAAACAATAGATAAACACACACTAAATACCCACATTGAATAAATAAATAAATTGCTCAGTGAAAGTATAAGTCATTAATAATGGAGGCTAACAGCGAGACAAATCAATGCCTTATCCGCTGCCTCACAACACCGATTGATGCTTAAGTTCATAGCATTTCATTTCTCAAAAAATTCTACAATTAAAAATAAAATAATTATTTCTAATCTAAATGTTTGGGCCTCAGTGTGTGTAACAATCAAATCATTGGTTAATAAATTAATCTTACTGAAATCCACTAAGAAAATTAAAATTTTTCATTATAAGCCCCAAAATCATGATTACATTAAAAAAAATAACAAAAATTAAATGATAATTTGAGTATGAGTATCTAGGAAAACATCATTTTCCACATTACCCAAATTCAATCGAGTAAAATGCTTCAAAAAACAATTGGTCCAAAACACTCGTGTGTGAGAGTGTGTGCTCAGACAGCCAAGGGTTTGTCTTCAACCAATGGGAATGAGATCCCAAAGATCAGAAACTCTAGTCCACAACTTGCTTTCATCACCGCACACCAACTATCAAATCTATAAACAAACACAAAGAAGAAGAAAGGATAAAAAGTGTATTTAACAAAAGATATTTCATTAAAAACCCTAAAATTGGATTGAATCAAACCTAAAAATTGTTTCAAGTGTCATTGACAGGAGCTTTAGTATGAGTTATGCATCATCTGATCTAAGGCTTTAGTTAAAACTTGTGATGATTTGGTGCATATCGCTCGTATAAAATTAATTTTAATGAGCTGCAACAACAAAGTTCATTCCTCTCATTTGTCATTTGGGCAGGAGTATTGCACAAAAATATTAGGATTTTTTCTTCTCTAAGTGTTTGACCAAATTTTTAAGTTACAATGTTTTTGATATTCGTTTTAGGAAAAATATACTATCAGGGACCACTATATTTTGAGAAAGGTTGCAATTTGACCATTAATTATTTAAAAATATTATTTAAATCACTAGACTTCAATTATCATGCAACCCCACCAGAACGTTAATTTTCAATAAAATTCTTATTTTATCCCTATCTTTAACCTCATCTCCCTTAATCAAAACAAAGATAAAATAAAATTTTCATTTAAAATTAACGTCCTGGTAAACTCACTCACTTGCAAGATAACAAATACAGTGATCCAAATAACATATTCAAATAATTAGTATGTAAATTGCAACCTTACCCAAAATACAGTGACCCGATCATATGTTTTACCCCTTGGGGATAGAATTTGATCTTTCTTTTCGTACTTTGGTCACAGAAACATAAAGATTCATTAAAAAGGTGCAACATTTAGCACCTATGATAGTTTGTAAAAAAAAAAACATTGAAAAAACAAGTGTTTGAGGTGTTTCCAGGATCAAATGGCATTGAATTAAAGCAATTTATCAGGATAGCCACAAATGTTTAATATTGCGTTCCAAGCCATTATATCAAGAGGAACATAATTCATCCTCACGAATTGGTAATGGACGCATTCCACCACTGACTGATAGTTCATTCATAGGACAACCTAACCCAAAAAAAAAATACAGGTAAACACACACAGACTCACTAAATACCCACATAAGATGAATAAATGAATTGCTCAGTGGAAGGAGAAGTCGTTAAAAATGGAGGCTCACGGCAAGACATATCAATGTCCTGTCCACTGCCCTCAACACCAATTGGTGCCTTGGCTCATCATAGCATTTCATTTCTAACAAAATTCTTACAAACAAAAATAAAATAATTAGTTCCAATCTAATTGTTTTAAGATGTTTTAAACAATGATAAGGGCCTCAGTGTGTGTAACAATCAGATCATTGGTTAATAAATTAATCTCACTGAAATCCGCTAAGATAATTAAATTTTTTCATCATAAGCCCCAAATTATTAGGTGGATTGCTAAGAATCTGAAAAATCATGTACAAAAGAAAAGGCAACCCCATAATTAGTTGGATTGCTAAGAATCTGAAAATCACATAAAGAAAAGAAGCCATTTCATTTGAATTAAGAAGATCAGAAGACAAAACAAGCATGTAGAGTCACTTCTCCACTTCACCCCAACTAATTGATCCTATGACCAACATCAGCACCAACATGTCCATCTATAATATCTGACCCAGACAATGGAATTGGGTCACTTTGTGGGATGGTCCAATAAAAGTTATATCAGAAGAGTGAATTATGAATTAACTGAAGTTAACCCTTCAACCATAACAGAAATTTTAACATAGAAAGAGGTCTTTGCTATGCTAACCCTTCAACCATAAGAGAAATTTTAATCAACTAAAATTTACAACGAATTATCTCTAATCCGAACATGTTTTTAAAAAATGAATAATGACGAGATCTGAATTTTTATGTCAAAAAAACCTAAAAACTTAAAATCAAATTATAGAACTGAACAAAAACAAGCAAAAGAAACAATATAAAACTATGTTACAGCTTAAAAATGTTGAGATTTAAAAAAAATACATTAATTTTAAGATTTATTCGAACCCATCGGATTCGAACGTATCTTCGTATAAAAAATTTGAAAAAAGATCAGATCTGGACATGAAAGTAAAAAAAAAAATCGATTTGATGTTTCTTTAAATCGGTATTGAGAGAGAGAGAGAGAGAAATGAGCATATACCTTTGAGAAGACCTCTCCTTCTGCAAGTCAACAAATACGAAAGCAAGAATAACGAGCTCAAAGCAAGATTTGAGCGTGTCGTGGTTTTGACTTGCAGAATAGTATTAGGTCTACACAGTCAGCAAAAGGAATTTCGCGAATAACAATTTGGCTTTGGGGATTATTAGAAACGAACTATCTCAACAATTGATTGATGAGCTGAGTTACGCTTCTAATCTTTCCCTTTCAGCCACTATGAACTGCGCATGATAATGGTTTTGTGAGATGATGGTATAAATACTCAGCGCTGGAAATATGGTTTGGATTCGGGTGAGGGTTTATCGGCGGCTAGGGTTTGGAGTAGGGTTTGCAAAAAGGAATGAAGCGGCGCATATAGAGCTCACAAAATGAGAGAGAAAAAGCTGATGCAAACTATTTACTATTCCCTCCGTCCCTAAATTATTATTATTATTATTATTCTATTCATCTCTAAATAATTATTTTGTTTGAAATTTTTTTTTTAAAACATAATTTTTACTATTTTATCTTTATTTTTTCTTCCTACTTTAATTATAGGCCATATACACACAGAAAAACAACACACTATTTCAATATTATTATAATATTAATAATTAAATTAATTAAATTTTCTTAATACGTGTACCGGATCAATCCAGACAATAATTTAAAAATTAAGGGAGTATATAAAAAGAATTGGGCCAATATTTTATTACGAGCTAACTGCTTACAAAATGAGAGAGAAAAAGTTGATGTTTTGTGTTTATATCAACTGAATTGGGCCAAAATTTGAGTAGTAAAATATCAAGTAAAATAAGTGGGCTATACTTTTATAGGGTGGCTATGCTTTTATTGTTGGCCTTTCTGATATATTGGGCCAAAAATAACCAATTTTAGGTTTTGTTGTTAGGCCGAAAATATGACTAAAGTTTTTTTCCATTTAAACTTTTTTATAAGTTTTTTAGATTTTATTTTTGCACCTCTTAACTATTTATTTAATTTTTTAATATTTAAGTCATAATAAATATGTTATTGTTAATGTTTTTATATAATTCAGTTTATATGAATAATGTTCGTGCATTTTTACGTATAATTTAAATGTTATATATAATTTATATTGTAGAAAATATTTCGTCACAACAGTATAGCATTGGAAATTCTGTTAAAAGTCTATTTTATCCGACTTGCAGTCCTCCTCTTTCGAATATCACAAATGGTAATATTGACATTCTTTTGATATATAGTTTCGTTTTTTTTATTCAGTAAGTGTTATCATTAATAACATTATACATTGAGTATGTGAATTAATTGCTCAATGGAAGGAGAAGTCATTAAAAATGGAGGCTCAAGGCAAGACAAATCAATGCCATGTCCACTGCCCTCACAACACCAGTTGGTGCCTTGGCATGATCGTAGCAATTTTACACACTAATTTTTTCTTGATTCGAAACTAAATTCAATACTACTAAATAACAAAAAAACTAAAATTTAAATAAACAATTTAAAGAGCTTCAGTGTATGTAACAATCAGATCATTAAATAAATTAATTAATCTCACTGAAATCTGCTAAGGTATTTATTTTTTTCATCAGAAGGCATTTCCAAATTCTACTCATAAACTGAAATCATTAGTAGATAAAAAATGTGTATTGGATAAAAATCCCGATTAGTTCAACCAAATTGAAATAGCGATTGAATACCCACCAATCGATTGAAATTAGTAAGTAATTCGGCGATGGTTATTAGTTAAAAGTCATTTTTCTTGCAAATAATTATGTAAAAACCGTGAATCAAGGGAAGTAGAGTGCTCAGACAGCCAAAGGTTTGTCTTCAACCAGTGAGAATTAAGCCCACTGAGCAGAAACTCTAGTCCACAACTTGCTTTCATCACCACACTCTAAACCCCTCAGATCTATACAATACAAAAACACACACACACAGTCGCATAATAATTATAGGTAGAGAACTCAAAAAATTGAATTGAAACAATAAAATTCATAACTGAACCAATATATATATATATATATATATATATATATGATTGAATCAAACCTGGATTATTAATCGATAGGAAGGCAACTAGAGTTTCCTTTGAGAGGCGAAGTAAAAGGGCAGAAGAAGGAACGTATATATAGTGTGCAGCGATATATGTATTTAGGGTTTTAGCTAAGGTTTGAGCTGTTTTAGTGAAAATATTCACTTCACATTACTTTTTTTTAATATTTATTGATGGGCTACCTAAACTAAACTCATAATATTTCAATTTTGACAGGTAAAATATTCAAATTTCTGCTATTCTTATGAAATTTAAGTGAAGAATGATTCTATGAGGTGCTTCCAGGATGAAATGACATTGAACTAAAGTCATTTATCAGGATAGTCACATTTAATTTATTTTCAATTCAGCGTTCTAGGCCATTATATCAAAATAAATTATAATTCATCCTCCCGAATTGGTAATGGGCGCATCCCTCTCCCCATTCACTACCAAAAACACACACAACACACACAAACACAAAATAACATAACACATTGAGTATGTGAATTAATTGCTCAGTGGAAGAAGAAGTCGTTAAAAATGGAGGCTCACGGCAAGACAAATCAATGCCCTGTCCACTACCCTCACAACACCAGTTGGTGCCATATCTCATCATAGCAATTTTACACACTAATTTTTTCTTGTTTCGAAACTAAATTCAATACTACTAAATAACAAAATATATATATATATATATATATATATATAGATAGATAAACAATTTAAAGAGCTTCAGTGTGTGTAACAAGCAGATCATTGATTAAATTAATTAATCTTACTGAAATCCGCTAAGATAATTATTTTTTTCATCAAAAACCCTTTCGAGATTCTACTCATAAACTAAAATCATTAGTAATTAAAAAATGGGTATTGGATAAAAATCTCAATTAGTTCAACAAAATTGAAATAGAGGTTGAATACCCACCAATCGATTAAAATTAATAAGTAATTTGATGATAGTTATTAGTTAAAAGTCATTTTTTAGGCAAATAATTATGTAAAAACATTGAATCAGAGTGCTCAGACAGCCAAGGGTTTGTCTTCAACCAGTGAAAATTAAACCCACAGATCAGAAACTCTAGTCCACAACTTGCTTTCATCACCACACTCTAAATCCCTCAAATCTATACAATACAATACAAACAAAATCACACACACACAGTCGTATAACAATTTTTTTAGAAAACTTCAAAATTGGATTGAAACAACCAAATTCATAACTTAACCAAATAAAAATATGATTGAATCGAACCTGAATTATTAATCGATAAGAAGGCAACTAGAGCTTCCTTTGAGAGACGATGTAAAAGGGCAGAAAAAGAAAGGTATATATAGTGGCCAGCGATATCTGTATTTAGTGTTTTAGCTAAGGTTTGGCCGTTTTAGTGAATATCTTCACTTCACATCACTTTTTTTTAATATTTACTTACGGGCTGCCTAAACTAAACTCATAATATTTCAATTTTGACACATAAAATATTCAAGTTTCTGCTATTTTTATAAAATTTAAGCGAAGAAGGATTGTATGAGGTGTTTCCAAGATGAAATGGCATAGAATTAAAGCCATTTATTAACATAGCTGCATTTAATTTGTTTTCAATTTAGCGTTCCAAGCCATTATATCAAGAAAAACAATAATTCATCATCCCAAATTGGTAATGGGCACATCCCTCTCCCCATTCACTACCAAAAACCCAAAAACACACACAACCCACACAAACACAAAATAACATAACACATTGAGTAGGTGAATCAATTTCTATGTGGAAGGAGAAATCGCCCTGTCCACTGCCCTCACAACACTAGTTGGTGCCTTGGCTCATAATAACAATTTTACACACTAATTTTTTTTTTGTTTCGAAACTAAATTCAATACTACTAAATAACAAAAAATATATATAAAAAATAAATAATTTAAAGAGCTTCAGTGTGTGTAACAATCAGATCACTGATTAAATTAATTAATCTCACTGAAATCCGCTAAGATAATTATTTTTTTCATCATAAGCCCTTTCCAAATTCTACTCATAAACTGAAATTATTAGTAATTAAAAAAATGAGTATTGGGCAAAAATCTCGATTAGTTCAACCAAATTGAAATTGGGGTTGAATATCCACCAATCGATTGAAATTTGTAAGTAATATGATGATGGTTATTAGTTAAAAGTCATTTTTCTAATAAATAATTATGTAAAAACCTTGAATCAAAAAAAGGAGAGTTGCTCAGACAGCCAAGGGTTTTTCTTCAACCAGTGAGAATTAAGCCCACAGATCAGAAACTCTAGTCCACAACTTGCTTTCATCACCACACTCTAAACCCCTAAGATCTATACAATACAAACACATACACACACAGTCGTATAACAATTATTTTTAGAAAATTCCAAAATTAGATTGAAACAACCAAGTTCATGACAACCAAATAAAAATATGATTGAATCGAACCTGGATTATTAAGCGACAGGAAGGCAACCAGAGATTCCTTTGAGAGAAGAAGTATAAGAGCTGAAAAAGAGACATAAATATAATGGGCAGAATATCTGTTTCTAGGGTTTTCGTATAGTTTGAATCATTTTAGTGAATATTTTCACTTCACATCACTTTGTTTTAATATTTACTGATTGGCTACCTAAACTAAACTCATACTATTTTAATTTTAACTCGTAAAATATTCAAGTTTTTGCTATTCTTATGAAATTTAATTGAAGAATGATTGTATGAGGTGTTTCCAGGATGAAATGACATTGAATTAAAGCCATTTATCAGGATAGCCGCATTTAATTTATTTTTAATTTAGCGTTCCAAGCCATTATATCAAGAGAAACTATAATTCATCCTCCCGAATTGGTAATGGACGCATCCCTCTACCCATTCACTACCAAAAACCGAAAACACACACACAACACACACAAACACAAAATAACATAACACATTGAGTATGTGAATCAATTGCTCAGTGGAAGGAGAAGTCGTTAAAAATGGAGGCTCACGGCAAGACAAATCAATGCCCTGTCCACTACCCTCACAACACCAGTTGGTGCCTTATCTCATCATAGCAATTTTACACACAAATTTTTTCTTGTTTCGAAACTAAATTCAATACTACTAAATAACAATATATATATACATATATATATATATATATATATATAGATAAACAATTTAAAGAGCTTCAGTGTGTGTAACAATCAGATCATTGATTAAATTAATTAATCTTACTGAAATCCGCTAAGATAATTATTTTTTTCATCATTTTCCTTTCCAGATTCTACTCATAAACTCAAATCATTAGTAATTATAAAATGGGTATTGGATAAAAATCTCAATTAGCTCAACAAAATTGAAATAGAGGTTGAATACCCACCAATCGATTAAAATTAATAAGTAATTTGATGATAGTTATTAGTTAAAAGTCATTTTTTAGGCAAATAATTATGTAAAAACATTGAATCAGAGTGCTCAGACAGCCAAGGGTTTGTCTTCAACCAGTGAGAATTAAACCCACAGATCAGAAACTCTAGTCCACAACTTGCTTTCATCACCACACTCTAAATCCCTCAAATCTATACAATACAATACAAACAAACTCACACACACACAGTCGTATAACAATTTTTTTTAGAAAACTCCAAAATTGGATTGAAACAACCAAATTCATAACTTAACCAAATAAAAATATGATTGAATCAAACCTGGATTATTAATCGATAAGAAGGCAACTAGAGCTTCCTTTGAGAGACGATGTAAAAGGGCAGAAAAAGAAAGGTATATATAGTGGCCAGCGATATCTGTATTTAGTGTTTTAGCTAAGGTTTGAGCCGTTTTAGTGAATATCTTCACTTCACATCACTTTTTTTTAATATTTACTTACGTGCTGCCTAAACTAAACTCATAATAGTTCAATTTTGACACGTAAAATATTCAAGTTTCTGCTATTCTTATGAAATTTAAGCGAAGAATGATTGTATGAGGTGTTTCCAAGATGAAATGGCATAGAATTAAAGCCATTTATTAACATAGCTGCATTTAATTTGTTTTCGATTTAGCGTTCCAAGCCATTATATCAAGAAAAACTATAATTCATCCTCCCAAATTGGTAATGGGCACATCCCTCTCCCCATTCACTACCAAAAACCCAAAAACACACACAACCCACACAAACACAAAATAACATAACACATTGAGTAGGTGAATCAATTTCTATGTGGAAGGAGAAATCGCCCTGTCCACTGCCCTCACAACACCAGTTGGTGCCTTGGCTCATAATAACAATTTTACACACTAATTTTTTTTTGTTTCGAAACTAAATTCAATACTACTAAATAACAAAAAATATATATAAAAAATAAATAATTTAAAGAGCTTCAGTGTGTGTAACAATCAGATCACTGATTAAATTAATTAATCTCACTGAAATCCGCTAAGATAATTATTTTTTTCATCATAAGCCCTTTCCAAATTCTACTCATAAACAGAAATTATTAGTAATTAAAAAATGAGTATTGGGCAAAAATCTCGATTAGTTCAACCAAATTGAAATTGGGGTTGAATATCCACCAATCGATTGAAATTTGTAAGTAATATGATGATGGTTATTAGTTAAAAGTCATTTTTCTAATAAATAATTATGTAAAAACCTTGAATCAAAAAAATGAGAGTTGCTCAGACAACCAAGGGGTTTTCTTCAACCAGTGAGAATTAAGCCCACAGATCAGAAACTCTAGTCCACAACTTGCTTTCATCACCACACTCTAAACCCCTAAGATCTATACAATACAAACACATACACACATAGTCGTATAACAATTATTTTTAGAAAATTCCAAAATTAGATTGAAACAACCAAGTTCATGACAGAACCAAATAAAAATATGATTGAATCGAACCTGGATTATTAAGCAGTAGGAAGGCAACCAGAGATTCCTTTGAGAGAAGAAGTATAAGAGCTGAAAAAGAGACATAAATATAATGGGCAGCAATATCTGTTTCTAGGTTTTCGTATAGTTTGAATCATTTTAGTGAATATTTTCACTTCACATCACTTTGTTTTAATATTTACTGATTGGCTACCTAAACTAAACTCATAATATTTTAATTTTAACTCGTAAAATATTCAAGTTTTTGCTATTCTTATGAAATTTAATTGAAGAATGATTGTATGAGGTGTTTCCAGGATGAAATGGCATTGAATTAAAGCCATTTATCAGGATAGCCGCATTTAATTTATTTTTAATTTAGCGTTCCAAGCCATTATATCAAGAGAAACTATAATTCATCCTCTCGAATTGGTAATGGACGCATCCCTCTACCCATTCACTACCAAAAACCGAAAACACACACACAACACACACAAACACAAAATAACATAACACATTGAGTATGTGAATCAATTGCTCGAGGAAGGAGAAGTCGTTAAAAATGGAGGCTCACGGCAAGACAAATCAATGCCCCGTCCACTACCCTCACAACACCGTTTGGTGCCTTATCTCATCATAGCAATTTTACACACAAATTTTTCTTGTTTCAAACTAAATTCAATACTACTAAATAACAATATATATATATATATATATATATATAGATAAACAATTTAAAGAGCTTCAGTGCGTGTAACAATCAGATCATTGATTAAATTAATTAATCTTACTGAAATCCGCTAAGATAATTATTTTTTTCATCATTTTCCTTTCCAGATTCTACTCATAAACTCAAATCATTAGTAATTATAAAATGGGTATTGGATAAAAATCTCAATTAGCTCAACAAAATTGAAATAGAGGTTGAATACCCACCAATCGATTAAAATTAATAAGTAATTTGATGATAGTTATTAGTTAAAAGTCATTTTTAGGCAAATAATTATGTAAAAACATTGAATCGAGTGCTCGGACCAAGGGTTTGTCTTCAACCAGTGAGAATTAAACCCACAGATCAGAAACTCTAGTCCACAACTTGCTTTCATCACCACACTCTAAATCCCTCAAATCTATACAATACAATACAAACAAACTCACACACACACGTATAACAATTTTTTTAGAAAACTCCAAAATTGGATTGAAACAACCAAATTCATAACTTAACCAAATAAAAATATGATTGAATCAAACCTGGATTATTAATCGATAAGAAGGCAACTAGAGCTTCCTTTGAGAGACGATGTAAAAGGCGAAAAAGAAAGGTATATATAGTGGCCGGCGATATCTGTATTTAGTGTTTTAGCTAAGGTTTGAGCCGTTTTAGTGAATATCTTCACTTCACATCACTTTTTTTTAATATTTACTTACGTGCTGCCTAAACTAAACTCATAATAGTTCAATTTTGACACGTAAAATATTCAAGTTTCTGCTATTCTTATGAAATTTAAGCGAAGAATGATTGTATGAGGTGTTTCCAAGATGAAATGGCATAGAATTAAAGCCATTTATTAACATAGCTGCATTTAATTTGTTTTCGATTTAGCGTTCCAAGCCATTATATCAAGAAAAACTATAATTCATCCTCCCAAATTGGTAATGGGCACATCCCTCTCCCCATTCACTACCAAAACCCAAAAACACACACAACCCACACAAACACAAAATAACATAACACATTGAGTAGGTGAATCAATTTCTATGTGGAAGGAGAAATCGCCCGTCCACGCCCTCACAACACCGTTGGTGCCTTGGCTCATAATAACAATTTTACACACTAATTTTTTTTTTGTTTCGAAACTAAATTCAATACTACTAAATAACAAAAAATATATATAAAAAATAAATAATTTAAAGAGCTTCAGTGTGTGTAACAATCAGATCACTGATTAAATTAATTAATCTCACTGAAATCCGCTAAGATAATTATTTTTTTCATCATAAGCCCTTTCCAAATTCTACTCATAAACTGAAATTATTAGTAATTAAAAAATGAGTATTGGGCAAAAATCTCGATTAGTTCAACCAAATTGAAATTGGGGTTGAATATCCACCAATCGATTGAAATTTGTAAGTAATATGATGATGGTTATTAGTTAAAAGTCATTTTTCTAATAAATAATTATGTAAAAACCTTGAATCAAAAAAAGGAGAGTTGCTCAGACAGCCAAGGGTTTTTCTTCAACCAGTGAGAATTAAGCCCACAGATCAGAAACTCTAGTCCACAACTTGCTTTCATCACCACACTCTAAACCCCTAAGATCTATACAATACAAACACATACACACACGTCGTATAACAATTATTTTTAGAAAATTCCAAAATTAGATTGAAACAACCAAGTTCATGACAACCAAATAAAAATATGATTGAATCGAACCTGGATTATTAGGCGGAGGAAGGCAACCAGAGATTCCTTTGAGAGAAGAAGTATAAGAGCTGAAAAAGAGACATAAATATAATGGGCAGAATATCTATTTCTAGGGTTTTCGTATAGTTTGAATCATTTTAGTGAATATTTTCACTTCACATCACTTTGTTTTAATATTTACTGATTGGCTACCTAAACTAAACTCATAATATTTTAATTTTAACTCGTAAAATATTCAAGTTTTTGCTATTCTTATGAAATTTAATTGAAGAATGATTGTATGAGGTGTTTCCAGGATAGCCGCATTTAATTTATTTTTAATTTAGCGTTCCAAGCCATTATATCAAGAGAAACTATAATTCATCCTCCCGAATTGGTAATGGACGCATCCCTCTACCCATTCACTACCAAAAACCGAAAACACACACACAACACACACAAACACAAAATAACATAACACATTGAGTATGTGAATCAATTGCTCAGTGGAAGGAGAAGTCGTTAAAAATGGAGGCTCACGGCAAGACAAATCAATGCCCTAGTCCACTACCCTCACAACACCGGTTGGTGCCTTATCTCATCATAGCAATTTTACACACAAATTTTTTCTTGTTTCGAAACTAAATTCAATACTACTAAATAACAATATATATATATATATATATATATATATATATATATATATATATAGATAAACAATTTAAAGAGCTTCAGTGTGTGTAACAATCAGATCATTGATTAAATTAATTAATCTTACTGAAATCCGCTAAGATAATTATTTTTTTCATCATTTTCCTTTCCAGATTCTACTCATAAACTCAAATCATTAGTAATTATAAAATGGGTATTGGATAAAAATCTCAATTAGCTCAACAAAATTGAAATAGAGGTTGAATACCCACCAATCGATTAAAATTAATAAGTAATTTGATGATAGTTATTAGTTAAAAGTCATTTTTAGGCAAATAATTATGTAAAAACATTGAATCGAGTGCTCGACAGACCAAGGGTTTGTCTTCAACCGGAGAATTAAACCCACGATCGAAACTCTAGTCCACAACTTGCTTTCATCACCACACTCTAAATCCCTCAAATCTATACAATACAATACAAACAAACTCACACACACGTCGTATAACAATTTTTTTAGAAAACTCCAAAATTGGATTGAAACAACCAAATTCATAACTTAACCAAATAAAAATATGATTGAATCAAACCTGGATTATTAATCGATAAGAAGGCAACTAGAGCTTCCTTTGAGAGACGATGTAAAAGGGCGAAAAAGAAAGGTATATATAGTGGCCGGCGATATCCGTATTTAGTGTTTTAGCTAAGGTTTGAGCCGTTTTAGTGAATATCTTCACTTCACATCACTTTTTTTTAATATTTACTTACGTGCTGCCTAAACTAAACTCATAATAGTTCAATTTTGACACGTAAAATATTCAAGTTTCTGCTATTCTTATGAAATTTAAGCGAAGAATGATTGTATGAGGTGTTTCCAAGATGAAATGGCATAGAATTAAAGCCATTTATTAACATAGCGCATTTAATTTGTTTTCAATTTAGCGTTTTAAGCCATTATATCAAGAAAACTATAATTCATCCTCCCAAATTGGTAATGGGCACATCCCTCTCCCCATTCACTACCAAAAACTCAAAAACACACACAACCCACACAAACACAAAATAACATAATACATTGAATAGGTGAATCAATTTCTATGTGGAAGGAGAAATCGCCCGTCCACCGCCCTCACAACACCGTTGGTGCCTTGGCTCATAATAACAATTTTACACACTAATTTTTTTGTTTCAAACTAAATTCAATACTACTAAATAACAAAAATATATATAAAAATAAATAATTTAAAGAGCTTCAGTGTGTGTAACAATCGGATCACTGATTAAATTAATTAATCTCACTGAAATCCGCTAAGATAATTATTTTTTTCATCATAAGCCCTTTCCAAATTCTACTCATAAACTGAAATTATTAGTAATTAAAAAAATGAGTATTGGGCAAAAATCTCGATTAGTTCAACCAAATTGAAATTGGGGTTGAATATCCACCAATCGATTGAAATTTGTAAGTAATATGATGATGGTTATTAGTTAAAAGTCATTTTTCTAATAAATAATTATGTAAAAACCTTGAATCAAAAAAGGAGAGTTGCTCGAACCAAGGGTTTTCTTCAACCAAGGAGAATTAAGCCCACAGATCAGAAACTCTAGTCCACAACTTGCTTTCATCACCACACTCTAAACCCCTAAGATCTATACAATACAAACACATACACACACAATCGTATAACAATTATTTTTAGAAAATTCCAAAATTAGATTGAAACAACCAAGTTCATGACAGAACCAAATAAAAATATGATTGAATCGAACCTGGATTATTAAGCAGTAGGAAGGCAACCAGAGATTCCTTTGAGAGAAGAAGTATAAGAGATGAAAAAGAGACATAAATATAATGGGCAGCAATATCTGTTTTTAGGGTTTTCGTATAGTTTGAATCATTTTAGTGAATATTTTCACTTCACATCACTTTGTTTTAATATTTACTGATTGGCTACCTAAACTAAACTCATAATATTTTAATTTTAACTCGTAAAATATTCAAGTTTTTGCTATTCTTATGAAATTTAATTGAAGAATGATTGTATGAGGTGTTTCCAGGATGAAATGGCATTGAATTAAAGCCATTTATCAGGATAGCCGCATTTAATTTATTTTTAATTTAGCGTTCCAAGCCATTATATCAAGAGAAACTATAATTCATCCTCTCGAATTGGTAATGGACGCATCCCTCTACCCATTCACTACCAAAACCGAAAACACACACACAACACACACAAACACAAAATAACATAACACATTGAGTATGTGAATCAATTGCTCGTGGAAGGAGAAGTCGTTAAAAATGGAGGCTCACGGCAAGACAAATCAATGCCCCGTCCACTACCCTCACAACACCGGTTGGTGCCTTATCTCATCATAGCAATTTTACACACAAATTTTTTCTTGTTTCGAAACTAAATTCAATACTACTAAATAACAATATATATATATATATATATATATATATATATATAGATAAACAATTTAAAGAGCTTCAGTGCGTGTAACAATCAGATCATTGATTAAATTAATTAATCTTACTGAAATCCGCTAAGATAATTATTTTTTTCATCATTTTCCTTTCCAGATTCTACTCATAAACTCAAATCATTAGTAATTATAAAATGGGTATTGGATAAAAATCTCAATTAGCTCAACAAAATTGAAATAGAGGTTGAATACCCACCAATCGATTAAAATTAATAAGTAATTTGATGATAGTTATTAGTTAAAAGTCATTTTTTAGGCAAATAATTATGTAAAAACATTGAATCAGAGTGCTCAGACAGCCAAGGGTTTGTCTTCAACCAGTGAGAATTAAACCCACATCGAAACTCTAGTCCACAACTTGCTTTCATCACCACACTCTAAATCCCTCAAATCTATACAATACAATACAAACAAACTCACACACACAGTCGTATAACAATTTTTTTAGAAAACTCCAAAATTGGATTGAAACAACCAAATTCATAACTTAACCAAATAAAAATATGATTGAATCAAACCTGGATTATTAATCGATAAGAAGGCAACTAGAGCTTCCTTTGAGAGACGATGTAAAAGGGCAGAAAAAGAAAGGTATATATAGTGGCCAGCGATATCTGTATTTAGTGTTTTAGCTAAGGTTTGAGCCGTTTTAGTGAATATCTTCACTTCACATCACTTTTTTTTAATATTTACTTACGTGCTGCCTAAACTAAACTCATAATAGTTCAATTTTGACACGTAAAATATTCAAGTTTCTGCTATTCTTATGAAATTTAAGCGAAGAATGATTGTATGAGGTGTTTCCAAGATGAAATGGCATAGAATTAAAGCCATTTATTAACATAGCTGCATTTAATTTGTTTTCGATTTAGCGTTCCAAGCCATTATATCAAGAAAAACTATAATTCATCCTCCCAAATTGGTAATGGGCACATCCCTCTCCCCATTCACTACCAAAAACCCAAAAACACACACAACCCACACAAACACAAAATAACATAACACATTGAGTAGGTGAATCAATTTCTATGTGGAAGGAGAAATCGCCCTGTCCACTGCCCTCACAACACCAGTTGGTGCCTTGGCTCATAATAACAATTTTACACACTAATTTTTTTTTTGTTTCGAAACTAAATTCAATACTACTAAATAACAAAAAATATATATAAAAAATAAATAATTTAAAGAGATTCAGTGTGTGTAACAATTAGATCACTGATTAAATTAATTAATCTTACTGAAATCCGCTAAGATAATTATTTTTTTCATCATAAGCCCTTTCCAAATTCTACTCATAAACTGAAATTATTAGTAATTAAAAAAATGAGTATTGGGCAAAAATCTCGATTAGTTCAACCAAATTGAAATTGGGGTTGAATATCCACCAATCGATTGAAATTTGTAAGTAATATGATGATGGTTATTAGTTAAAAGTCATTTTTCTAATAAATAATTATGTAAAAACCTTGAATCAAAAAAAGGAGAGTTGCTCAGACAACCAAGGGTTTTTCTTCAACCAGTGAGAATTAAGCCCACAGATCAGAAACTCTAGTCCACAACTTGCTTTCATCACCACACTCTAAACCCCTAAGATCTATACAATACAAACACATACACACACAGTCGTATAACAATTATTTTTAGAAAATTCCAAAATTAGATTGAAACAACCAAGTTCATGACAGAACCAAATAAAAATATGATTGAATCGAACCTGGATTATTAAGCAGTAGGAAGGCAACCAGAGATTCCTTTGAGAGAAGAAGTATAAGAGCTGAAAAAGAGACATAAATATAATGGGCAGCAATATCTGTTTCTAGGGTTTTCGTATAGTTTGAATCATTTTAGTGAATATTTTCACTTCACATCACTTTGTTTTAATATTTACTGATTGGCTACCTAAACTAAACTCATAATATTTTAATTTTAACTCGTAAAATATTCAAGTTTTTGCTATTCTTATGAAATTTAATTGAAGAATGATTGTATGAGGTGTTTCCAGGATGAAATGACATTGAATTAAAGCCATTTATCAGGATAGCCGCATTTAATTTATTTTTAATTTAGCGTTCCAAGCCATTATATCAAGAGAAACTATAATTCATCCTCCCGAATTGGTAATGGACGCATCCCTCTACCCATTCACTACCAAAAACCGAAAACACACACACAACACACACAAACACAAAATAACATAACACATTGAGTATGTGAATCAATTGCTCAGTGGAAGGAGAAGTCGTTAAAAATGGAGGCTCACGGCAAGACAAATCAATGCCCTGTCCACTACCCTCACAACACCGGTTGGTGCCTTATCTCATCATAGCAATTTTACACACAAATTTTTTCTTGTTTCGAAACTAAATTCAATACTACTAAATAACAATATATATATATATATACATATATATATATATATATATATATATATATATATATAGATAAACAATTTAAAGAGCTCCAGTGTGTGTAACAATCAGATCATTGATTAAATTAATTAATCTTACTGAAATCCGCTAAGATAATTATTTTTTTCATCATTCCTTTCCAGATTCTACTCAAACTCAAATCATTAGTAATTATAAAATGGGTATTGGATAAAAATCTCAATTAGCTCAACAAAATTGAAATAGAGGTTGAATACCCACCAATCGATTAAAATTAATAAGTAATTTGATGATAGATATTAGTTAAAATTCATTTTTTAGGCAAATAATTATGTAAAAACATTGAATCAGAGTGTTCAGACAGCCAAGGGTTTGTCTTCAACCAGTGAGAATTAAACCCACAGATCAGAAACTCTAGTCCACAACTTGCTTTCATCACCACACTCTAAATCCCTCAAATCTATACAATACAATACAAACAAACTCACACACACAGTCGTATAACAATTTTTTTAGAAAACTCCAAAATTGGATTGAAACAACCAAATTCATAACTTAACCAAATAAAAATATGATTGAATCAAACCTGGATTATTAATCGATAAGAAGGCAACTAGAGCTTCCTTTGAGAGACGATGTAAAAGGCGAAAAAGAAAGGTATATATAGTGGCGCGATATCCGTATTTAGTGTTTTAGCTAAGGTTTGAGCCGTTTTAGTGAATATCTTCACTTCACATCACTTTTTTTTTAATATTTACTTACGTGCTGCCTAAACTAAACTCATAATAATTCAATTTTGACACGTAAAATATTCAAGTTTCGCTATTCTTATGAAATTTAAGCGAAGAATGATTGTATGAGGTGTTTCCAAGATGAAATGGCATAGAATTAAAGCCATTTATTAACATAGCTGCATTTAATTTGTTTTCAATTTAGCGTTTTAAGCCATTATATCAAGAAAAACTATAATTCATCCTCCCAAATTGGTAATGGGCACATCCCTCTCCCCATTCACTACCAAAACTCAAAAACACACACAACCCACACAAACACAAAATAACATAACACATTGAATAGGTGAATCAATTTCTATGTGGAAGGAGAAATCGCCTGTCCACGCCCTCACAACACCGTTGGTGCCTTGGCTCATAATAACAATTTTACACACTAATTTTTTTGTTTGAAACTAAATTCAATACTACTAAATAACAAAAATATATATAAGAAATAAATAATTTAAAGAGCTTCATGTGTGTAACAATCGATCACTGATTAAATTAATTAATCTCACTGAAATCCGCTAAGATAATTATTTTTTTCATCATAAGCCCTTTCCAAATTCTACTCATAAACCGAAATTATTAGTAATTAAAAAATGAGTATTGGGCAAAAATCTCGATTAGTTCAACCAAATTGAAATTGGGGTTGAATATCCACCAATCGATTGAAATTTGTAAGTAATATGATGATGGTTATTAGTTAAAAGTCATTTTTCTAATAAATAATTATGTAAAAACCTTGAATCAAAAAAAGGAGAGTTGCTCAGACAGCCAAGGGTTTTTCTTCAACCAGGAGAATTAAGCCCACGATCGAAACTCTAGTCCACAACTTGCTTTCATCACCACACTCTAAACCCCTAAGATCTATACAATACAAACACATACACACACAATATAACAATTATTTTTAGAAAATTCCAAAATTAGATTGAAACAACCAAATTCATGACAGAACCAAATAAAAATATGATTGAATCGAACCTGGATTATTAAGCAGTAGGAAGGCAACCAGAGATTCCTTTGAGAGAAGAAGTATAAGAGCTGAAAAAGAGACATAAATATAATGGGCAGCAATATCTGTTTCTAGGGTTTTCGTATAGTTTGAATCATTTTAGTGAATATTTTCACTTCACATCACTTTGTTTTAATATTTAATGATTGGCTACCTAAACTAAACTCATAATATTTTAATTTTAACTCGTAAAATATTCAAGTTTCTGCTATTCTTATGAAATTTAATTGAAGAATGATTGTATGAGGTGTTTCCAGGATGAAATGGCATTGAATTAAAGCCATTTATCAGGATAGCCGCATTTAATTTATTTTTAATTTAGCGTTCCAAGCCATTATATCAAGAGAAACTATAATTCATCCTCTCGAATTGGTAATGGACGCATCCCTCTACCCATTCACTACCAAAAACCGAAAACACACACATAACACACACAAACACAAAATAACATAACACATTGAGTATGTGAATCAATTGCTCGGGAAGGAGAAGTCGTTAAAAATGGAGGCTCACGGCAAGACAAATCAATGCCCTGTCCACTACCCTCACAACACCAGTTGGTGCCTTATCTCATCATAGCAATTTTACACACAAATTTTTTCTTGTTTCGAAACTAAATTCAATACTACTAAATAACAAAAAAAATAAAATATAAATAAACAATTTAAAGAGCTTCAGTGTATGTAACAATTAGATCATTGAATAAATTAATTAATCTCACTGAAACACGCTAAGGTATTTATTTTTTTCATCAAAAGGCATTTCCAAATTCTACTCATAAACTAAAATCATTAGTAGTTAAAAAATGAGTATTGAATAAAAATCCCGATTAGTTCAACCAAATTGAAATAGCAATTGAATGCGACCAATCTATTTTAATCAATAAGTAATTTGATGATGTTTATTAGTTAAAAGTCATTTTTCTGGCAAATAATCATGTAAAAACCTTGAATCAAGGGAAGGAGAGTGCTCAGACAGCCAAGGGTTTGTCTTCAACCTGTGGGAATTAAGCCCACAGATCAGAAACTCTAGTCCACAACTTGCTTTCATCACCACACTCTAATCCCCTTAGATGTATACAATACAAACACACACACACACACAGTCGTATAACAATTATTTTTAGAAAACTCAAAAATTGGATTGAAACAATAAAATTCATAACTGAACCAAATAAAAATATGATTGAATTGAACCTAGATTATTAATCGATAGGAAGGCAACTAGAGCTTCCTTTGAGAGACGAAGTAAAAGGACAAAAGAAGGAAGGTATATATAGTGGGCAGCGATATCTGCCTTTAGGATTTTAGCTAAGGTTTGAACCGTTTTAGTGAATATCTTCACTTCACATCACTTTTTTTTAATATTTATTGATGGGCTGCCTAAGCTAAACTCTCATTATTTCAATTTTGACTCGTAAAATACTCAAGGTTCTGCTATTCTTATGAAATTTAAGTGAAAAATGATTGTATGAGATGTTTCCAGGATGAAATGACATTAAATTAAAGCCATTTATCAGGACAGACGCATTTAATTTATTTTCAATTTAGCCTTCCAAGCCATTATATCAAGAGAAACTATAATTCCTCCACCTGAATTGGTAATGGACGCATCCCTCTTCTTATTCACTACCAAAAACACACACAACACAAACACAAAATAACATAACACATTGAGTATGTGAACGAATTGCTCATGGAAGGAGAAGTCGTTAAAAATGGAGGCTCACGGCAAGATAAATCAATGTCCCGTCCACGCCCTCACAACACCGCTTGGTGCCTTGTCTCATCATAGCAATTTTACACACTAATTTTTTCTTGTTTCGAAACTAAATTCAATACTACTAAAAACAAAATAAATAAAATATAGATAAACAATTCAAAGAGCTTCATGTGTTTAACAATCGATCATTAATTAAATTAATTAATCTTACAAAAATCCGCTAAGATAATTATTTTTTTCATCATAAACCCTTTTCAAATTCTACTTATAAACTGAAATCATTAGTTATTAAAAAATGGGTATTGGATAAAAATGTCAATTAGTTCAACAAAATTGAAATAGAGGTTGAATACTCACAAATCGATTGAAATTAATAAGTAATTTGATGATAGATATTAGTTAAAAGTCATTTTTCTAAATAATTATGTAAAAATCTTGAATCAAGGAAAGGAGAGTGCTCAAACAACCAAGAGTTTGTCTTTAACCGGAGAATTAAGCCCACGATCGAAACTCTAGTACACAACTTGCTTTCATCACCACACTCTAAACCCCTAAGATCTATACAATACACACACACACACACATTTGTATAACAATTTTTTTAGAAAACTCTAAATTGGATTGAAACAACCAAATTTATGACTGAACCAAATAAAAACATTATTGAATCAAACCTGAATTATTTATCGGTAGGAAGGCAACCTGAACTTCCTTTGAGATACGAAGTAAAAGGGCAGAAGAAGGGACGTATATATAGTGGACAGCAATATCTGTATTTAGGATTTTAGCTAAGGTTTGAGCGTTTTGGTGAATATCTTCACTTCACATCACTTTGCTTTAATATTTACCGATGAGCGCCTAAACTAAACTCATAATATTTCACTTTTTGACTCATAAAATATTCAAGTTTCTGCTATTCTTATGAAATTTAAGTGAAGAATGATTGTATGAGGTGTTTCCAAAATGAAATTTAAGTGAAGAATGATTGTATGAAATGCTTCCTAAATTTAAATAAATAAAATTTTAAATTATCATTAAAATTTTTTAAATCAAATAAACAAAGAATAACATGACAAGCTTTTCTTTGTTTTCAACATCTCAATATGCATATATATATATATTCAATAAATAATTTATGTTAATACGAAATAAATAATGTCATTATCTACATTAATGAAATCGTTTACATTAATTAAATAAAGAATAATCTATTTCCCAACAGAAATGAAAAACAATTGCAAAATTAAAGTTGTTTAATTTCCATTAATAAAGTATGCCTGACTGCACACCACGCTTAGGGAAGATGAAACAATTGCAAGGCTTAGGCTTGAAAACCACCAACAAGCACGCCTTGGGCTTGAAAACCACCAACAATTCCCCAACAAGACTTAATTATAAATTTACTTTCCTTATTTTGTTTGCAACAACATTTGTATTGCCGTTACAATTTAAAGACCGATCATTATAACACCAAAGATGGAAATATTTCTTCAAAATGCCACCCCTTTTCTGTGGTTCATCTTTAATTTTAAGATAACACAACATCCATTACATAATAGAAGTAATCCAACCGAAGTAAGTGAAGAAGCAACAAGTGAAAACAACAATGTAAAGGAGATCCGTGTAGTTTTTTGCATCAAGGCAGTCATGTGAAGATTAGAAAATCAATAATTCCCTCTAACAAGTGAAAGTTGAATAGTACCTCTTCAAAAGGTTAGTCTTTTCCTTTTCCTTTTATATTCAGAATTGTGATATTTATAAGTCAATGGTGTTTTAAATCTTAAATTGTCTAACCTTTTAAAACATAATATTATAATAATCACTTATATATTTGTTTGCAGTTATACAAATGTTTGTTATTAGAATCTCAGAAAAAAATTGGTGTGATATTCATTACAAACAACATGCATTAGTAAGCTAACAGTTTTTGTTTTTTTTAGGTAAAAAAAAAGTCAATGTCACTAAAAATGTTATTTATATAAGTACCCACCATTACTTCTTTTGCATTCTCCGAATTATAGATCTAGATTTTCTAGGATACAGTACTTTTTAGTTCTTAAACTTATGATTAACACCCCATCAAAAACTAATAATTCTAGAAAGGTTGTGAATCAAGGCTGCACGGATTTATAAGTAAAGCAGAGAAGATTTATAAATCAAGGCAGGCATGAAGATGACAAATTCTTTGATTAAATCTAACAAGGGCAAGTTGAATAGTGGTTCTAACAAAGGTGAGTTATTTAGAATCATTTGCTTAACTAATTTTCAGTTGTTAAAACCTTAATATTTTGGCATTTTTCTGATCATGACATTCCTTAACAAGTATAACAATAAAAAGTTAAAAATTATCAAACAATTTTTTCATATTACAATTAGCTAAAAACTTTAAGTAATAAAATTGATATTATAGTAATGGTTTGAATTCTTCATAGCTCACAAATTCATGACTTGAAGTTATCAAACAGCCCAATTATCTTAGTAAATTAACCATTTTTCAAAAATCACTAACTTAGTAAATTAAACAAATAGACATAGCAGCATGCCAATTGATTAGAACCAGCAAGCCCAACTAATTAGAAATAAAATAGTAAATTAAAAAATGATGTTTTCCTATATGGAAATGGATTATAAAAAGGGTTAATATTATATTTTTTCAGTGATTACTTAATTATTTTGGGCTTTTTAGGCCCAATATTATTAAAAACTTTTTTAAAACTTTGGCCTGAAATTTTGTTTTGGTCTTTTCTATTTGTCCAGAGTACCTACAAAATTTCTCTCATTGCCAGCATAGATTTGAAATACTTACCAATGAACAAACCAGAGCTCGCTTATTCTATTAGCTTCAAGACTTGCCAGCCTTTAGTTGCTTGATTAAGCATCCTATTACATCTTTCAGAGTAGCTTTTCTTCCCTCCTTGAAGTTCCAAAGTTCAGCAATCATTTCCTGAATTTTGAAGAAATTATTGTTCAGCAATGTAACAATAGTTACTCATTCGCCATGTTCTTGCATTGAATGGATAGAAACCTACCTGCAATGTTCCATCATTAATCTTTTGTTTGAACAGATGCCAACTTGGTTAACCTTATCCTGCCACGCTCTAGCTCCACTGCTCTCATCTCCCAATAATCCGCAGAGAACTTTTGCGAGCACACATCTTGAATAGGTCTTTGAGAAACCTCTAACAATAGTTGCATCCACAAATTTCAAAACCTATAAAACGAACTTGAGAAATTATGATGTTATAAGCATTGAATTCATCAAATACTCTTGAATCAGACGTTGATTGAATAGTGCCTAATCACATCTGCAAATTTTGGAAAGCATACTAAAGCTGAAGTCTCACATTTATCAGTTCTTTTTAAGCATTGTGTAGCTCTCTGTTACTCGTGTGCTCTCTCAGTATAAGAGTTTGATTTAGGTTTGTCAATACTCAATATCATGCAATTCCTCCTCTTTTTGGCCAGACTTTCCCTTATGTCGTCTATTTCAGTCGTACAATGGTTGCTTTCAGAAGGGTTTTAAACTCTTAATTGCATGAATCATGGAAGGAAAAGAAAATCACAAAAATAACTTTACGAAATAAAGCAACTTGGATTAAGTAAAAGCAAAGTGCTTTCAGAAGGGTACATCAACAATTATTACTTCGCTAGAAAACAATTGTTATGAAAATTACATTAAGGCCCGTTCAAACGAGCATGTATCTAAAGTACAACAGGCAAACAAGGGGTTCATTTCAAAAACAAGCTGGCTTTTACTCTGTGGTCATCAATATCAAAGAGCAACACTTCAGCAAAACGTATGCAAATATTTTTCATAAAACTATTTATGGAAAATTATCTGTAATTGATTACAGGCCAATCTTTTACAAGCTTTCATCATAAGAATTCGACTTCTATCGTTGGCTACTGCAATGAAGGATGCAATATGGTAATCATCTATATGAGTACATGGCTAATGGTAGCTTAGATGGGCATCTGTTATTTACATGGCCTATCTTAAGTCATAATGATTTTATCCACATTTTTTCTTCTTTTCTATAAGTCACAACTCAAAATTTGGTTACAAAATGAACAGATCTCACAAATTAAAAATCATACACATAATTAATTCAAACATAAAACATTCACAATCAAGAGATCCCACATATCTGATTCCGAAGTAAATACAAAGTACTGTAAACGGTTACCTTCGAATCAATTACATCAAAGACGAAAATCAAGATCTGAATCGGAATGATTTTTGTGAAACTCTAAAAATTGATTTTGGGGAAAGCTAGAATCGAATCATCTCACTTTTCAAAAGATGTAAGTTGCGTCTAGCTTAGCCCTTTCCACTGTTTTGATTTCGGTTTTGATTTAGAGGTGTAAATAAGGGACAAGCACAGTAAGACGAAGATTTGGTGCGGTTTGGGGAGGATTTGGTAAACCATGGGTGTTTGGTTGAAGAGCTCGGAGATGAGTTTGCGTGGGATTTAGGGTTTTTAGGGACAGCCAAAAGGTTGTAAACCATGGTTGTTTGGTTGAAGAGCTGTAAGATGAGTGTGCTTTCAATTTAGGGGTTTTAGGGATAGCCAAAAGTTAGGGTGCGGCGAATTTAGGGTTACACTTAATGAGAGATGACAAGTAAATGTGGGATCTCATATATTTCTATCAACCGGGTTTGGGCAAAAATTTAGGTATGGGCCTTATAAATATTTTGGGCTTTTAGTGATCCGTTCAATTATTGAATTTTCTTTGGGCAAAACTGTAATTTTCTGGCCATTAATAAAATATAGGCCCAGTCCTCCTGATGTCCTACTTTTTACAAATAATGAGGTTGGATCCAACTATACTATTTGTGCAATGCTAAACAAAAAATGCATTTAGATAAGTCTCAGTGCATTATACAGTGTAAAGTTTTATTTTTTATTTTTGATTTTGAAATTTGTAGGAAATTTTTATGTTATTTTTATGTAGTAACCAAATTCATTAAAGAATCAATTGTTAAATGGTAAAATGGTCAAAGAAATACAATTACGTTCCATTTCGTTTGGATTGTGGGATTTATTGTTGAAATATTTTTATATTTTATATTAATTTTGGTTCGTATTTTTTATTTCAATTCTCCTTCTCTTTCTCCTTCTTTCCTTTTGGTATTGTTTTTTTTTCAATTGAACCGTTGTCAATGAAAATAATATTTTTAATTAATTTTTTTCTTTTTTTTTCAATTTATGTAATTTTTAATTGAAATATTAATTATTAATTATGTAAATTTTGAACATACGAAATATTAATCATTAATTTTTGAAACAAAGAGGAAAAACAAAATACAAAAAATAAACTAAGGAAAATTAAATTATACTCTATGAAGATGTTACGAGTATTACATTAATAAAAAATAATTAAAAAAATTGTATATAAGATAGAACATTTTTTTCTTTTTTTTCAATTTATGTAATTACCTAATTATACAATGACAACCAAGTCTTAAAATTATTTTATAAATTTCAATATAATTTTTTTTCAATGTATGTAATATAATTTAAGGAAAAGAAAATTATACTATTCATAAATAATTTAATTAAAAAATATCTGATAAAGAGGGAAAACCAAGAAATAAAACAAAAAATTTTGTGTATAAGAATTTTTTTTCAAAAACTATAATATTACCAATATATCATTGTATTTCTATTTAATTAGTTGCCTCCAACATTACTTTACCTCCATTTATTCTTTTTATTTTGATTTTCCACTTTATTATTATTTATTTTATTAGTTGTCAGTTATAAATTGTTTTGTAGAAAATGCTCATTCGCTACAGTATAGTGCTGGAGGTTCTGCTATTTGTGTCCTATATCCGAATGATGAAGATGGATCCAATTATAGCATTTGTGTCACTCCAAACAAAAAATGCATTTAGATAAATCTTAGTGTTTTAATCAATGTAAAATTTTATTTAGTAATGTCATAAATAAAAGTTAGGGTTAATCTTTGTCTAATGTGGGCGTGCTTTTGAAAAAGTCTAGTTTTAGTCATGGTCATTTGTATGTTACTTTATCTAGGACTAGAAATGCACCCGTTCAACGCACGGGTCTAAATTAATATAAATAAAACAATTAATAACTTTAACGCTAATAAAATAAGCTAGCCTAGTATTATATAAACTAAAAATACACCCGTGGGATGAACGGTTTATATTGATATAATTTAAATTAGGGTGAACTACAGTTGTCCCTTTTTAACATTTGTAATCGCTCCAATCCATTCATCTTTTTTAAAACCGAAAAAAGTCATTTTTTGGGCTAATAGACGATTATGTCATTAATGAAAGAAACACGCGTGCGCATCAGTAACACAAGGCATCGCGATGAGTAATCCAAGGCATCGCGTGGGTTAATCATCGTGATGAGCAACCAAGGCATTACAATGAGCAACAAAGGTATCGCAATGAGTAACCAAGGCATCGCGATGAGCAACAAAAGCATCGCGATGAGCAACCAAGGCATCGCGATGAGCAACCAAGACACCGTTTGAATTTCAACCGAAGGGAATTTGATTGCGTTGCTTGATCTGCGATTGGCGAATTAAAGACATCCCAATGCCCATTTTAATATAATATCAAAATCGATCAAAATTGTTGTTTTTGGTTGGAAAATTTACATACAAACGTATTGACTTCCTATAACAGTATGGTATTTATATTATATAAAATTCAAACTCAAATCATTGATTAAAGTCCCAAAATCAGTCCAAGAACATCTCCCTCTGTTTTTGGACACTTTTTAAGCTCGATTTGAATCTCGAAAATAGTATTTTTGGTAGAAAAATTGTGCACAAATATAGTACTAAATTAGGATAACAATATGTGATTGATTTTAAATAAATTGAAAGCTTAAAACATAGATTAAAGTGGCCAAAACAGCCCAAGAACAAAGAAAAACGGGATGAACTCAAAAAATTTGAATTTGATCAAATTGTGATCAAATTCGTGTTCTATGCATGGAAATTGATACCCAAACATGAGGAAAGACTATATTAACAACATAAAATCATTTATACATCAATTCGAACCTAAAATCTGAAGCAACGATGGTGTTGAGGGCATTTTAGGAAGAAAATTCTCAAAGTGTCTGTTAGCGGTTAAAAAAAAAGAGGGTGGACTGGAGAAAAAAAAAGTTTCAGAAAGTGGACCGGCCAGCAATTTCCTATTTAAATTATATAGTAACATTAATGATAAAAATATATGCAAATATTAGTTGTAAGGTAGAGATTATAAGTTCAATTTGTATAAAATAAATAAATAAATAATTATAACGTAAAAAAATTTTAAAAAGTAAAATTAATAATACATAATTGCAAAAATAATAAAATCGAATCATTGTGTAATATAGGGCTTCTTTTGAAAAAAACCTATTTTTAATCATGGTCATTGTATACCACTTTGTCTAGGGTTACTAATCCTAACGGCTTTCGAGTTTTAACATGTGATAGTGATAGTAGTCGTCGTCAATGTTTAACGACCAATGTTGTATTTAAAAAAAGATAGCAAAATTTATAATATATTTTTTTATTTATGCAATTATGTATTATTAAATTTATCTTTTCTTAATTTTTACATTATAATAATTTGTTTATTTTATATATATCGAACTCATAATCTCCACCTTACAACTAATATTTGTTTACATTTTTATTATTAAAGTTACTATATAACTAATATTTACTTACATTTTATCATTAAATTTATAATATAATTTAAATTTTATCAATATAAACCGTGCATCGCACATGTGCATTTCTAGTAATCCTAAAGAGCTATCACCAATGCCCAATGAAAATATTTTTCACTAAATAAAGGATTATTTTTATAACTATTGGAGATAATGCTCTTATACCTAAACTAAACTCATATTATTTCACTTTTGACTAGTAAAATATTCAAGTTTCTACTACTCTTATGAATTTTAAGTGAATAATGATTGTATGAGGTGTTTCCAGGATGAAATGACATTGAATTAAAATTATTTATCAAGATAGCCACATTTAATTTATTTTCAATTTAGCGTTCCAAGCCATTATATCAAGAGAAACTATAATTCATCCTCCCGAATTGGTAATGGACGCATCCCTCTCCCCATTCACTACCAAAATCCCAAAAACACACGCAACACACACAAACACAAAATAACATAACACATTGAGTATGTGAATGAATTTGCTCAGTAGAAGGAGAAGTCGTTAAAAATGGAGGCTCACGACAAGACATATCAACGCCCTGTCCACTGCCCTCACAACACCAGTTGGTGCCTTGACTCATCATAGCAATTTTACACACTAATTTTTTCTTGTTTTGAAACTAAATTCAATACTACTAAATAACAATATATATATATATATGTATATATATATATATATATATATATAGATAAACAATTTAAAGGGCTTCAGTATGTGTAACAATCAGATCATTGTTTAAATTAATTAATCTCACTGAAATCCACTAAGATAATAATTTTTTTTCAGCATAAGCCCTTTCCAAATTCTACTCATAAACTGATATCATTAGTAATTAAAAAATGGGTATTGGGTAAAAATCTCAATTAGTTCAACCAAATTGAAATAGGGGTTGAATACCCACCAATCGATTGAAATTAATAAGTAATTTGATGATGGTTATTAGTTAAAAGTCATTTTTCTGGGAAATAATTATGTAAAAACCTTGAATCAAGGGAAGGAGAGTGCTCAGACAGCCAAGGGTTTGTCTTCAACCAGTAGGAATTAAGCCCACAGATCAGAAACTCTAGTCCACAACTTGCTTTCATCACCACACTCTAAACCCCTCAAATCTATACAATACAAACACACACACACATAGTCGTATAACAATTTTTTTTAGAAAACTTCAGAATTGAATTCAAACAACCAAATTCATGACTGAACCAAATAAAAACATGATTGAATCGAACCTGGATTATTAATCGGTAAGAAGGCAACCAAAGCTCCTTTGAGAGACGAAGTAAAAGGGCGGGAGAAGGGACGTATATGTAGTGGGCAGTGATATCTGTATCTAGGGTTTTAGCTATAAGGTTTGAGCCGTTTTGGTGAATATCTTCACTTTACTTCACATCACTTTATTTTAATATTTACTAATGGGCTGCCTAAACTAAACTCGTAATATTTCACTTTTGACTCGTAAAATATTCAAGTTTCTTCTATTCTTATGAAATTTAAGAGAAGAATGATTGTATGAGGTGTTTCCAGGATGAAATGACATTGAATTAAAGCCATTTATGAGGATAGCCACATTTAATTTATTTTCAATTTAGTGTTCCAAGCCATTATATCAAGAGAAACTATAATTCATCCTCCCGAATTGGTAATGGACGCATCCCTCTCCCCATTCAAAACAAAAAACCCAAAAACACACACAACACACACAAACACAAAATAACTTAACACATTGAGTATGTAAATGAATTACTCAGTGGAAGGAGAAATTATTAAAAATGGAGGCTCACGGCAAGACAAATCAATGCCCTGTCCACTACCCTCACAACACCGGTTGGTGCCTTATCTCATCATAGCAATTTTACACAAATTTTTTCTTGTTTCGAAACTAAATTCAATACTACTAAATAACAATATATATATATATATACATATATATATATATATATATATAGATAAACAATTTAAAGAGCTCCAGTGTGTGTAACAATCAGATCATTGATTAAATTAATTAATCTTACTGAAATCCGCTAAGATAATTATTTTTTTCATCATTCCTTTCCAGATTCTACTCATAAACTCAAATCATTAGTAATTATAAAATGGGTATTGGATAAAAATCTCAATTAGCTCAACAAAATTGAAATAGAGGTTGAATACCCACCAATCGATTAAAATTAATAAGTAATTTGATGATAGATATTAGTTAAAATTCATTTTTTAGGCAAATAATTATGTAAAAACATTGAATCAGAGTGTTCAGACAGCCAAGGGTTTGTCTTCAACCAGTGAGAATTAAACCCACAGATCAGAAACTCTAGTCCACAACTTGCTTTCATCACCACACTCTAAATCCCTCAAATCTATACAATACAATACAAACAAACTCACACACACAGTCGTATAACAATTTTTTTAGAAAACTCCAAAATTGGATTGAAACAACCAAATTCATAACTTAACCAAATAAAAATATGATTGAATCAAACCTGGATTATTAATCGATAAGAAGGCAACTAGAGCTTCCTTTGAGAGACGATGTAAAAGGGCGAAAAAAAAGGTATATATAGTAGCCGATATACGTATTTAGTGTTTTAGCTAAGGTTTGAGCCGTTTTAGTGAATATCTTCACTTCACATCACTTTTTTTTTAATATTTACTTACGTGCTGCCTAAACTAAACTCATAATAATTCAATTTTGACACGTAAAATATTCAAGTTTCTGCTATTCTTATGAAATTTAAGCGAAGAATGATTGTATGAGGTGTTTCCAAGATGAAATGGCATAGAATTAAAGCCATTTATTAACATAGCTGCATTTAATTTGTTTTCAATTTAGCGTTTTAAGCCATTATATCAAGAAAAACTATAATTCATCCTCCCAAATTGGTAATGGGCACATCCCTCTCCCCATTCACTACCAAAAACTCAAAAACACACACAACCCACACAAACACAAAATAACATAACACATTGAATAGGTGAATCAATTTCTATGTGGAAGGAGAAATCGCCCTGTCCACTGCCCTCACAACACCAGTTGGTGCCTTGGCTCATAATAACAATTTTACACACTAATTTTTTTTTGTTTCGAAACTAAATTCAATACTACTAAATAACAAAAAATATATATAAGAAATAAATAATTTAAAGAGCTTCAGTGTGTGTAACAATCAGATCACTGATTAAATTAATTAATCTCACTGAAATCCGCTAAGATAATTATTTTTTTCATCATAAGCCCTTTCCAAATTCTACTCATAAACTGAAATTATTAGTAATTAAAAAAATGAGTATTGGGCAAAAATCTCGATTAGTTCAACCAAATTGAAATTGGGGTTGAATATCCACCAATCGATTGAAATTTGTAAGTAATATGATGATGGTTATTAGTTAAAAGTCATTTTTCTAATAAATAATTATGTAAAAACCTTGAATCAAAAAAAGGAGAGTTGCTCGGACGAGGGTTTTTCTTCAACCGGTGAAATTAAGCCCAGATCGAAACTCTAGTCCACAACTTGCTTTCATCACCACACTCTAAACCCCTAAGATCTATACAATACAAACACATACACACACGTCGTATAACAATTATTTTTAGAAAATTCCAAAATTAGATTGAAACAACCAAATTCATGACGAACCAAATAAAAATATGATTGAATCGAACCTGGATTATTAAGCGTAGGAAGGCAACCAGAGATTCCTTTGAGAGAAGAAGTATAAGAGCTGAAAAAGAGACATAAATATAATGGGCAGCAATATCGTTTCTAGGGTTTTCGTATAGTTTGAATCATTTTAGTGAATATTTTCACTTCACATCACTTTGTTTTAATATTTAATGATTGGCTACCTAAACTAAACTCATAATATTTTAATTTTAACTCGTAAAATATTCAAGTTTCGCTATTCTTATGAAATTTAATTGAAGAATGATTGTATGAGGTGTTTCCAGGATGAAATGGCATTGAATTAAAGCCATTTATCAGGATAGCCGCATTTAATTTATTTTTAATTTAGCGTTCCAAGCCATTATATCAAGAGAAACTATAATTCATCCTCTCGAATTGGTAATGGACGCATCCCTCTACCCATTCACTACCAAAAACCGAAAACACACACATAACACACACAAACACAAAATAACATAACACATTGAGTATGTGAATCAATTGCTCAGTGGAAGGAGAAGTCGTTAAAAATGGAGGCTCACGGCAAGACAAATCAATGCCCTGTCCACTACCCTCACAACACCAGTTGGTGCCTTATCTCATCATAGCAATTTTACACACAAATTTTTTCTTGTTTCGAAACTAAATTCAATACTACTAAATAACAAAAAAATAAAATATAAATAAACAATTTAAAGAGCTTCTGTATGTAACAATTAGATCATTGAATAAATTAATTAATCTCACCGAAACACGCTAAGGTATTTATTTTTTCATCAAAAGGCATTTCCAAATTCTACTCATAAACTAAAATCATTAGTAGTTAAAAAATGAGTATTGAATAAAAATCCCGATTAGTTCAACCAAATTGAAATAGCAATTGAATGCAGACCAATCTATTTTAATCAATAAGTAATTTGATGATGTTTATTAGTTAAAAGTCATTTTTCTGGCAAATAATCATGTAAAAACCTTGAATCAAGGGAAGGAGAGTGCTCGGACAGACCAGGGTTTGTCTTCAACCCGTGGGAATTAAGCCCACGATCGAAACTCTAGTCCACAACTTGCTTTCATCACCACACTCTAATCCCCTTAGATGTATACAATACAAACACACACACACAGTCGTATAACAATTATTTTTAGAAAACTCAAAAATTGGATTGAAACAATAAAATTCATAACTGAACCAAATAAAAATATGATTGAATTGAACCTAGATTATTAATCGATAGGAAGGCAACTAGAGCTTCCTTTGAGAGACGAAGTAAAAGGACAAAAGAAGGAAGGTATATATAGTGGGCAGCGATATCTGCCTTTAGGATTTTAGCTAAGGTTTGAACCGTTTTAGTGAATATCTTCACTTCACATCACTTTTTTTTAATATTTATTGATGGGCTGCCTAAGCTAAACTCTCATTATTTCAATTTTGACTCGTAAAATACTCAAGGTTCTGCTATTCTTATGAAATTTAAGTGAAAAATGATTGTATGAGATGTTTCCAGGATGAAATGACATTAAATTAAAGCCATTTATCAGGACAGACGCATTTAATTTATTTTCAATTTAGCCTTCCAAGCCATTATATCAAGAGAAACTATAATTCCTCCACCTGAATTGGTAATGGACGCATCCCTCTTCTTATTCACTACCAAAAACACACACAACACAAACACAAAATAACATAACACATTGAGTATGTGAACGAATTGCTCAGTGGAAGGAGAAGTCGTTAAAAATGGAGGCTCACGGCAAGATAAATCAATGTCCTGTCCACTGCCCTCACAACACCAGTTGGTGCCTTGTCTCATCATAGCAATTTTACACACTAATTTTTTCTTGTTTCGAAACTAAATTCAATACTACTAAAAAACAAAATAAATAAAATATAGATAAACAATTCAAAGAGCTTCAGTGTGTTTAACAATCAGATCATTAATTAAATTAATTAATCTTACAAAAATCCGCTAAGATAATTATTTTTTTCATCATAAACCCTTTTCAAATTCTACTTATAAACTGAAATCATTAGTTATTAAAAAATGGGTATTGGATAAAAATGTCAATTAGTTCAACAAAATTGAAATAGAGGTTGAATACTCACAAATCGATTGAAATTAATAAGTAATTTGATGATAGATATTAGTTAAAAGTCATTTTTCGGGCAAATAATTATGTAAAAATCTTGAATCAAGGAAAGGAGAGTGCTCAAACAACCAAGAGTTTGTCTTTAACCAGTGAGAATTAAGCCCACAGATCAGAAACTCTAGTACACAACTTGCTTTCATCACCACACTCTAAACCCCTAAGATCTATACAATACACACACACACACACATTTGTATAACAATTTTTTTAGAAAACTCTAAATTGGATTGAAACAACCAAATTTATGACTGAACCAAATAAAAACATTATTGAATCAAACCTGAATTATTTATCGGTAGGAAGGCAACCTGAACTTCCTTTGAGATACGAAGTAAAAGGGCAGAAGAAGGGACGTATATATAGTGGACAGCAATATCTGTATTTAGGATTTTAGCTAAGGTTTGAGCGTTTTGGTGAATATCTTCACTTCACATCACTTTGCTTTAATATTTACTGATGAGCTGCCTAAACTAAACTCATAATATTTCACTTTTTGACTCATAAAATATTCAAGTTTCTGCTATTCTTATGAAATTTAAGTGAAGAATGATTGTATGAGGTGTTTCCAAAATGAAATTTAAGTGAAGAATGATTGTATGAAATGCTTCCTAAATTTAAATAAATAAAATTTTAAATTATCATTAAAATTTTTAAATCAAATAAACAAAGAATAACATGACAAGCTTTTCTTTGTTTTCAACATCTCAATATGCATATATATATATATTCAATAAATAATTTATGTTAATACGAAATAAATAATGTCATTATCTACATTAATGAAATCGTTTACATTAATTAAATAAAGAATAATCTATTTCCCAACAGAAATGAAAAACAATTGCAAAATTAAAGTTGTTTAATTTCCATTAATAAAGTATGCCTGACTGCACACCACGCTTAGGGAAGATGAAACAATTGCAAGGCTTAGGCTTGAAAACCACCAACAAGCACGCCTTGGGCTTGAAAACCACCAACAATTCCCCAACAGAAGACTTAATTATAAATTTACTTTCCTTATTTTGTTTGCAACAACATTTGTATTGCCGTTACAATTTAAAGACCGATCATTATAACACCAAAGATGGAAATATTTCTTCAAAATGCCACCCCTTTTCTGTGGTTCATCTTTAATTTTAAGATAACACAACATCCATTACATAATAGAAGTAATCCAACCGAAGTAAGTGAAGAAGAAACAAGTTAAAACAACAATGTAAAGGAGATCCGTGTAGTTTTTTGCATCAAGGCAGTCATGTGAAGATTAGAAAATCAATAATTCCCTCTAACAAGTGAAAGTTGAATAGTACCTCTTCAAAAGGTTAGTCTTTTCCTTTTCCTTTTATATTCAGAATTGTGATATTTATAAGTCAATGGTGTTTTAAATCTTAAATTGTCTAACCTTTTAAAACATAATATTATAATAATCACTTATATATTTGTTTGCAGTTATACAAATGTTTGTTATTAGAATCTCAGAAAAAAATTGGTGTGATATTCATTACAAACAACATGCATTAGTAAGCTAACAGTTTTTGTTTTTTTTAGGTAAAAAAAAAGTCAATGTCACTAAAAATGTTATTTATATAAGTACCCACCATTACTTCTTTTGCATTCTCCGAATTATAGATCTAGATTTTCTAGGATACAGTACTTTTTAGTTCTTAAACTTATGATTAACACCCCATCAAAAACTAATAATTCTAGAAAGGTTGTGAATCAAGGCTGCACGGATTTATAAGTAAAGCAGAGAAGATTTATAAATCAAGGCAGGCATGAAGATGACAAATTCTTTGATTAAATCTAACAAGGGCAAGTTGAATAGTGGTTCTAACAAAGGTGAGTTATTTAGATTCATTTGCTTAACTAATTTTCAGTTGTTAAAACCTTAATATTTTGGCATTTTTCTGATCATGACATTCCTTAACAAGTATAACAATAAAAAGTTAAAAATTATCAAACAATTTTTTTCATATTACAATTAGCTAAAAAACTTTAAGTAATAAAATTGATATTATAGTAATGGTTTGAATTCTTCATAGCTCACAAATTCATGACATGAAGTTATCAAACAGCCCAATTATCTTAGTAAATTAACCATTTTTCAAAAATCACTAACTTAGTAAATTAAACAAATAGACATAGCAGCATGCCAATTGATTAGAACCAGCAAGCCCAACTAATTAGAAATAAAATAGTAAATTAAAAAAATGATGTTTTCCTATATGGAAATGGATTATAAAAAGGGTTAATATTATATTTTTTTCAGTGATTACTTAATTATTTTGGGCTTTTTTAGGCCCAATATTATTAAAAACTTTTTTTAAAACTTTGGCCTGAAATTTTGTTTTGGTCTTTTCTATTTGTCCAGAGTACCTACAAAATTTCTCTCATTGCCAGCATAGATTTGAAATACTTACCAATGAACAAACCAGAGCTCGCTTATTCTATTAGCTTCAAGACTTGCCAGCCTTTAGTTGCTTGATTAAGCATCCTATTACATCTTTCAGAGTAGCTTTTCTTCCCTCCTTGAAGTTCCAAAGTTCAGCAATCATTTCCTGAATTTTGAAGAAATTATTGTTCAGCAATGTAACAATAGTTACTCATTCGCCATGTTCTTGCATTGAATGGATAGAAACCTACCTGCAATGTTCCATCATTAATCTTTTGTTTGAACAGATGCCAACTTGGTTAACCTTATCCTGCCACGCTCTAGCTCCACTGCTCTCATCTCCCAATAATCCGCAGAGAACTTTTGCGAGCACACATCTTGAATAGGTCTTTGAGAAACCTCTAACAATAGTTGCATCCACAAATTTCAAAACCTATAAAACGAACTTGAGAAATTATGATGTTATAAGCATTGAATTCATCAAATACTCTTGAATCAGACGTTGATTGAATAGTGCCTAATCACATCTGCAAATTTTGGAAAGCATACTAAAGCTGAAGTCTCACATTTATCAGTTCTTTTTAAGCATTGTGTAGCTCTCTGTTACTCGTGTGCTCTCTCAGTATAAGAGTTTGATTTAGGTTTGTCAATACTCAATATCATGCAATTCCTCCTCTTTTTTGGCCAGACTTTCCCTTATGTCGTCTATTTCAGTCGTACAATGGTTGCTTTCAGAAGGGTTTTAAACTCTTAATTGCATGAATCATGGAAGGAAAAGAAAATCACAAAAAATAACTTTACGAAATAAAGCAACTTGGATTAAGTAAAAGCAAAGTGCTTTCAGAAGGGTACATCAACAATTATTACTTCGCTAGAAAACAATTGTTATGAAAATTACATTAAGGCCCGTTCAAACGAGCATGTATCTAAAGTACAACAGGCAAACAAGGGGTTCATTTCAAAAACAAGCTGGCTTTTACTCTGTGGTCATCAATATCAAAGAGCAACACTTCAGCAAAACGTATGCAAATATTTTTCATAAAACTATTTATGGAAAATTATCTGTAATTGATTACAGGCCAATCTTTTTACAAGCTTTCATCATAAGAATTCGACTTCTATCGTTGGCTACTGCAATGAAGGATGCAATATGGTAATCATCTATATGAGTACATGGCTAATGGTAGCTTAGATGGGCATCTGTTATTTACATGGCCTATCTTAAGTCATAATGATTTTATCCACATTTTTTTCTTCTTTTCTATAAGTCACAACTCAAAATTTGGTTACAAAATGAACAGATCTCACAAATTAAAAATCATACACATAATTAATTCAAACATAAAACATTCACAATCAAGAGATCCCACATATCTGATTCCGAAGTAAATACAAAGTACTGTAAACGGTTACCTTCGAATCAATTACATCAAAGACGAAAATCAAGATCTGAATCGGAATGATTTTTGTGAAACTCTAAAAATTGATTTTGGGGAAAGCTAGAATCGAATCATCTCACTTTTCAAAAGATGTAAGTTGCGTCTAGCTTAGCCCTTTCCACTGTTTTGATTTCGGTTTTGATTTAGAGGTGTAAATAAGGGACAAGCACAGTAAGACGAAGATTTGGTGCGGTTTGGGGAGGATTTGGTAAACCATGGGTGTTTGGTTGAAGAGCTCGGAGATGAGTTTGCGTGGGATTTAGGGTTTTTTTAGGGACAGCCAAAAGGTTGTAAACCATGGTTGTTTGGTTGAAGAGCTGTAAGATGAGTGTGCTTTCAATTTAGGGGTTTTAGGGATAGCCAAAAGTTAGGGTGCGGCGAATTTAGGGTTACACTTAATGAGAGATGACAAGTAAATGTGGGATCTCATATATTTCTATCAACCGGGTTTGGGCAAAAAATTTAGGTATGGGCCTTATAAATATTTTGGGCTTTTAGTGATCCGTTCAATTATTGAATTTTCTTTGGGCAAAACTGTAATTTTCTGGCCATTAATAAAATATAGGCCCAGTCCTCCTGATGTCCTACTTTTTACAAATAATGAGGTTGGATCCAACTATACTATTTGTGCAATGCTAAACAAAAAAATGCATTTAGATAAGTCTCAGTGCATTATACAGTGTAAAGTTTTATTTTTTATTTTTGATTTTGAAATTTGTAGGAAATTTTTATGTTATTTTTTATGTAGTAACCAAATTCATTAAAGAATCAATTGTTAAATGGTAAAATGGTCAAAGAAATACAATTACGTTCCATTTCGTTTGGATTGTGGGATTTATTGTTGAAATATTTTTATATTTTATATTAATTTTGGTTCGTATTTTTTATTTCAATTCTCCTTCTCTTTCTCCTTCTTTCCTTTTGGTATTGTTTTTTTTTTCAATTGAACCGTTGTCAATGAAAATAATATTTTTAATTAATTTTTTTCTTTTTTTTTCAATTTATGTAATTTTTAATTGAAATATTAATTATTAATTATGTAAATTTTGAACATACGAAATATTAATCATTAATTTTTGAAACAAAGAGGAAAAACAAAATACAAAAAATAAACTAAGGAAAATTAAATTATACTCTATGAAGATGTTACAGAGTATTACATTAATAAAAAAATAATTAAAAAAATTGTATATAAGATAGAACATTTTTTTCTTTTTTTTCAATTTATGTAATTACCTAATTATACAATGACAACCAAGTCTTAAAATTATTTTATAAATTTCAATATAATTTTTTTTCAATGTATGTAATATAATTTAAGGAAAAGAAAATTATACTATTCATAAATAATTTAATTAAAAAATATCTGATAAAGAGGGAAAACCAAGAAATAAAACAAAAAATTTTGTGTATAAGAATTTTTTTTCAAAAACTATAATATTACCAATATATCATTGTATTTCTATTTAATTAGTTGCCTCCAACATTACTTTACCTCCATTTATTCTTTTTATTTTGATTTTCCACTTTATTATTATTTATTTTATTAGTTGTCAGTTATAAATTGTTTTGTAGAAAATGCTCATTCGCTACAGTATAGTGCTGGAGGTTCTGCTATTTGTGTCCTATATCCGAATGATGAAGATGGATCCAATTATAGCATTTGTGTCACTCCAAACAAAAAAATGCATTTAGATAAATCTTAGTGTTTTAATCAATGTAAAATTTTATTTAGTAATGTCATAAATAAAAGTTAGGGTTAATCTTTGTCTAATGTGGGCGTGCTTTTGAAAAAGTCTAGTTTTAGTCATGGTCATTTGTATGTTACTTTATCTAGGACTAGAAATGCACCCGTTCAACGCACGGGTCTAAATTAATATAAATAAAACAATTAATAACTTTAACGCTAATAAAATAAGCTAGCCTAGTATTATATAAACTAAAAATACACCCGTGGGATGAACGGTTTATATTGATATAATTTAAATTAGGGTGAACTACAGGCTGGTCCCTTTTTAAACATTTGTAATCGCTCCAATCCATTCATCTTTTTTTAAAACCGAAAAAAGTCATTTTTTGGGCTAATAGACGATTATGTCATTAATGAAAGAAACACGCGTGCGCATCAGTAACACAAGGCATCGCGATGAGTAATCCAAGGCATCGCGTGGGTTAATCATCGTGATGAGCAACCAAGGCATTACAATGAGCAACAAAGGTATCGCAATGAGTAACCAAGGCATCGCGATGAGCAACAAAAGCATCGCGATGAGCAACCAAGGCATCGCGATGAGCAACCAAGACACCGTTTGAATTTCAACCGCTGAAGGGAATTTGATTGCGTTGCCCAGCATACTGCGATTGGCGAATTAAAGACATCCCAATGCCCATTTTAATATAATATCAAAATCGATCAAAATTGTTGTTTTTGGTTGGAAAATTTACATACAAACGTATTGACTTCCTATAACAGTATGGTATTTATATTATATAAAATTCAAACTCAAATCATTGATTAAAGTCCCAAAATCAGTCCAAGAACATCTCCCTCTGTTTTTGGACAGCACACTGTTAAGCTCGATTTGAATCTCGAAAATAGTATTTTTTGGTAGAAAAATTGTGCACAAATATAGTACTAAATTAGGATAACAATATGTGATTGATTTTAAATAAATTGAAAGCTTAAAACATAGATTAAAGTGGCCAAAACAGCCCAAGAACAAAGAAAAACGGGATGAACTCAAAAAATTTGAATTTGATCAAATTGTGATCAAATTCGTGTTCTATGCATGGAAATTGATACCCAAACATGAGGAAAGACTATATTAACAACATAAAATCATTTATACATCAATTCGAACCTAAAATCTGAAGCAACGATGGTGTTGAGGGCATTTTAGGAAGAAAATTCTCAAAGTGTCTGTTAGCGGTTAAAAAAAAAGAGGGTGGACTGGAGAAAAAAAAAGTTTCAGAAAGTGGACCGGCCAGCAATTTCCTATTTAAATTATATAGTAACATTAATGATAAAAATATATGCAAATATTAGTTGTAAGGTAGAGATTATAAGTTCAATTTGTATAAAATAAATAAATAAATAATTATAACGTAAAAAAATTTTAAAAAGTAAAATTAATAATACATAATTGCAAAAATAATAAAATCTGAATCATTGTGTAATATAGGGCTTCTTTTGAAAAAAAACCTATTTTTAATCATGGTCAGTTGTATACCACTTTGTCTAGGGTTACTAATCCTAACGGCTTTCGAGTTTTAACATGTGATAGTGATAGTAGTCGTCGTCAATGTTTAACGACCAATGTTGTATTTAAAAAAAGATAGCAAAATTTATAATATATTTTTTTATTTATGCAATTATGTATTATTAAATTTATCTTTTCTTAATTTTTACATTATAATAATTTGTTTATTTTATATATATCGAACTCATAATCTCCACCTTACAACTAATATTTGTTTACATTTTTATTATTAAAGTTACTATATAACTAATATTTACTTACATTTTATCATTAAATTTATAATATAATTTAAATTTTATCAATATAAACCGTGCATCGCACATGTGCATTTCTAGTAATCCTAAAGAGCTATCACCAATGCCCAATGAAAATATTTTTCACTAAATAAAGGATTATTTTTATAACTATTGGAGATAATGCTCTTATACCTAAACTAAACTCATATTATTTCACTTTTGACTAGTAAAATATTCAAGTTTCTACTACTCTTATGAATTTTAAGTGAATAATGATTGTATGAGGTGTTTCCAGGATGAAATGACATTGAATTAAAATTATTTATCAAGATAGCCACATTTAATTTATTTTCAATTTAGCGTTCCAAGCCATTATATCAAGAGAAACTATAATTCATCCTCCCGAATTGGTAATGGACGCATCCCTCTCCCCATTCAAAACAAAAAACCCAAAAACACACACAACACACACAAACACAAAATAACTTAACACATTGAGTATGTAAATGAATTACTCAGTGGAAGGAGAAATTATTAAAAATGGAGGCTCACGGCAAGACAAATCAATGCCCTGTCCAATGCCCTCACAACACCAGTTGGTGCCTTGGCTTATCATAGCTATCTCAAAACCATCTCAAATCTCAAACATCGAACCAGTTATTTAGTCCATTTGCATTTTATATTTATTTTCAATATGTCAATATAATTAATCTATAAATAATTTAAGACTTCAAACTGATTATGTCCTAAATTTAAATAAATAAATTTTGAAATTATTATTAAATTTTTTTAAATCAAATAAACAAAGAATAACATGATAACCTTTTCTTTATTTTCAACATCTCAACATGCATATGTATATATTCAATAAATAATTTATGTTAATGCGAAATAAATAATGTCATTATCTGCATTAATGAAATCGTTTACGTTAATTAAATAATGAATAATCTTGTAATACCCTAGCTCTCCTATGTGTTATTTGCATATTGGTATGCCTTGTTATTATGTTAAATATATATGGTAAGCTTACTTGCATAGCATGGTAGAAATAGAATGCCATGATAGTAATATGAATTATGGTGGTATACATTGTTAAGTTGACATGTATTGATTGTGTTACAAATCATGTAACCTTTGAGTTATGTTTCTAGCAAAGTTCTTAGACTTGTTGAGAATCTTTGTTGAGTGTTTTGGCCTTGTAAACCTGTTAAATTTGCTTAAGAACTATTTGGGATGGCTGGGGTTGCATTTTTGGAGCCTTGTACTTATCATTTTCAGCACTGGATACAAGGCGATCGCCTTGGCAAAGGCCAGAGCGATTGCCCATGTGGACAGAAAGTTGGCATTTGGGATCTGGGGTCAAAGTGATCGCCTTGGCTTACCCCAGAGCGATCACCTTGTAGGCAGAAGGTAAAGCAATCGCTTTGCCTCAAGATAGGGCGATCGCCCTGTTAGTAGAATTTTTGTACATGTTTTAGTTTATTATTTTTAACATGCAAACCTTTTGAATAAGGAGAGGCCACGTACCTAAGGCCTGACTCAGCCTCTCTTCCACCTCCTAAACCCCTTGGAGAGTATCTATTACTCCCATTTTCATCCAAGAACTCCATTAACCCGTAGAGAGAAAGTGTGTGTGTGCTGTCAAGGTGAGATACTGTGTGTTTTGCATCTCCTCAAGATCCAACCATCCAAATTTTGATCCAAGACCAGATTTGTGTACCTAGAGACTAGGAGAACTACTTTGAAGGCGTTGATCCTCTTTTTAGTGGTTTGATTTTCTGAATTGAGGTAAGTTACTAATTCCCCTTTTGTATGCTTAAAGCTTCATAACATGCTAGTTACATAGTAGACTTGCTAGCTGTTGGGCCTACATTTTAAGTCAACTTGTTTACAACTTACATATATCATCTTGACACTTACAACTTGAGTTCTCCTACTGCACCTTGACATTTCTTGCAGGTTGAATTATTGTTACATTACAACCTATTTTTTAGGAAGTATGTCACCAGATAAAGGAGACTGAGTCAACAAACGTTCCTTCATCAAACAAAGCCAGCAAGGGATCCTTATCTCTTCAAACCAACATTGTGGCGAGAATACCTCAACAACTTCAACCAATTTCCTATATTCTAGGCTTGTTTGTTTCTTTGTATTTGAGGTATAAAAAGGGAGGAACACATGTATTTTTCACACACATTCTCACTAGCTTAAGCTCCCTAGTATACGCTCTTAGTCTTGTATTCAACCTGGTTAATAAATCACTTGGTCAAGGCGGGTTCCTAAAACCTCCCGGGTTTTGTGCTAAACAAGTTGTTCAAGGGCTTTCCCTAGTTAACAAAATCCTTTGAGTTCATTTCTATAGCATTTCATAATCATTGTACCCAGATTAAATCCTTTTTGTCATCTTTCTTATTACTAGTTTCCCTCGTAGAAATTTGACCAAAACAATTTGGCGCCATCCGTGGGACACTTTGATTATTTATATAGAAATGGCCAATCCATCGTCTGGTAGTCTTGGTGAGAGGAACCACCACTTCCTAGTTACGGTATCTCGGGCAATCCGTCTTCAAATCCGGAAGCCGCCAATATGGAGCTAATGTCTAACATGGTCACGATATTGAAAAAGTGATGACAGTTGGATGCTCAAGAGCATACAAACACTATGATACTCAATGCCATTGATTCCATGCGTAAAGGAAAACAAGCTGAAACTCAAACATCTACTCCATTTTCACCTTTGCATCCTAGAACTTTGTTTGGTGCGACAGGACCAAGCCATGTTGGAGATATCCCTATGTCTAGTACCTTACCGCGAAAGTACAATCATGACGTCAATTCCAACCTCGAGGCCACGGTTCAACTTTACAACTAGCCAACTGTGTTGACGTCTTGCTATACCTATGCTGCACCCTCGATGGGGCAAACAGGGAGTTTCTTTAATACTTTTGACGCTTCGCATCCCGTTTAATAATAGTTCTCTTTTGCGAAAGTCAACTTATTAGGGAAATGCAAACCATAAAAGAATTGCTTCGAGGTGTGCCGGAGTCAACTTGCCTCATCACCAAATTTCCCCAACTTGCTACAACGAATCCCGATTTGTTCCAGCCATAGCTAATGTGGAAATCCCAAAGAAATTTTCAGTTCCCCATATGAAGAAGTATGATGGAAGTCTTGATCCAGTGAGAACATGTGTTCTTGTATCAAGAATCAATGGATATTATAAGTATCCCCCTGTTTTTAAAGAAGCATGTTTTGCGGGGCTTTGGCTCAACTCTATCGGGACCAGCTTTAAAATGGCTAACGGGACTTCCTCTTAACTCTATTTCTTCCTATGCTCAACTTGTCGGCATGTTCACTAATCAATTTTCATGCAACGGGCGTTCGACAAGTTGACCGGCGACCTTCTGAATTGTGCAACGCCTAATGAGAGTCTTAAGGAATATTTGCACAGGTTTAATAAAGAAGCGGTGACCATACCCAATCTGGATATGTCCACGGCTACGAAGCATTCCGTATTGGCACGAGAAAGAACTCTCCATTTTATAATGAGTGGTGATGACACCGCCAAACAACTTGAAGAAATAAGGACCGAGCCTTACGATTCATCGTTGGAGGAGGACAGTCTAGCAATGGAAAAGTCAATTGGAAGGACCCTCTATTTGAGCCATCGGACGGAAAATCGACTCCCATCATTATAAGTCTAGCGGGGCAAACCCCTGTTAAATCGAATCTTCTAAAGTTCATTTTGTAGATGATGATCAAGATGGAGATGATAATGACTACCCTAGAATTTCGACTATTGCTTTTCGTGGACATTGGGAGTTCTTTGCGCCATGGAGAATCTTGGAGATAGAGCAAGATGGCCTAAGAAAAGTGACAAGCCCACAACTTGGAAGGATAAGTCCAAGTGGTGTGCATTTCATGAGGAATTCGGGCATACTGCGAAAATTGTTTCGCCTTGAGGAAGGAGATTGCTCATCTATTGTCAAAAGGACTCCTCAAGGATCTTGGGTAAGAAGAGGGTCGAAGTGAATCCAAAGAACCCGATTACGTGGAGCCCGCACAGAAAGTTATACCTCCTCCACCACCAAGGTAGTAAATGTTATTTCGGTGGATCCTATATTTGTGGTACAACTTATTCTGCAGCCAGCGTCATGCCAAGAGCTCAAAGGAGGATCGGAAGCGCCTTCAAGATGCCGCGACTTCACGGATGGTCAAGTTATCTCCTTCGAAGATGAAGACAAGGATAACACGCTGGACCCCCATCATGATGGTCTAGTTGTCCAAGTTCGGATAGCTAATTGTATGGTCAAGAGGATCCTTATTGATGGTGGTAGCTCGTTAATATAATCTTTACCCATGCTCTGCAAGAGATGGGCATTCCTTTATCGAAGTTGTGAGGAATTCATACGTACTAGTAGGGTTCGGTGGCGAAGTGAAACAAACAGTTGGAGAGATCAAGTTGCCTCTCTATCCGGAAGGTATGAATTCTATGGAAAGATTCGTGTAATCGAATGTTCTTCTTCGTACAATGTCATTTTAGGTAGGCCGTGGATCCACAACATGAAAGCCGTGCCGTCAACCTATCACCGTGTGTCAAGTTCCCAACTCCTTGGGGTGTAGCCAAGTTGAAGGGCAATCGGCGGCTTTCTAAAGAATGCTACAAGGTCAACATGAAGGCAAGTTCGGTCCTCGTCTGCATAGCAATTAAAGAAAAGGCCCAGGATGTTATTGAAGCGGTGGAGCACGAGACGAAGAGTGTTTCGTTGATGAATCAAATCCCGAGGCCCAAGTGCAAGTTGGTACAGATCTTCCGACCGAAGTTGAGGAAGAGCGATCGAGTTTTGAAAAGTCGAAATCTTTGTTTTGCATGGAAGCACGAAGATATGACAGAATAAGCAAGGACGTCATTACTCACAAGTTAAATATTGATCCAACTATTCGTCTGTCCACGAAAAGGAGAAAGTTTGCCCATGAACGCAACAGATTATAAAAGATGAAGTTGAAAGGCTTTTGAGAGCCAAGATGATCAAGGAGGTTCAATATCCAAGATGGTGGCCAATGTTGTGGTGGTAGAGAAGAAGAATGGCAAGTGGCGGTATGCGTGGACTTCACGGACTTGAACAAGGCCTGCCCAAAAGATCCATTTCCTCTTCCTCATATTGATTCTCTAGTCGATGAGACAGTGGACATGATATCTTGACATTCATGGATGCATCCTCGGGATTTCAAAAAATTCAAATGGAACCCTCGGACCAGGAAGATACGGCCTTTATGACTCCGAAGGTATATATTGTTATATTGCTATGCCATTTGGTCTTAAGAATGCAGGGCAACTTATCAAAGACGGTAAACAAGATGTTCAAAGATCAACTTGGCAAGACGATGGAAGTCTACATAGATGATATGGTAGTCAAGTCCAAGCATATTGAAGATCACGTGGAGCATCTTCTGAGGCATTCAACATCTTGAAAGCTTTCAACATGAAGCTCAATCCAAAGTGCAACTTCGGTGTTAAAGCGAGGAAGTTCTTGGGCCATATGGTGACTAAGAGAGGAATTGAAGCCGATCTGAACAAATCAAAGCTATTCTCAACTTGGAATCTCCCAAGAATATTAAAGACGTCCAAAGGTTAACCTAGAGTAGTTGCCTTAAATAGATTTATATCTAAATCATCGATAAGTGCAGGTTATTCTATGAAGTGTTAAGAAAGAATAAACTATTCCAATGGATGATCAACATGAGGCGCCTTCAAACAACTTAAGGAATACTTGATGACGTCTCCCTACTTGCCAAACCGAACGTGGTGCGCCTCTACTTGTATTTAGGCGTATCCGAGAATGCGGTTAGTGCGGTCTTAGTGAAAGAAATTCAAGGTGAACAACATCCTGTGTATTATGTAAGTAAGTCTCTACTAGATCTTTGAAACAAGGTATTCTCATCTTGAAAAGTTAATTTTAGCTTTAACTACGCCGCTACAAAATTGCGTCATTATTTTGAAACACATTCCATTCTTGTTAGAACTAATTATCCTATAAGAAGTGTGTTGAGAACTCCGAAATGTCGGAAGATTAGCCAAGTGGTCGGTCAAGTTGAGCACGTATGACATTTCATATGAACCCGAGCTATCAAATCTCAAGCTCTAGCTGATTTCGTAGCGATTTTAGTCCAAGTCGCAACCCGAGGTAGAACAAGAGGTACAACAGCTTGAAGGTAAAACAACTCCTAGATTTTGGACACTTTATACAGATGGAGCTTCAAATTCCAAAGGAATTGGCTTGGGAATTGTTCTGAAGTCCCCCCAAGGTGAAATCATACCTCAAGCTGTATCCTGTGAATTCAATGCGACGAATAATGAAGCTGAGTATGAGGCTTTAATCATGGGTTTAACTACTGCTTTAAGTTTAAATATTACTCATATAAATGTATATGTTGATTCTCAATTGCTCGCTAACCATTTCAATGGCAGCTACATGGCAAAACATTCCAAGATGACTCTATATCTTCAACATGTTAAAGCTTTGGCTTCAAAATTTCTGTCATTCTCATTGGAGCAGGTCCCTAGAGAAGAGAATACGAAGCATGCACCGCCAACTTGGGATCAACTTGCAAATCTATGTTGCATACTAATATCCCCATTATTTATGTTAAGTACCCACTATAGACCAAGTGGAAGAAACTCAAGAAGTGACTCGGTCTAATGGGGCACAAGTTACAAGTCCATCTTGGACCCAACCTATAATTGAGTTCCTTCAACTTGGAACTATACCACGATGTTAAGAATGCTAGATCCTTTAAAATGCGCACTTCAACTTTTGTTTTAATAGATAATGTCTTGTTCAAGAAATCTTTCGCAGACACTATTTGAGATGTATTGACAATGAACAAGTTGAACTCGTCAAGGAGATCCATGAGGAACGTGTGGAAATCATTCGGTGGAAAGGCACCGCATCAAAGGCCCTCGGGACTGGTTATTACGGCCAACAATGCGTCGGGATGCCATGAGCTACGTACAAAAATGTGACGCTGCCAAAGGCACGGTAACATCTTGCATCAACCTGCTGAACCTCTACATTCTATTGTTTCATCTTGGCCCTTCATGAAGTGGGGCATGGATATTGTGGGCAAGTTGCCTAAGGCTCCTGGAGGCAAAGTGTTCATGTTAGCAATGACCGACTATTTCTCAAAATGGATCGAGGAGGCCTATGTGCAAGTAAGAGACAAAGAGGTAATTTCATTTTTAAAGAAGAATATTATTAGCGAGGTTCGGTGTACCATCGAGATCATATGTGATAACGGATCCCAATTCATAAGTAAAAATGGAGATTTTTGTGCTCGTTGGGGCATCAAGCGATCACATCCACACCCCATCCTCAAGCTAATGGTCAAGCTGAGTCAAGCAACAAGTTGATTGTCAACAACTTGAAGAAACGCCTAGATCAAAAGAAAGGAAAGTGGGCTGAAGAATTACCACTTGTACTTTGGGCGAGAACAACTACAAAAGGAGCCACGGGTAGAACTCCATATTCTTTGGTGTTTGGAGCGAAGAGTAATTCCGGTCGAGGTAACAATCCCAACGAGGTATGGTTTGTTAACTCAAGATGAAAATAACCTCTTGTTAACCCAAGATCTAGATACAATTGATGAGATCGGGATTTAGCCAAGATAAGAATGGCGACCTATCAACAACGGATTGCTAGAGCCTACAACAAGAATGTCGAATAAGAAGGTTCCAGGTTGGTGATTTAGTTTTGAGAAAAGTATTTCAAAATACTAGAGGAATGCGGTAAATTGGCTCCCAGTGGGAGGGACCATATCTCATTGATCTGAAGGGCAAAGGTGCATCGGTTGTCAACCCCAAGTGGAGACAGGGTCCCTAGGAGTTGGAATGCCATTCATTTAAAGCTCTATTTTATGTAAGTCAAGTAGTTAACAACTAGACTTCTCGGGTATGAGTTAATTTATTTCAAGTTCATTCATGCGTTTTTTTTATTAAAAATCCTTACTAACTTAAGCATCGGAGGGGTGTTGGCTATGCTAACACCCAACCCTAACATGAATTTGTTTTGCAAGGTATACTAGCAAAATAGGCTCAACATGTGAATACGCGATGCGGCTCCAACATGTTGAGACCTAAAATGGAGCAGGTTGAACATGTTAACACGCCAGCGGCTCCAACATGTTCAGACCTAGGACGAAGAAGTCCAACATGTGAACACGCCAGCGGCTCCAACATGTTGTGACTTTAGCTGGAGAGGGATGGAACATGTTGACACGCCGGACGGGCGATACTTGTTCTATCTCTTCAAACGACTTACCTCTAATCAAAGGTACATTTTGGTTAAAAGATTTACATCTTTTCTAAAGAGTTAAGGTTTTTACACCTTCGCCGTGCGCACGATTTCACATCTATACAAGATGTGACTATTGGTTGTAACATTAACATGTTACCTATTGCTTAAATCGTAAACATTCTTATCGCTAACACAAGCAAATGTTTCTAAAAGAAACCTAGATTACTTCAATAAAAGTTCAGAATGTTCCCAAGATTAGTGGATGAGTTGGTTAAGCCAACAAATCCTATCAACCTATGAAAAGCATAGAGTACTAGACCAACCTAGTACCCCTAAATAGATTGTTTGCGCTCTTATGAGCGGGTTACATGACCAACGAATAAAAGCATAAATTGTTTATAACATTCCCCAAAACCTCTAAAGTATTCAAACTTTGTCAACATTTTGGCCTCTCCGTTGTTACTTGTTTCCTTTTCTTGATTCTCGCCTTCAATTTTCCCCACCATCTTGCTCGGCACCTTGTTGGCATCCTCAATCAACTCTTCTAAGGCTGGAGAATTCACCTCTTCGGCATCCACCGACTCGCCAATGAAATCTTCCAGGTTCTTCTTTCTTCTTCTAGGTCCCAATTTGCGGCTTGGCCATTCTTAAATTCCTCCATCATTTGGATCTGGTCTCTAGCGTGCTTTAGTGGCATTGAACTTGAAGTCTTCCCTTGCGCCTCAAGTTCCTTGATGTGGACTTCATTCTCCTTCATCCTTTCGGCACCGACGTCCGCCAATTCTTTTCTTAACTTCACCACTTCAGGACGTACTTTGGCTTCTTTCTTCAACTTGTCTACTTCCCAGTGCTTTTGCTTCTTTTGTGCCTCTTCGGCCTCAACACTACTCCTAGCCGCCTTGATCTTGAATGGCGGCTTGATCCATGATGGGAGTCATTATGCCCGAAAGCTATGTAAGAGAGAATGTTAGTACTTTATGAAATCCTTTGGTACATAGTTCGAGTGTACACATTATTACCTTATCCGCAAAATCCTTCATTACCACAACAAACTTTTCTCTTGTTCTTTCACCATCCGAATATCACTTGCATCGTATCTGCTTCCACCAGCTTTCTTTTCTTTGATTCTTCTTTATTCTTCGAGACGGAGTGGAAGCCATAGATCTGGAGTTGGAGGCGCTTGCTATCTTTCCTCGAGACCTTCTTGCCTTAGCTCCAGCGAGCAAATCAGCACTAACGAGCTTTGGAGCAGTGGTGGCTGCAATATAGGACATGGAGTTAGGAAAATTTGAAAAAATAGAACGACTTGCGGATAGGCAAAACTTTGAGATAATAAACCAAACCCGTGGACATCTTGCTTGGATTTGTTGGAGATTCTTCTTCAACCCTTTCTGGAGAGAACAAGACTGGAAATGCCTTGAAGGACCTGACGAGAGGGTCTAACTCGAAAATCTTCTTTACGTTAGCCTCTGTATCCTCCTGCTCTGGAAACAAAACGCAAAGCTTGGCGACTTCTACAAAGGAAATTCAAGTTCGTTAAGGGCTAAGATGTACAAAGATTTTGGTAATGAGCAAAACCAGGAAATTTCCTCTACCTTGAGACCTCCACTTTGAGACTACGCCGGCCTCTTGGCTTAGGCGTCTTTTCTAACAAAGAAAAATCTGTTCCTCCACCCCCTGTCAGCAGGGTCGTTGTTAGAAATCAAAATAGGGTCACCACCGCTCTTGACTCTAAAACAATATCTTCCCAGACCAAATCCCCTGATCTCAGTGGTATAAGCGAACTCCTCTAGGTCTACATTCAAACCTATTTCATCCCTTAACCTAACTAGGGTTTGAAGACACCTCCAACCCTGAGGCATAAGTTGGGCATAGTTCAACTTCGCGAAGCAAAAACCTAGTAATCGGGACGGGGAAAGGGAATTTAAGGCCAATGGTGAAGGGATATTCGGAAAACACACCCACTCGTGAGAATAACACTCGGAGGTTAAAGAGGGATGGGTAAAGAAGACGGTTTCGGAGCGGTGCGTGGTTTTCTTGACAACTTCCGGATCCGCGTCGAAATCGAACATTTTTCTTTCTCGGGCTCCTTTAACGGGTTTTGGGTTGAGAAACCCTCGTAGACCATCGTCACTTTCGATTATACATAGTCTCTTTTTCCCCATTTTTGCAACTTGAGAAAAATAGCAACAAGAAAGAAGAGTATGAGGAACTCACGGAATTGCTACACGTTTTCCTTCTCCACACGATCTTCTTTGATATCTTTCGGAAGGAAACCTTTTTGTTAACAACTCGTGAGAGGAGGAGTTGGAGAATGTTACGGTTTGTTCAAAGAGAGAAGTTGTGAGTTGTATGTTTGAAAACGCAAGAGTAACCTTTTTGCCTTGGGAAATCTCAAAAACCGTCCCATCAGTACCTTTAGCATTAATAACCGCCGTACGTTGTCAATTCTTGGCAAACTTTTTAAAATTTTTGTCTCTTTATATTCTTTTGAAAAATTTGAAAAGTTTGGGGGCAATTGTTGGGCCTACATTTTAAGTCAACTTGTTTACAACTTACATATATCATCTTGACACTTACAACTTGAGTTCTCCTACTGCACCTTGACATTTCTTGCAGGTTGAATTATTGTTACATTACAACCTATTTTTAGGAAGTATGTCACGGATAAAGGAGACTGAGTCAACAAACGTTCCTTCATCAAACAAAGCCAGCAAGGGATCCTTATCTCTTCAAACCAACATTGTGGCGAGAATACCTCAACAACTTCAACCAATTTCCTATATTCTAGGCTTGTTTGTTTCTTTGTATTTGAGGTATAAAAAGGGAGGAACACATGTATTTTTCACACACATTCTCACTAGCTTAAGCTCCCTAGTATACGCTCTTAGTCTTGTATTCAACCTGGTTAATAAATCACTTGGTCAAGGCGGGTTCCCTAAAACCTCCGGGGTTTTGTGGCGAACAAGCTGTTCAAGGGCTTTCCCTAGTTAACAAAATCCTTTGAGTTCATTTCTATAGCATTTCATAATCATTGTACCCAGATTAAATCCTTTTTGTCATCTTTCTTATTACTAGTTTCCCTCGTAGAAATTTGACCAAAACACTAGCCTTGTTAAAGATGTTGTTTATATGTCTAAATGTTAGATGGATGTGTGAGAATCATGTTTGTGTTAGTTTCTTGGTATGAGATGGTTTGGTTGGAATAATTACTCCATTGTTGAACTTAGAATTGTACTAAGAGAAGAACAAAGACTAGAGTTGGGAAATAAGTTGTATATAGCAACTATACCCAAAGTGAACAATTATGTTTATGAAACTTTGGAGTAGAATTTTGGATGAACAATATACACCGAATATTACGTTAAATCCCTACGAGAATCCGGGTTAGTTTGAGTAGGATTATGAACTCTCAAACAAGTTGGTTAAGTGAATGGTTACTATGTGTGGTATTTAGATTTGTAATTAGCTCTATGTGGATGTGAAAACTTGAGCAAATATGTACTTGTTGTTGGCATGTTATTGAGTAATATGAATTACTTGACATTTACCAAGTTCATTACTTTTGAACTTGGGGTTAAATTGCATAAGATGAGTAGAAACCATTTTATGCATCGCATTGAGTCCAGCTGGCATTTGTTAACGAGTCAAGGTGGGACGACATATAGCCTTGACAAACCAATGTTTGGAATCGCTATAAGTCGCCGTACCGGAATGCACACACACCTCATCTGTTGGCCACAGGTGGGAGGTAGCCCTACTATTGTTGCAATACGCGTAACTTTGGTTGCTAAGACCCGATAGGTTTTCGGGGAGACCCGGTAGGTTCGGGGATGTCGATACATCATAGACGAGTATCGATACACGTTGGTTATTTTGTGTATTGCAGGAGCAATGCAAAGATAGATAAAGAGAAAAATATCCTTTATTATGTGATTTATTTACAAGCACTTATGTGAACATCAAATTGATATGTGTTTAACATGAGTTGTATATCATGGATGATATTTCATTTTGAGTTGTGATGTATAGAAATACTATCATCTTGTACGATTACAGTTGAGCATTATGTCATGTCATGTAGTTGTATTTAGTAACTTATTGAGTTTCGACTCACCCCGTTGTGTTTAATGTTTCCCTTAGATCTGAATCAGCCAGGCAGCTCTTGGTGAGGTCGGTAAGGATGCGACTAGATAACTGGTTGTCCTCGTGGTTGTACTTTTGGTTTGGACAGTTGTTGTAGTATTTTCTTTTGGCGAGTTACGATGGTTATGTAAAGTTATATAGACTTTACTTTTGGGTATAATCATACTTGGTTTGTATTATTCTTTTGGTACCCGACATGTATGTCGTGCTTGTGTACAGTTGGTTATTATTCCAGTTGTCTTTCCCGAGCGTGTTGTGGCTCGCGGCTCATTGTTGTTATTTATTTCCCCGAGTTATAGACTCGTGGTGGTCGTTAGTTGGGTTTCGGCAGTAGTGTCGCCGAAGACTTGTTTATTATTGTTTAATCAGGTATTTACATTTTATGCTAAGTCTTGTTATGTTGTTTTGGTAATCCGACTTGGGATTTTGTATGAAAATCTGGGTCGAGGCGTCACACCCACCACATAAATGATTGAAATTAAATCTGGATGCCTGTACTGGTCAAGCGACGTCAAGGACCAAAATTTCACCCACATTCATCCCAAAATCTCCATAGCTTATACATTTATCAAAGCTATCCCATTACCACAATTCAAGCCTTTCAACCACATCACATATCCATCATCGTTGCCTCATCATGTCTTTTCTGTACGTGTTTTAAGGAACAAGGACACACTCCAAATTTGAAGTCTCATTTTGATTGAAAGTTTTACATAGCTTCTCTGTTTGTGTGAGCTTGCATTTCAATATCTACTGCATCAAACCCTTGCAAAAGCTAATCTTCTGCAGGTACCCTCCTTGGATCGAAGACACTACAGCATGCCAACAATCACCTTCCAGTCTCGCTTGAGTCGCGAAATAAAGCGTCGTCAAAGGCCCAACATCTAACACAACTCAGAAAACGTCGCTAACCCCTCAGCACTTCCATCATCTCCAACAGAATCCCCATAGGACTCCACATATTATATCTCGACAGAGGCATTGCCAATGGCTGTGCACACCATCCCTAGCAAAGTTTGTCCCATCGGACATCGCACAATTAGCAGTATCAGTTATTCGGTCGTTTCCCCATGTGTGTAAACCTGAGGCCTCTGGAAATAAACTGCTCAATTGACACAGCTCAGAAAACGTTGCTGACGACTCAGCATTCAGAATCATTCCCAGCAGTATAACTTATTCGGTCGTTTCCCCATAGGTGTAAACTTGAGGCCTCTGGAAATTAACCGCTCAACCGACACAGCTCAGAAAATGTCGCTGACGGCTCAGCACTCAGAATCTGTCCCATCGAACACCATACAAGACGGTATCTCTTGGTCATTTCCCAACGGGTGAAAACCTGGGGTTCATGGATTTGACCACCCAATCATATCTTGTAGTGCATTCACACACGTTTGCACACCCAATCATATCACACACAGATGTTTTACAGCTTTGAAAAAAAAAACAAAAATCAACAAAAACAAAAAAACAAGAACAAAAAAAAAACAAAAAACAAAAAACCAAAACAAAACAAAAAAAAGTCTTCCACATCTTTGGAAAAGAAAAACAATAGACATGTATCCTACCCCTGAACTACGTTTTGGTCTGATTCCTGAAATGGGATACGTAGGCAACCTCTTAGGAGGTACGACCATCCAGTGATATCCCACCCCTGAACTACGTTTTGGTCTAATTCCTGAAACGGGATACGTAGGCAACCTCTTAAGAGGTATGACCATCCAATGATATCCCACCCCTGAACTACATTTTGGTCTGATTCCCGAAACGGGATACGTAGACAACCTCTTAGGAGGTACGATCATCCAACTATATCACACCCGAACTGCGTTTGACTTGATTCCTATTTAGGATACGCAGGTAACCCTTAGGGGGCCCAGCCAATGTTTTCATTTCATACAAAGCTGGATGTCTATCTTTTTCGACGACGCTCACTTACTTTTAAGCGAACGTAATTGAGGGGCTCTGTAGACACCTAGAATTCGTTCTCTATATTATACGAATTGTTCTATAAATAATTATTTATTTATAAATGGACTAACACTTGTTTCTATGATTATTTCAGGGAACAAAATATCCAACAGGACTAACGACGTCTAACAAACATCAACAACTTCAGTTAGACCAACATCAAGGGTCAAATCTGAAGATACAAAGCTTACAGAGTGCAAAACATAAAAGAAGATGATTCCAAGGTTAAAAAGCAAAAATAACAACTTCAAGGCACAAAGTTTAAATAAAATTGACGGGGGACGTGAAGCATAAATAATGAAACATGAAGATTCTAAGTGTAATATTCAGGGTTTGATGCGCTGAAGACATTTCTGGTGCGCGGATACACCAAAATCAGCTTTGGTGCGCGGATGCCCATCCTGGTGCATGCGCCGTGCAACAAACCAGCACTGCCTCATAAGTCAAGCCGCCCCGCTGCTGAAGACTTTTGTGCACAAACGAAGCTTCGTGCATTTCTTGGCCCCGAGGATAACACAAATATCTTTCCCCAGCTCCCCTATAAATATACTCTCCCTCTCAAAGGAGAACTCACTCAGCTCACACTCAGCTCTCTCCCCTCTCTCTCTCTCTCTCTCTCTCTCTCTCACGGTAGAAAGAAAGAAAAGAATAAAAAAAGAAAAGCTCTCCGCTCTCTCTCTTGCTCTCCCTCAGCCCGAGAAAATAAATCGTTCTCTCCTTGGGCAAATTTCATACACACACACACACACACACACACACACACAAACACACAGTGTTCTTTGAACACATCCAATATGAAAACGTAAGTCTTCCTTTCCTCGTATTAGTAATAGTGGAAGCACAACGGTCAGGTTATGAGCTAGCTAGCCTGATCATCAATATAACACAACGGCCTAGAACTTGGCCCGAATTCTGTAAAACGACAGAAGATAATTCCTTCCGTTCGTTATTTTATTTATCCGTTTCAATATGTAAATACGTTGGATAATTTGCAAATGTGTATATATTTATTTCAGTACATTTGATATATAAATACATATAACATATTCATTAAATGCAAATATCAAAATATCTGTTCTTATTTATATATAATTTATATTATATATGTAATATATATACACACACACACACACACACACACACATATATATAATAGATACTTTTAACTAAAATTTTCATTTTAGTTATTTTGTTAAATATAAATATATATTATATTTATTTTGTAATAAATAAAGCATGTACACATTTTATAACGTAAGATATAAATCTCCGTGATCCATTTTCTTCCGTCACATAGTATAATAAACCCGTAACATATAAATTCGAGCATGCAAGCATAAGAGACCGAAAGGGCGAGTTGGGTGCGTAAAACCTTCCCAACTCGTAACTTAGCCTCCGAACTCACAATCTCAGTTTTTCTATCATTTCCTATATAAACGAGGGTGGCGACTCTGTTTTCAATATAAATGTGTTTTGCGCATTTATCACACTTTTATTCGGGAGTCCCGAGCAAAAGACCTAGGAACGATCTGCGGATCGGGGCGCTCACACCAAGGTACGTAGTTGGACTGATTCATCGGGTTGAGGTGTCATCTTCCATCAACTTCCTTGATCTTAGCTTCCGTTCCGCGTGAATTCGTGATTCATCGAGAAATCATTGGCGAAGAGCGTATCATGACTGCTAAATGATCTGGGCACCGATATGGGTGTCTTTCTCCTCAATTTCAAAACGGCTATACATCTAGGGTTCTCTATTCTCCGTCTATTTCTTTTTTCAAAATTGTAATTGCAAATACGAAACAGATTGACGACCGAATCAACGACGATCGGAGCATGTTTGCCAAAAGTCCTTTCACATCCCTATGACCCGCAATCAAATCTACACCACAAATCGCCCCAACTGCAAATGTGCTATTCAGTCGATTGAAAATCGTGCTTTCATATAGTGTTTTAACTTATATGGTCAGTTAAATCAGGAACTCTTATTTCTTGTAATTATTTTTCCTTTTTTGAATTAGATTTGGGGATTTGGGTCACTTGTAAACCTATGAATCCGAAGGGATTTTTCTTATATTTTTCATTTTCATACTCGATGTTTATTAATATATAGATAGATTTTATAGTTAATTAGTAAATGTTATGTTGTAAGAGAGAGAGAGAGAGAGAGAGAGAGAGAGAGAGATTGGTGGTTCGGCACCAACAATGGCTTGGTCGGGGATGATGAATACACCGGAACTGGACAATAAAGATGATGAAGACACCAAATATTAAGTAATTTCTTTTTTGACCCCCTTTATTTAATTTTGTTTTGCATATATGAGGAAATGACCCAATTACCACCGTCATGTCCAAGGCACATGATGAAAAACTTCAACTTTCTAACGCCCATCTCAACTAAAAGGCTAACTGGGAAAAATGGTAACATCAAGTATGCTTATGGGACAAATCAATGGGGCAAATCGTAGGTTAAGTGGCACTTCGGAATTTGATGTAAACCTTGGGGGTGATTTTCATATTTTGGCCTATTTTAAAGATTGAAATTACGGAAAAAAAAAAACAAAAAAGAAGTTTGAAAGACATCATTGAGCAATTCCTTCATCTTGTTGCTGATTATGATAAGATTAGATACTCCCTTCGTTTCAAAAGGATTGACGTTTTAGAGTTGTGCACACATATTAAGAAATTTTATAAGTTAACAAATATACCCTTATTAAATATCTTTAATTTTTGTGCTAGGAATAGTTGAAAAGATAAATTAGAAGGAGATAGTCATTGGGAGAAGATAAATTATTTAATGAAAAGATGATCAATTATTGGAACTTGTGAGAAGACAAAGGTAAATTAGGCAAAACATGCATTGAAAACCTAAAACGACAATCTTTTTGAAACAAATTTTTAGAGCTAAAACGACAAATATTTTGAAACAGAGGGAGTATATGAAAGGTGTGTATGTAATTAATAGATCCATTAAAGGCGAAGGTGGGCACCTCACCTGGGTTTAGAGACTCAAGGCTTCCAAGCCTACAGTTTTCTCATAGATGGAGGGAAAAGCATGAGAAAAATTGAGGGAAAGGTTATGCATGCCATCACTAGAATAAGAAACGAGCGTCACAGGAAAAGTGTTGGTTATAATATTTGGATACAAACATAAATTAGCCGAATAGTTAATGTATAATTCCCAAATTACAATACGAATTTGGTTATTTTATTGAAATATTTCCGATAATTTGCCGATATATTAGGTCTTGGTTTGAGTTCTATAAGAACGTAACTGTCTAAAAAATTTATTGGAACAACTTCTACTGTCACTTGTAAAATGTGTTATTAAAGTATAATGTTAACAAGAAATCTGTAAAATGTTATTGGAGTATTAAGCTTATAAAAAGCTTGATATATCCTATGCAAAATAACTTATGAATAAGTTAATTTAAATATAATTTTATTTAAATAGAAAAATGTGTTATTAAAGTATAATGTTAACAAGAAATCTGTAAAATGTTATTGGAGTATTAAGCTTATAAAAAGCTTGATATATCCTATGCAAAATAACTTATGAATAAATTAATTTAAATATAAGAGCACCACTAATAGTGATTATTCTATATTAAAAACCACCATTGGAGATGCCCTTAGACCTAAAAATTAAACTCATAATATTTTGCAAAAAAAAGTCCTATGAAATGTCTTTAAACTATACCTAAACTATGTAACTTTTTATAGGCGGGAAAAATAAAACAAAATTTCTTTAGGGATCTAAATTTAGTTTTAATTTAATTTCAATGATGCATTAATTAAATTTTTTTAAATATAATTATTAATTATTATTATAATTATTTTTTAAAAAACTAATTTTTAATCATTAAATAATTTTCACTAGAAATATTATTGCATTGAATAAGCTGATATAAGCTTAATGAGCTATCTCCAATGGTAATATTTTTCATTAGAAATGATTAGATTGAAAATGCTCTTATAATCCTAAAGAGCTATCTCCAATGTCCAATGATAATATTTTTCACTAAATAAATGAATATTTTTTATTATTATTGGAGATTACCGAATGCTCTCATACCTAAACTAAACTCATAATATTTCACTTTTGACTCGTAAAATATTCAAGTTTCTGCTATTCTTATGAAATTTGTATGAAGACTGAATGTATGAGGTGTTTCTGGGAGGAAATGACATTGAATTAAAGCCATTTATCAAGATAGCCACATTTAATTTATTTTCAATTTAGCGTTCCAAGTCATTATATCAAGAGAAACTATTAATTCATCCTCCCGAATAGGTAATGGACGCACATCACTCTCTCCATTCATTACCCAAAATCTGAAAACACGCACAACACACACAAACACAAAATAAGATTACACACATAACACATTTTGAGTATGTGAATGAATTGCTCAGTGGAAGAAGAAGTCGTTAAAAATGGAAGCTCACGACAAAACAAATCAATGCCCTGTCCACTGCCCTCACAACGGCAGTTGGTGCCTTAGCTTATTATAGCAATTTTACACACTAATTTTTTCTTCTTTCGAAACTAAATTCAATACTACTAAATAACAAAAGATAAAAATAAAATATAGATAAACAATTTAAAGGGTTTCAGTGTGTGTAACAATCAGATCATTGACTAAATTAATTAATCTCACTGAAATCCGCTAAGATAATTGATTTTTTCATCACAAGCCCCCAAATTCTACTCATAAACTGAAATCTTTAGTAATTAAAAAATGGGTATTTGGTAAAAATCTCGATTAGTTCAACCAAATTGAAATAGGGGTTGAATATCCACTAATCGATTGAAATTAATAAGTAATTGATGATGGTTATTAGTAAAAAATTATTTTTCTGGCAAATACCAATTATGTAAAAATCTTGAATTAAGGGAAGGAGAGTCCTCAGACAGCCAAAAGTTTCTCTTCAACCAGTGGGAATTAAGCCCACAGATCAGAAACTCTAGTCCACAATTTGCTTTCATCATCGCACTCTAAACCCTTCAGATCTATATAATACACACACAAACACAAACACACACACAAACAGTCATATAAATTATATTTTTTTTTAGAAAACTCCAAAATTGGATTGAAACAACCAAATTCACGACTGAATTAAATAAGAATATGATTGAATCGAACCTGAATTATTAATCGGAAGGAAGGTAGGAAGGCAACCGGAGCTTCATTTGAGAGATGAAGTAAAAGCGTGAAAGAAGGGACGTATATATATTGGGCAGCGATATCTGTATTGTGAATATCTTCACTTCACATCACTTTGTTTTAATATTTGCTGATGGGCTGCCCAATAAGCTGTACGTTATGGGCTGGGCCGGGCGATTTTGTAGTTTTTAGTCCGCTAGTTTTTGTTTCTGTTATTCGGTTTGGATTTCTTCTACTCCAATTACTTCTTTGGTGGCTGTCACGGCTTGTCAATGAACAACAAAATGCAAATTACTCGGAGGAGGAGGAATGTGAAAGATTATGAAAATTGTAAGCATAACTTTTTGAAAGTAGACTTTTTAAATAAAATATCTCAAAATAATATAATTGACTCTTTGCCTGAAACGGAGGGAGTAGCTCAAAGTAGAGTTCATAAGATGTCAAATAAAATGATACATATAAAGCTACATCGTTTTATGTACAAATTAAATAGGGATTAGGTACCTCTAAGATTACTTAAAGTAAACGAGTTTTGTTATGTCAATTGTTAAGGTTATCTTTAATGAATATATGTGCATAGAAAACACTTTCCAATATATTGAAAACAATCTCCTATAAGTTCAAACTAACTTCCAATTTTTGTTAATAAAAATAAAAAAAAGTGTTACATGAACACTTATTAGCAAGACCGAAAATAAATACACCTATTTTTTAAATTTGGAGAGTCTATTTTCACTAAAAATTTCACTTATCCACTATATTTAATAATAGTTAGCTAAATTAATTATTATCATGACCTAATTGTCTCTCAAACACTTTTCTTTTGATGAGTATTTGCTTAAAGTTGAGTATTCTTTTTAAATTTTATTTTATAACTAATTTTTTTTTCTTATTTTCTCAAATAAAGTTACCTATTTGTCAATACTAAAAAGTTAAATACATCCATTATTTTTCATTTGATTTCTTCAAAAGATTTTTTTTTAAAGCAAGGTTAGCAAACTGAAAAAAAAAATACAATTATTAAAATATCATACAAAATTTCTAAAATAAATATTAATGAATGGATTTAACATTCAGGTTTTTTTTTTTTATCAAAATTCATAATTCGTAATCTAATATTATATAATTCATTTCACTTTTTTGTCTAGTCTATTTTGTCATCTGTATTTTCTTTCTAATTGTAAGCGAAAGAAACTTGACTTATGAATTATTCTCCTAGCTTTTTGTTGTTACATTTCTATTTTTCGATATATATGAAATAAAATCACAATTTTTTTTTGCATGATTAAATATAATTTATTTGGAAAGAAGAAAAAAAGAAACAAAAATGCAAAGTGAAAAAAAATAATTGGTGATTGTTTTGATTTAAGTAAGGTGGATTTGGAGGACAATTTTGTCAAAACATTGATTAACTTTATTGAATTATAATAAATATAGTTGATTAGCAAATATTGTAGTGAAAATAGATTTTCCCTTAAATTTATTACTTCATCCAATTTACTTGAAAATAGAATTTCCCTTAAATATTGTAGCCATGTAGTTGATTAACTTTATTCTTTTTCTCTTTATTTTCTTTTTTTGTGGTTAGTGGTTTTTTTTTAATTCATAATTTTAATTGTCTCTTTAATCGGTCTTATATATTTTTTCTTCTAGTATCTCTCTTAGTTTTTCATCGCTTAATTTTTTTATAAATTGTGTTGGGTTAGAGCTCGTTTGGTGCGGCGTTTACAAAATGCAGCGTTTTAAAAAACGTAGTGTTTTAAAAACACAGGTCTTTCTTTAAAAATGCGTTTGTGATATTACTTCAATATGCAAGTTTTTTTTCCTAGCACCGTTTCAAAACCTGCGTTTTGGAAAAATCGAGAATTCTAGCGTTTTAAAATGCAGTTGCGTTTTGAAAACGCTGTTTTTTCTGCCACAGTATTGAAACATAATTTTTGCAAATAAGCTGCGTTTTATTTCTGCATTTTTGTCAAAACGCACGACCAAACGTTCTCTAATCATATTGAAATTTGTCGGTGAATAATATATTTAACATTTTCAATTAGTCGTTTAGTTTGATTCAAGCCATTTGTTTTCTCGATACAAGTAAGGATAAAAGTTTTTGAAAATGATTGCCAATATGCAAAAGTTCTAGAAAGTTTTTTTTTTAGCAGTTTTATTTAATTGCAGACGCTGTTTTAGCTTAATCTTTTGATTTGGTTAATCGAGTATAAAATCAATTAATTTGACCAATCGAGTATTTAAGATAAATTCAATGCAAAATATTTATTCTTTTGTGTCCATCATTTGTTTATGAAAACGTGTATCCATATTATAAATGAGTTATCAAATATCAAAAGTATCAGTTATCCAATGCTCATGATTATCGAAATTTGGCAGAAAAAAAGAAGAAGAAAAAGTCCTACTTCTTCATCTTTTAATAAGAAAGATACTATCAATAATATTATTAGTTTCTTACTGTACAAAATTTATCTTTTTACGACTTTGGCATTATAGTATGTCCCTAATAGTCGTAGTATATCATGTAATCGTGCCACATAATGCTCCAAAATCATCGAATATTTTATCGGTATTTCTTTCTTGATGATGGGGCATTTAATTACTTTTTCTAGGTGTTCCTTTTGCATTGAATTGACTTTCTTTTTTTCTTTTTGACAAATATAATTATCAGAATATTAGTTTGATTTAATTTTTTTAGAGAAACTTTGATAATCATACATTTTATTCAATTTCCGGCAATGCAATATGATTATCTCTTTAGATAACATAATTTGATTTTAGCTAAAAAGGTAAAAGTTCAAATATGATAGTACCTTTTGTATAGATTAGTTTTGATGATGATATTTATGTTAGAATTATCTTCAAAAGATTAAGATTTTGTATAGATTAGTTTTGATGAGTTTTCAATTTTTTTCATCAAGAAGTGTTAGCTTTTTCTTTGAAAAAGCTATTTGCAGGAGTAGCAAACACAGCTAAGCTTAAGTAGCAAAATAGCTAAGGTCAAACAACAAACATCAAACAACAAACAACAAATAACTAAGACAGCAACAGCAAATTGTTTAAAAAATTTATTAAGGGCAACAAACTGCTAAGAGCTAAGAGCAGAAACAACAATCAAATTGTTTAAAAAATTTATTAAGGGCAATAAAGTCATTTCAAGATGCTACTAAAAAAAGAAACCCTAATTAGAGCAACACCGAGGTTGAGAGAGACGAAAGACCTGTGAGACGAAAGGAATACAATATTCCTAACTGTTATATGGGCCGATAATTTACAAGTTGATCAAGTAGAATTTTCAAATTGCACATTAGAGCCATTCCATAACAGCTTTTTCAACTAGTAGAGGAAAAATAGAGATTTTTTTCTTCAAAGGAACCTAGTTGAGGAGGCAACTAGTTGAGAAGGAATTGAGAGAATTCTTTCTACCTCAATAATATGTATAATTAAGAAAATTATAGTGAATTATTGCCATATAAGAGCTAGAGTGCTATAAGGGGTAGTGGATGTAGGTTGGAGATCCGAACCACCTTAAATTCTTGTGTCAATTTCTCTAACTCTAAAGCTCTTTACATACTGCCCTGTATATTTGCTGCTACATATTTGCATACTGTTTTTCTTTTAATCACTTTACAAACTACTTTCGATGTGCATAAATTATTTATTAAAATAATTAAGTACTGCATTATGTCTAAGAGACCTCTCAAAATATAATTATGTAAACAAGAAATACACAAAAAGAGAAAAAAGAAATACGTCATCCTTTCCTAAATAACTGTTATGTTTTCCTTTATCATCCGATCCGAAAAAGTGTCCTGCTTCTAAACTTCCCTTGTTAGGATAACAGTTTTTATCATTTTACCATTATATAATTTGATTTTCACTTTAATTTTTGGGTTCCACTCCACTCTCACATAAGTATTTTTGAAAGACACACACTATCCTAATATTTATAATAGAGTCAATTATATTTTTTTAACTTATGTGTCGTTTCAAACATAATTACTCCCTCTGTCCCAGATAAATATTCCTAGTTGACAAAACACACAAATTAAGAAACGTAATTAATAATGTGCTGTAAAATGTCTCTGACAATAATACCCATGAACATTAATTGAGTTCTACTATTCTAAATAAATGGGTTTCTCTAGAATGTGTTCTATTAAATGAAGTTTTAGGGGTATATTAGGAAGAATGATAGAGAATATGTACATCAAAAGTCATTAGGAACATTAGTTGGGACATCTCAAAATAAAAAGTAGGAACATTTATCTGGGACGGAGGGAGTATAATCTAGGAAGGGAGGGAATAAGAAAAAAAAAAACATATTGATGACTACTTATGATGAGAAATAGAGAATAAAAATTGAGAGTTGTTATTAACACCATCCGAAGCTTTAAGTACACCACATTCCTAAATTTTTAATTCCCCTAAATCTTAAATACACCCTTATAGTCTCTCTCTCTCTCTCTCTCTCTCTCTCTCTCTCTCTTCCCCTTCCCCTCTCCTTCTTCCTCCTCACATCTCCATGTCAAGCTCGCCTCCCCCCGCCCTCATCTCCTTCCTTCTTCCCCCTTCCTCCTCCTTCCTTGTCTCCTTCCTCCTCCTTCCCCCGGGTGTCAAGCCAGCCTCCCCCGGCCCTTATGAATTCATGTTTCTATCGTTACCCATAATCGATGAGTTTGTTATTTTTTTTTTGTTTTTTTTTTAAGTTATTCGGCACTGTGTGACCAAATACATATAGTGGTGTTCGGCACCTCATAACCGAACATCACTATAATTGTTTGGCACCCTTTACGTAACAACTTTAGCTTTGTTCGGTAGAGGACTGCGAAACAATAGTTAATTTTTTTTCTTTAACCTAAAAAAATAAAAAATATATAAGAATATTTAAGTAAAAAATTATAATAATATTTTTATAATATATAAGGGGGTGTACTTAGATGTTTGAGAATTGTTAATAGTACCTCTTATGTACTTCTCAAGAGTAACTTGAAAAGTGTTTAGTATCAAGACAGTGGGGTGTAATTTAAAGGATATCTTTGTCATTTTAAAAATGGAGCAGCTATTTCCGCGCTTACCTTGAACCGTCCAAATTCATAAATAATAAGTATGCATATTGTAATTTTCGTCTCTAACAAATATTGAAAAGGTATAATTAAATGTTACTAAATACTCTCTCCATCTCTAAATTATTGTCATATTCTTTGAGTCAAATGGATAGTTTTTCGATTTTTTTTTGATATATATATATATTTATTTTCAAAATAATAAAACACGTAATTCGTAGTACCTATCCGTAGTACCAAATGTTTTGGTACTACGGATTATGTATTTTATGTAATTGAAAAAAAATAAAAAAAATATACATCAAATGTTCTTTCGAAAACAATCCGTTTGATTCAAAAATGATAAACATGATAATAATTTATGAACGAAGGGAGTATTTAGTTTTAAACGAAATATCAAATATATATACATGTTCAAACAAATTCAAATTGAGTTTAAAAGAAAATGAAAGATGAATGATGATGCCGAAAAAATTGGGCGCACCGGGGGTGCCGAGCTGTCGCGAATGTAGGATATCTAACATGTAATATCTGCAAAAAAGATACCGTAAGAGGGGCAGGGAGGGTTCCCGCCAAAGCCTCCGGCGTGATAATCAGTATATCGGCCACTAGAGAATATCGATTGGAGTATGTATTTAATGTATAAAGAGTGGCATATCTTGGCTTGGTATATGAGAGAGTATATATAACCCTGAGTGGACCGGACCTCTATTCATTTCAGACCCATTTGCTGGGGTAAGACCCATATAATTTAGCAGGTCCAGAATATGCACATCAGAAGCCCCCAGTCCTTATTCCTCGAGATTCATCTCGAGAGTGAGGAGTACTATTTGCTCGTGTTGATCTC